>JAOVVF010000002.1:16660799-16689164 GCA_028565595.1 Duopalatinus emarginatus
CACACACACACACACACTCTCTCTCACACACTCACACAGGGCACACACATAAATACTGTATACACACACTTTCTGTTCCCACTGTCAGTAGATGACTTTAGCCTCCTACAGTCATATAATACTCTATAAATATACCCCAGGGGTAAGATCATCAGTATATGTGGTACTTATTGCTGTAATGTTACACTTGCAATTCAACACAAGTCCTGACCCTTCCCTTCCTCTCTGTCTTCCTCAAGGTGGACAGATAAGAGATGAAGCTCTGTAGAGCAGAATACAAAGTTATTGCTAAGTTCATTGAACAGCTTCGACCTACGAGGCAGTGTATGAAAATGCTGAAGGACCGATTCCCAAAGTAAGTCTCTGTGCATGCCATAAACACAAACAACTGCATGACTATTTACTCATTCATTTCCATTAACTGGATCCGGAGCGTATACTGGGAACGCTGGGAGTAAGGCACAGACATGCTTTGCACTGTTCACATGTCCTCACATTTATTTACACTTTATGGAGCAACCATGTGATCAGAAGGTCGCCAGATTCCCGCACCAGCAAGAGGTGACTGTAATGCCCTTAAGCAAGACACCTAACCCCCAACTGCTCCCTGTGTGCCATGGATGGGGTTGCCTACCGCTCGGGGCACGTGTGTTCACTACCCCCCTTGTGAACACTGTTTACTGCATGTTAAGTGTGGAGGTCAAATTCCTCTGTGTGCAAGCTCAGCGGTCAGTGAGGCACTTCAGTTCACACACGCAGTTTAACATGGCCAGGCCACCTACTGGCATGATTCTGGGAGGTAGGATGAAACCAGGGACCCCAGAGGAAACCCAGACAGGCATGAGAAACACATGAAAAACCACACACAGACATTAACCAGAGCTTGGGACTGAACTGCAGTCCCTGGAGCTGTGAGGCATCAAAATTACCCTCTGTGCTTCCAGGCCGCCCTAGCAGAAAATTGACGATTTCTATTATTTATTGTTTTCTATTATATGTCATATACCCTGCAAGTTTTACCATCAGTGCAGTTGTGCAGAGCTGTGCACAAATCAACCAAATCTACACAATTATACACAAGTAATGTGTATAAATTTAAATAAACCTACAAAATAGAGAGAATTTCAGAGAATATTTGTGCTGTTTAAATTTGAGATTTCCATCAGAGTCTTCTTATCTGGGATTAATAGTGCATTAAGGTTGTGATGTTATCATGCTTCTAATGCCCTTTTTCATCAAGGAGCATCATCCTGTGTCAATGAACCCTGCTTGTGTGTGTACAGGAATATGGCGGTCTTTTTTTTTTTATTTATTTTTTTATTTATTTATTTATTTATTTATTTTTTAAATCATGGCTTTTAAATTACTGTACGTGAGATCATTTAATAAAGGTGTTAGTGCCTCTCTAAGAGTGAATTTGTAGGTTTGTATAAACCGGAGATAGGTTTTTGTAAATGTTCTTGATGGGCTGCGTCTGCATCATGCTCTGACTTCCTGTAGCTTTGGAAAAAGACATTCTGCACCAAGATGACACTGACCAGCTGTTTGGTGAAGGTAAAACATTCTTTCACTTGATGACAACCATGTCCATTAGCTCATACACCATTCAGCATGCCTGTGTAGTGTCTCGGTTGTTTTGTGTGATCTTTTGATGCTGTGGACTTTACACATAAGATAAGCCTGTAAAATGTAAACATCTTCAATTGGTGGACATGGACTATGGAACATCGATCACATGTGATGGACGGGCTTCAATCCCTCACTGTAAACCACACCGTCTTTAATAAAACGGATCAGTTGTAGCAGCTATACAACATATTATTTACCGCTCATGTAAAACCAGTAATTATGTTGATGGATAAAACTCATTCATCGGTTAATTTCATTATTTTTTGTTAGACTGGAAGATGAAACGTAGAAACCAAGGAAATAAACTTTATATTCCCACAGTGGATTAAACTGTATGATGCTTTAAAAAGGTCATATGATAGGTGTGTTTGAGTGAAGATCCTGACCTCAGTTTCTCTGCATGTTTTCATCATGGAATCCCTATGGATTTCCTCTGGGTTCTCTAGTTGTTTTTCACCCTTCAAAAAACATGTCAGAAAGTGGATTAGTGACTCTACATTGTGTGAATGTGTATATTATGCCCTGTGATGAACTGGTGTCTAATCTTGGGTGTTTTCCTGCATCTCACCTGAATAAAGACATTTTTAAGTAAATCTTATTGACCTACTACTTTCAAAAGCCTGAAACCTGTCTGGTGCATGTTCCATAACATTATATGTAATTATAACTTGGAAAAAAAGAATTAATAAATTATTAGTGTTGGTAAATTGCTGTGGTATAAATGGAATAAAACATTTAATCTGCTGTTTATGCAGGCCACATCACATCACCTCATCACTGATAATTTGTCTCTAACAGCACCCTCTATAATGTCTTATTCTACACTGAAGCCCTAAAAAATAAGCACAAGCATTTGAAGGATTTAAAGCTTAATTGACTATAATTTAGTGGTGGGTGATGCTTATTTTCCAGCTAAGTATATTTAAAAGTGGCAGGAAGGTAAGAGCTTTCACTTCAAATCCAAAACCAGACCGTTTAGGATAATCGCTGAAGTTGTTGCACTATGTCATTTTGATGAATGTGCTGCGCAGTCCAGTGAGAGTTTAGCTGCCATTCACATAGTGATTTTGGGTACGGGGCAGCGTTCGCTTTTAAATTCCTGTCTAGACTACAACAGTTTAGAAAAAAACAGAAGGCTAGCTTGCAGATTGACTCAGCTGAGCCACTAATGGTTTATGTACTCACCATTTGGATGCATGTCATCTGCTGTCGGCATCAGTGTATCACCAGTTACTAGTTTAATGGACTTCTTATGAATTTGAAAAGTTGTATTGTAATTAATATTTATGTGCTTAATTAAGCAATTGTTTATTTTAGATTAAACCCCTGGCTTGAAATAGTGGCCTACACAGTATCTTATTCATACATATAAAGAATTGAGTGATGCAGTTGTTATTACTACTCCCAGAAAGTTGAATCAGTTCATCTGAACATAAGGTTTAATAGGAGAAGTTGTCTCCCTTGTTCATTTAGGAGTTGGCTCTCTGCTGTCTGGAGGATCTTGCTAGCTCGGTGGCCCTTGACAGAGCATTTCATTTGCAGGCATTTAGGTGTGATCCCACTCAGTCTACATCTGTGGTTGAATCACAGGCGGTTAGCCATCTCATACTCCCTTATGAGTTCCAGGCAGTTCTTTCTAAAATGAGTCAGAATGTCTTGATGCATGCTCAATAATCCACTGACCTTATGTACAGATTCTGATTCAACTTCATCCAGGGAATTTTGTACCTGGATTATTGACCATGCATCAAGTTATTACTCTTATTATGCACTGATGGGCCATAACAACTGGTACACCAGTCTTAATACTTGGTAGGTCTCTTATGGGCTGTGAATGCCGCAAGCTCACAGAAGTATTGTGTAGACAATGAGCATCATACTTTCTTTAGCACGGTCCACATTTGTTGTATTCCGAGATATAGTATTTTTGTGTTTCACAAGTTGCATTCCACAACAGCAAAATCCCAAACTCAGACGAGTGTTCCTCTAATCATAATTTGGCGATTCTAGAGGCACACAGCGTTCACCCAGGGCTAGGCGATATTATAACAAAATCATATACTGTTATATTTTAGCTGAATGGAGATATATGATATTGTATACGTTGTGAAAAATAATGTTAGAAATCTGTTTTATGTTACCTCAACCTTATCTCTCAATATGAAAATCAAGTTTTCATTGGGTCTCTTAACTTTTCCCCGTCTGATTGTATATTTTTCATGATGTGTGAAAGTTTAGCAAAGCTAAACAAGATGGCATTTTTATTTATCAAAATAAAGACTGGAGTAGATAACAAATGACTTGATTATCTGAATAAAAAATATTGGAATTAGGATACATGTTAAGAACATATTACACATGTTAACAAAAAAGCAAACCTAAGTGTCCTGGAAATGTATTTAAAAGTAAATGAAAATGTAGCCTACAACATAAATTAATAATTATAAAATAAATGAAACAAATAATGACATGTCCCTTACATGTCCTCCACATTTTTCACAGTCTAAATCCTCTTACCTCTGTGTTACTCACCTGTGTTACTGGGTGCGGGCGGGGCTGTGAGCAGAGCGAAGCAGACAAGCTCAGCAGAGTCGTAGTGATAGAACTAAACAAACATTTTAAAATCTTTAAATGTTGATATAAACGGTATAGCCTAATTCCATATCCGCTGTGTTCATATCCTGATATATTTTTATATATCGATATATCGCCCAGCCCTATGTTAACCTGTCAGAGATGTTTGTAGATGTACCGTGGAATGCCAGCTAAACAAACCACATACCATTATGGAGCCACCACCAGCCTATGTACTATGCATAGGCTCGTCTTTACCAGTTTTATGGCATTTTAGTGTAGACAACAGCAATATTCAGCATTTAAACTTAGTCTTGTCTTAATCCACAATAATATACTGAAAGCAATTGTAAGAACTTTAGACCACAACAATGTGGAAGCTAGTACCTTCCACACATTCAACTTGCTGTACTATTGTACATTAATACTGTATGTCGCACTTCTGGTTAGATGATAACTGTAGTTAACTGGCTCTATACCTGGATTTTGCACAATGACAATAGAGCTGAATCTAATCTTATCTAAAAGATAAACATGGGAAACAATAAACTCTGTAAATATTTGTTCAAGTTTGCAGCCACTTGCATGGTCCTTCGTGGACAGGCATCGTCTTACCTTTCTGCTTTGCTCATATTGACCATTGTGAATGCTCTGGTCTTCTGAGAACCACTTACTCACTGTTTTTCCTCCTCAGCTTCATACAGTGGATGTTGGGGCTTTTAGTAGCAGTAGTAGTTCCTGAACTGTAGAACACTATTCTTGTTTGGGGAAAAAAATACATGTCTGTACTTTTTAAAAACAATTGAAAACCCACCATTTTCAGTTTACATAATCAGTTTTGTAATTTGTTTTAGCAGTTTTTTGGTCTATATTTTATCACTATAGCCATTACTTTTGTGTTTATACAGCATCTCAAATGGTGCTTATGTTATTATTATTATTATTATTATTATTATTATTATTATTATTATTTGATCAGAATGTGAGCAACAGAGCATGAAGGCATCATGCTAGCATCGGGATAAAGTACTCAAATACTGTGTTGGTGCCCCATGTGAGGAAACCTACAGGCCCTTTGCTTCTAAAACATATATCGAATCCGGTTCTTCTTCTGGTTTATGGTATCACACAAGCTCCCAGTTGTATGGGGTTTATAAGTTTATTTGCTGTTGCAGACCATCAAATAAGTTCTCATGAACCTGAAATCATTCTAACTGTCGTGGTTTTATCTGAAGTATCAGATGCCCCATTGATGGTCTACTAGTTTAATTTTTAAATCCTAGATGTCTTTTTTTGCCTTGCTATGCCACAGTGTATCGTATACATTGTGTATTATAACTATATGTTCATATTTTGTACTTATTGCTTGGTCGTTTACTCTATTGTGGATGTATTGTATAAGCCGGGGTTAATGGCTTTGTTTGTGTGTCTCCTTGACAATGAGGGACTGCTCTTTATTGAATGTAACACATGTAATCCCCCAAGGCCTCTGAGGCAGCCCCGTTCCTTTAGAGGTCACTTAGAGACTCGCATGAATTGGGAGCTTCCTAGTTTCATAGTGCTGTAATCACTGCTAGAATAAGGCACTGGGTCCCCAAGGGATACACAGCCTACAGTGAACATGCCTTTGTTATTGGCGTCAGCGTTTTATAGAATATGATATGTGCTAGGCCGATCCCCCAGCCACTTTTTTTTATATCCCATTGTCCTTACAGACTGGCCTGATGTATGACCTAATTTTCATGTATTTTTTCCCCAATAAATCTGTGTGTGTTTTGTTTTTGAGCAGTTGTACTAAAACTACAATCTGGCTTATATTTGCAGTTTTCTCCTTTTTATTTTGACTGCACTTTGGATGATTGTGCATGCCAATAAATGCTTGTGTAAAGAAGCATTGATTCATTTCTGTGTTTATGTTCATATTTTCAGATTGTTAAAAAAATCACACAGAGGCCTCGCAATTTTAAAAACATGAACATTATCTAAAAACGTGACAGACAGGCGCGGCGGTAGTGTTTTTCACAGCCTGCAAAATTATTCTGCTTGTCCAATCAGCTGAGCCGGGCTCTGGAGGGTTAGTGATTGGACTGGCAGGAAATCAGGCTCTTAAGACATAACATATCGACTAGGCCATCCATCATCTCTTAGCATGCGCTGAGGCACGGCAGTGAGAGGCTGTGATTTCCCCCCTCCACTGTGCCTCAAAGCCCAGGGCCTTAGTCAGTGCTGGAGTTGAGACAGGCAGCGTGCCGTTTTTTTTTTTTTTTTTTTTTTTTTTTTTTTGGCGGTTTAGGGAACAGCGAGTTCTGTCCTTCATCGTTCCTCGTGCAGCCTGTCCCTGCTGGGAATGCCATGCTCACAGAATCATAGCAGAGAATCCCTCCAATCTTCCAGCCTTGTCACACTGTTCAACCCGCTAGCCATGCTGAACGCATGGCCACATGGACTAAATGAAAGAATATCCCATCCCCTTAAAATCAGTCTCCCGTATTATTCCTGTGTCACATGCACGCTGTGAATGTCATGTCATTACAGCACCCAGAGCTGTGGAGATGCGTTCGTTGTAAATACATGCATGTTGTACATTTGCCTTTTGAGCAAATTCTTTCGGAACCGTTTCCAGGAAATGTTTGGGAAAACTATGAAGTTATGATTTTGGCAAAGCTGCTGGGCTTTGGAGAGATGTAATTTAGGGACTGACACTAAATAACAGTTCTACTTATGAAATAGTACTTTTTCTATGCACTGGTAACTCATACTTAGAATTATGAATTTTTGTGACTTTTTTTGGAAAAATCTGTTACTCTTTATAATTATTGTTCATCTACCATGCTGTTTGTGTACACATGTCATAATGGTCACTACCAAGGTCTTAATATTAATGTGTATATTTGTGCACACGGTAAAAACTATAAATCCAAAATCCCTTATTTGAATACAGTTTTATTTTTCTGGTCATTTAAAGCTGATTTGCATATGGTGCCTGAGCCCTGAGTATGTGTTTGGCTTTAGCGGGGGGATGCAAAGTCCCTCATCTGTATCACTCACGTAACACAGATGTTGGGAGTCATCTGTCAGCCTGGCCTCTCCTGCCGGGCTCGAGTCGTTCTGAAGGGAAAAGAATTGGACACGGTGCTGTCACTTTTCCCCCCGCTCACAATGGAGAGCCATGCAAATCCAGCACACCTCCTGCTCGGCCGGCCTGTCCTGCCGCTACAATGAGGGTGGAGGGTGGGGGGGTGGGGGGGGGTGATGATAGCGTGATGGCCTGGTGGTGGGATGTGACATCAGGCACAGGCCATTCTCTCTCTCTCTGCACTTTATATTAGAATTGGAAATGCTCACGCGGAGCTCGGCTGGCTGACTGGGATCATGTGGGACCACTGTCATTTCCCTCTGGTCTTTGTCCCAGGAGTGAGACGCCTCCGTTAGCCCTCTGCACACTGCTATGAATGAATTTGGGTGTAATGATCACTCCCCTCTTTCGAATGGCGTGCGGCTCACTTTGCATATGTCTGTCGAGTTTGGAGAGCCGGCCTGCTGGAGTGGGGAGAGAATAGATCAGTGCAGATGCTCCCATCTTGGATGCGATGTAACAGAGAGAAAGCGCGCACGCTCTCCCCCTATCCACGTGCAGACAGCCCACACGTCCACACACATCCGTTCAGAGTCCCTGAACGTTTTCAAAACGGGCCCTAATGTGCCGTTTTCATCAGCGCTGAGGCGGGCTGCAATATGGTGCCAGTGGCTCGCTTGGGGAATATGAATGTTGATTAAGCATGCACTCAGCCTTTTGAAATTCTGAAGAAGTGTCAGAATAATGGATGTTGAGCAAATGTCAAGCATTTGTTAATTTCTCTGTTATTTGGGGTTTATCTAGTGTGCTCTTTGGAGTAAACCCGAGGCCAGTGTTGTTGTGGCATGTGCCATTGATATGCTGATTTTCTTGGCTGCAGACACTTTGTTTTCGATGGTAATGCTCAAGCTGGGGTTTGAAGCAGAGGGGCTACTCATTGATTATTTATTGCAGTTATGGTGTTTATCTCTCTATTACATGCCTGTTAATCCGATAGAACTGAATTATATGTTAACCAATCTTCTTATTCTCAGGGTTACTAAAAATTCATGAGACTTTTTTTGGGGCTTTTTATACATTCAACAAGCAAATTGTTGAATTAATTGTTGGAAGCAGATTTCCAAACTGAAACGTTTTTATATCAGTCACTGTGTCGTGGTGTCAGTGCTGCTGTTTGACTAGAATTCTCTGTCTGTGCCTGGTCAGTGCAGCATAAACTTGGTCCTTACATTAGCTAGCAGGGCGTCTGGCTCCCAGAGCTACTCGGCCAGGCATTTCTCTCTTGTGGAAGACCACACGTCTCTGTCTCACGGTGCAAACAAAAAGTGGAGCTGGCAGTTTAGGCTTGTGGTTTTGGCCTGGCCGGTGGAGCGCTGTGCTGTCAGGGATGCACACGGCCTCATCACACAACTGGGATTGTTTATGTGGTTAGGCGTGAGGAAGAAAGCCAAGGGCGAGAGGGAATGAGACAGTGGACAGAAGAAAGGCCTTTCACTTAGTTTACAGCAGTGCTCCTAGAGCATGCTTGATTTGCTCTGGTTAGAACAGGAGACATGTTTCCTTAGAAGACGCATTATTCTTCATAGTAGACTGTAAAATCATCTGTTGAAAGCAGTCTTAAAACAGTCACCTTTTCAAAAAGCAAAGTAGTCTGATGGTTTTTTCATATGATTTTGGTTCATGTCTTCACCTTGTGAAGATTTATGCCGCAGGTTGTGGATGTATTGGCAGAAGGAAGCTTTTTTAAAATCATCAGCGCCGTGCCACGCAATAACAAATGTAGCTTTCAGTGAAATGTGGCATGTCCTACTGCCTTACACAATGCTTTGGGAATGTGCTGCGAGTGTAATACAGTTGTGCAGCTACTGCATGGGATTCTTGCCTGAGGATCAGTTTGCACACTGGGATCAGTTGCGGAAGAGGAATGAAGCAAATTGCGCAGAATGGGGAAAAGCGATGTAGCTGTCCTTGAGGGAGTAGACAGTTGGACAGCCTAATGCACTTCTTTCTTTGCCTTATTGGTAATCAAGGCCTCACTTTACGTTTTACGTAAGGTTTTGGAATCATGATAAGGCTTTTGAAATGGTCCCGACATGTTTTTCGGATCATGACCACTGTGCGCGCACACACTTTCATAGCTAATCATAATCAAAACAAGGAGAGCTGTGTGGATCTCGCTGCTGTTGGATAGCTGATGGCCTTAAGTGCAGGTTTAAGAGATTTGTCCAGAGCAGCAGTTATACACTTGGAGGTATTTACCATACGTTTATGCCCCCTATGAAGTTGGCATCTCCAGTCCCAGAGCATATCAACTAGAGAAGCTGGTTATTAGTAATTCTGCAGTAAAATAGTTTTCTGTCTACCTGCTCCATTCCCTAGGGATTAGATGTCTATGTAATAAAGTAAACAGTAATTCATTAATGAGTTGTACAGACCTCTTCTCATATATAGCTTGATATGAAAGTGATGCATGACTCAATCTCCTGTAAAAACTCCTCTAAGAAGTTTTATTTCTTATCCAGTGTTTTTGTTTCATTTTACTAAACATATTTTGAAGCATAATTAATGTAACTAGCCAGAACATGCGTGTTTTGGTTTGTCAAATCTATCACTGTTGTGCATTTTATCTTCATACAGTGCTGTTTGGGCTGAAACAGATGTTCCCCTGCCCTTATCAGCATGTATAATTAGGGCAATTTACATATGCGGAGCATAAAGCAAAAGTAGATGCAGTGGTGCAAAAATATTGATTTAAGGCCCCTAAAAAGTCTGCTCTTCGGAGCCGTCCAACTTCAGGTCATATCCAGGCAGTGTTTACGTTATTTACTGTTCAGCATGGAGTTTCACTAGCGATGTTATCAGGAGAAACGCGTGCTCTGTTTTGTTTTTTTTTCCCACCATGTGTCAGAAATGTCAGCATTGCATTAATTCATTTCAACCTTACCAAATCTTCCAGTCTTCGCCTTTGTTTGAAGCCCATCCTCAAATCATTAGGAATAAAATTTGCTATGCTTCGCTGGAGTCTCTGCCCTGCCACAAATAGATGTAGCAAGCGCTAATTATTGTTGAAACATATGAGACGGATATCATTAGCCAGGTGGTATTCATTAGGTTAATCGCTGCCATTTTTTATTATTAATCATTTGTTAAAAAAAAAAAAAAGAAGAAAGGACGGAGGTTGAAATGATTAAGAATTAGAAAGGACATTTAAAAATGATTTAAAAATTATGTACGATTGCTTTGTTGAAAATTAATAATTTAATAATTAATTATGCACGAAAATGCCCAATTACCCAGCGTGCAGTTTATTTATGTAGGTATGACATACACAGGCAGCGTAGTTTAACTTGTTCTGGTGACAGTAGCGTTAAGACACGACGGAGGAGTCTGAGTGGGATATTTTAATCAAATTGGCCTCAATGCTATATTCAGCCCCATGCATATTAATGGAATGTCGTAGGTTGGAGAGAAGGGTAATTACGTTCTGAATGATTTCCAAGGCACTGATCTGATTGCAGACCTTCTGTTTTTCCCTGTTTGAAATTATAGGCTAGAGGCGATGGGCTTAATGCTGTTCTATGACCTTCTAATAGCTCTCTTCATTCTTATTCCAATGAAGTATTTTCCTGATTTTTTTTTTTACCTACATGCTGTAAATATACAACTGAATCCATGGCCATTTGTGCAGTTATTATCATTATTGTCATTTTTATACTGTACACTGTAGTTTTAATTAAATTGATTGGAGGACCAGACTTATTTATTTATTTATGTTGTTCTGTGCACTTTTCTCATTCTTACAGTGCATTCTGTATGCCTTTCTGTTCAACAACGGCTCAGAGAAGCAAAAATATATAACCATGAATGATTGGAGGAACAGCGTAGCAGTCAGTTGCGTAATAAATTACATCTGTCTGTTTGGTCTAGTTTCCTGCGTTCCTGCTGTAAATACTATTCTACAGTGGGTAGAATCCAGTGAATTATGATGTATCAGGTTTACATGTATTCAGCAACTGGCGTGTGGTCTGAGAGCCACAGCCCATGGAATCCATGTTACTGGAGCCGATAAAAACTACAGAGCAACTATATCTACAGCAGTAGTATTTTGTAGTAGCAGGAGATTCTGATATGTTCTGCTTTTTGCACTTTCTCTCTCATGTGTAACTTCAGGGTTACTAACCATGCTAACAGTATTATGGTTTTGACTCTTGATGTTGGGGAAAGTTTAGTCTGTTTCAATTTCTGTAAAAAAGATGGGCCCTCTCGATGTGTCAGGTTTTTTTTTTTAATTAAGCTTTTCTTCAGTCACGTAGATGCGTGCATATATATATATATATATATATATATATAAATTAGCCCATTTTTCCTGATTCCAACACATCAGCTTTAAGAACGGACTGTTCACTTGCTATCTGATATATCCCACATCACCTGTCAGTGGGTTTTGTGGTTATACAATCATGGTGATACAGGGCAAGAGCTTTAGTTAATGTTCACATAAACATCAGAATAAAGAAAAACTGTGCTGTCTGTGACTTTAACAGAAGCGTAGTTATTGGTAGCAGATGGGTTGGTTTGCGTATATAGTAGAAAACTGTTGATTACCTGAGATTTATTTAGACAGAGTGTGGTTTTGTAGTGATGAGCTTCCTGAGTGTCTCAATTAATTACTATATAATCTTCACTAACACAGAGTCAGAGCCTAAAGCTCTTTTACTACAAAACCGACTAGTAGACACTGCGTCTGTGTAATATACAGTATAACAGTTGTGTCCCTGGCTTTACTGGATCAGCTGTCTGTGTGTTGCTCTATATTGTAATAAAATGAGTCGTTTGTGGAAAAGACTACTATAGCTTAGTCATGATGGTTGTCCAGTAGAAAGGGCGTTCTACATGTTGATTTAGAAACATTAGAAAGGCCGTATTCTGCTAAATGGGTTTTGTATGTAATGTAGGTGTTTTTCTTTAACTCCCTTATTTTTACATTTCAATGTTCTACCATGGGAGACCATTTGGCCGGAGTATTTGGCCACAGGTTGACTCAGTATTTGAAACAGATATGTTTTCACAGATATTTAGGGCAGTTTACCTCCCTTTAAACTTAACAGGGCAAAGATTTAGCAATTAGGGCGTAATCATGATCATTATAGAGAGTAATCCATTTAAAACCTAACAGATGTGGGATTCAGCAGAAGGGACGCTCATGTCTTGAGAATTGAGTGGTAATGTTGTTGAAATGTTCAGGTGCAAGGTTGAAGTGTAGAAAGCATTTTTTTCGCCTTCTTTCTCATAAGTGTTCGCATGTTGACAGTTGACCGTTTAATGGCCCTCTTAATTGCACTGACCCCCTGACCTGTGCATATCATTGTAAATTAATTCAGTGCCAGCCTTCTTTCCTTAGAGATATAAAATGTTATTTTTTCCCCTCTTTACGAAACGTTCGAGCCGAGTTGTTGATGTTCAGCAAAGGGGACCTTGGCATGGGTTAGAATGTGTTTTCTTTCTGCTCTGCCTCCAAGTCAGCTTTAATTGAGTTGATTATGAATGTAATGAGAGAAATCTAAATATAAAGTCTCTGTTGCTTTTTTGGTCCGTGTCCAGATTGATCACCGAGACCAATATGGACTTGATATTTCACGGCAGGTAGAAAAGCTGGCTTTCTCCACTCTGTTTACATTCCTGCTCGCAAAGAGAAGTCTATTAAGTTTAACAGTGTATGTATATTGAAGACTGCATGTGGAAACAAAACCGCACGAGAACCTGTGCATGGAGACTTGTACGATTTAAAAAATTTTACATTTGATTTTTTAGAGAAATTTCATGAAAGGATTTGATTGGTAAAAGAGCACCAGCAGTGGGTCAGAACTCTCCAGCTTCCTTTGTCCAACTGCATGGCCAGGTGTTTGACATTGAGAGTAGCTGGAATTGAATGCATCTTATGGCAAGCCGTGGAATTGAGCGACTCCTGGGAGTCCCAGCTTCCTGCTGTGAACGTTTCCATTTTCAAAGCTCGCCGCTTTCGGTGGGAATGTTCCAAAATGTCCCATATGCCAGCGCAGAGAGTGTGGCCACATTTCTGTCATCCTGAAACCCCCTGCTAGCACCAACACTCTAACTTTTGGTTTTAAAATTAGGACGCTTCAGGTTCCTTCAGGTACAAGACTGTAACATGTATATTTGTAAATATCGGTGTACTGGGTATGGACTTGTATTATGTTAACGTATGGATATGTGATGTTTCTTTGTGTCTTATCTCTTCAAGGTGTTCTACTCCCTCTGTTCGTAGAAGACAGGAAGGACTGTAGCATCTGTCTGATGCAGTGGACAGTGATATGAGAAGTGGGGGGTGCTTTTATTTTCTCTCATTTCACACCGTCCCTGGTCTCTGTAACCTTACCTCCCTCCTCTCAAGACGCATCTCAGCAGGAACCTTTTGTCCGAGATGTTCATCTGGAACAACTTTGCCACACTTGTTTTCATGTTCTTTTAGATTACAGGGCAGCCGGCTGCGGCTTTGAAGCGCCCCTCTTCCTTTGTCTCTGTGCAATGCACTCTGGTAATTAACTTTGTCCTTCTTTTATTTGTTCCAGTCACTCGCAGTCCACTCTTCTGAGCATCTTCTCCCTGGAGTACCAGGTTAGAAGTTTTCTTCCTTTGTGAGGCCTGACAGGTGCCTAATTGAATGATGAATGTCCCCTTATTTCTTTGTAATTGAACTGCCAGCTCTCTGATTGGTTCAGAGGATGCCCCCCCCTCCCTCTCTCTGCTCTCCTCTCCCCACTCACACGACGAAGGCCCTGCCTGAGTCTCGGTGGAATCCTGCCAAGCCTTCCCATCCATCTGTCTAATAACATCTAGCCCCTGCTTATTTGGTGGACCTGTAATAAATTATGCTAAACCATTATTATTCTGACAATAATAATTTCCCCGTGTAGTGCGGCTCCGTGTGCTAAATGTTTGCTGACTCGCACTGTCACTGCCGCTTTCCCTGGCTGACAGCCGATGATGATAAATGGCCGATGCCGGGAGTGGCAGAAGGCTGCAGAGGCACAAAATGGAGTCATTCATCATCCCTGTGACAGGTGTCACTCATGCAGCGTGTCCCCCCGGAATTGCTTTTTTGTAGTTTTTAAATAAGTTGTTTTTAAGCCATGCTCACTCTTTCCCCTGGTTAAGATGGCAACTGAATCATATGAAATAAGGCATTTAAAAGGTGCAGAGGGGAGGGGGCTTTAATCTGTTGTGGTTTCATCGCAGTGGAAATTAATTGAAGGTTTAAGTCAAGGGAGAATGATTTTGTCATTACTCACATCAAACCCCTTTGAGCACAACTTGCTGAGATTCAATAATGTTGCTCGCTCACATAGGAAAATTCCAAATTAAAAGAAAAAGCGCTTTTTTTTTTTTTTTCCACAGCACATTTTTTTTAAATCAGTGTGACTTATGAATGGTGTAAAATATGTGCTTATTTAGAAGGTACAATACAAAACAAGCATTTCATTGTGCACCTTCTTTCAGAAAAGAATGAAAAGAAGTCTTGCGAAACATCACGCAGATGTCGTTGATGACTACTACCAGAGGTAAGAATCAGTCCAGTCTACCTACTAATCACCAGGAGGGTGTGTACGTGTGAGTGGGTGGGCTCCACTGACAGATATAATCTCCTCTAAACAAATCACCAGGCCTTCCAGATCCCCACTCGCACCTGCTAAGCCTACAAATGTGCACACACACAGACGCGCTGAAAAAAAAAAAAATTGTATGCTTGGACATTTGCCTTGATTAGGCACATGGCGGCCTATTATTTGCAATTTCTTTCAAAAATCGGATCAGGAGACAACAAAAGCAGAGTGGCTCAAGGCAAAGGAGCATTTTTGTTGCATATTGTAATTAGCCTCTGGTAGCCTATTAAGCTTGTTGTTTTTGCGAAACGCAAACCAGAAGCTGCAGTTGTAACCTGCTTACATAACACACATTATCTGCGTGGGATCTTCTGAAGGCTTTGTGGTTTCTGATGGGGAGGAGGCAGAGCCCCCTCGTTTTGTTAATGATCATGCTTGTCTGATTTGAGGACAGTCTGAGGTTTCAGAGCTGTACCGTTTCAACCACACAAAGCATAGGAAATGCCGTAGAGGCCAAAGCCTATGGGACATCAGCATGTCTTGGCTGGTCTGTTCTTGTTGTCCTCTATCCGCATGTCTGTTGACTCTCTCTCTCTCTCTTTTTTTTTTCACAATCGTTATTTTGTTGTTGTAATGAAGGTACCGTAGTGAAGCCAGCAAACATCCTTCAGACCCTGTCCTGCTGGAGTTAGCCAATGAGGTAATGACTTAAACCCTCTCGAGTCTTTCACTCTCTCTCTCTGGCTTCTTTTCTTTCTCTTTTTCTTTCTTTCTTTCTTCTCTTTGTGTATTTTCTTCCCGTTCAGTTTTATAGCTAGCTATTTATTTTTCTTTTGAAGTGCCCTGGCAGGTCTGCAGCAGATTTTGGCACAAACACAATTATCCCTGAATGCTCCATCTTTTCAAAGACTGAATCAGTGTTTCAGATTTTTCCCCTGCCTGTTAGTACTTATAAAAATTGGGCAAATGGTCCTACCTATTAACCAATTATTTAATGCAATTAGGCCGTATCCTCCTCAGACAGATGTAAAAATACTTTTTTCTGTCATTATCATAATTGACATTCATAAACGCTGCTTTCTGAAGCAATAAATGATTGACACACAAAGGTCTGCGTGTATGATTTAGATTTATATCTGTGGTTGACATATCAGACCAGCTTTCCAACCCAAACCTTTATTAATGTTCGCTGGATATTCAGCTGAAATGATTCAGAGCAGTATTATACACAGTCACATTTTAGTTCTGGCAAGCAACTCGTATGCTCCTGAACGCTGGACTGGTCTAAGGGAAGTTATATGCGCGTGTATTAGGAATAGTTTGCCTCTGCGAGCGTTAAAGGGTCACACGGTGCCAACAAGGTCCACCATTTCCCATTAATAAGAACGAACGAGTCGTCTCTTTGACTATCCCGTGTCTGCTGTGCACTGCAGCGCGTCAGCAAATTAACAATTAACGCTGGGTTATTCTCAGGGTTTAATGGCTAGTGAAAAGGCCCTGCAGTGGCTCTGGTGTGTCCCATTAAAGGGGCGACTATGCTCCCACCCTCTACATCGCCACAGCCTCTTAAAATGCATCCCATAAACCCTGAAATTTGATGTTTACTCTGATAATAGCAGTGAGAATCAAGATGAACTGAGTTAATATCCTCTGTTTAACGATCACGCCTCGCCTCAGATGACCCGTTCCTGCTGAAGAGATATTAAACACAAAATAAAAAGCGTGCTGTTTTTTTTTTTCCTCAAGATCCTCCACTTGTGCAAAAGTACTTAAGCTCAAATTACAAATCATGGAAATTACAAGGTTAGGTACTGTACAAAACTCAGATTTCCAAACATTTCCCCAAATAATTGTTCTGAGTAATTTCTGCATGTCATTACAGAAAGGAAAATATTAACCATCTGACCACTTTTCAGATAAATAATCTGCGATCCATCCAGTATTTCTTGTCCATTTTTTTTGTACATAGCCACAATCTCAGAAGTAAAGAAACGCCTAGATAAAATGAAAACGAGTTGGCAGACGATTTCAGTCACAAGCTGTGGGGGAAGGGGGATATCTGCTAGGCCATGACACCAACATGTTGGCCATCTTGTGACTAAAACTGGATCACTGTCTGCCAAACTGTTTTGATTTTAAATGGGTGTTTCCTTATGTCTGAGACACCTAACAGTATAACAGTTGATGGAAATTAGTATAGCTCATAAGATTTGTATAGGTATGTGTGAACCTGACTGTCTGCAAGCCAACATCTTGCAACCTTTCAAGACTTACTCATGTCGAAGCTATAAGTCAGTCTGATTTTTAAACTTTATGTTTAAAAAAAAATGCTTAAGTTCATGTAAGGTACTGTATTATCCACAATTCGAAAGCAGGAAAAGCTGATTAGATGCATTCAGATAATCATAGAAACAGAGCTTAAAAGTGACCACAGAATTTTTAACACTGTTTTACAATGTTGTATTTAAACTATGAAAACATGTCAATGCCACTACTTGGTTTTTCATAGCATCACTAAGTAATTTCGCTAGCTAGCAACCTCGCTAGCATATTGTACAGGCTAATACCTTTAAATATCAAAAGTCTGCCATTATAAAGTGGCTTAGAAAACTATAAAGAGTGTGTGTGTGCGTGTGTGTGTGTGTGTGTTTGTGTGTGCGTGTGTGCGTGTATGCGTGTGTGTGTGCTAGTGTGTGTGCGTGTATGTGTGTGTGTGTGCGTGTATAGTAGAAACAATTAGAAAGCATATGACTGCAATGTAATTTTATATTGTTCTCTATGGGAAAGTGAAAGCAAACTAATTAAATGACAGTTCTCAGTGCTGTGTGGGATCAGTAGTTAATTGCTTTATATGAAACATGGTAAAGAAAATCTCTTCCCTGAATCCCATTAAATATGTTTAGATTGAAGTGTGTGTGCATTATGTGATGCGTTTAGGGATGTGTTATATAATTCTGGTGCTAATTTTTAGCTGGTGCTGTATTTTTTGTTATTCCTGTGAGTAGTTGTGTTCTGCACTAACATGACAGAGAGAAATTGCTAGTGCAGTCATTACTGTGTTTAATAGTAGAAAAAGTTCAGCGATCTCAAATATAAGGCACTGTAGTCCAGGTTTGACTGTTAACTCCTTAAAACGAAATAGTGTTTCTTTTCTCATGTTCCAGCGACATTCAATGTTTTATTAAAAAAAATGAATCAAATGTAGAAGTAGTGGAGACAGCAAACATAAGACTCATTGTTTCAGAATGCTGTGCAGCTATATGTGGCAGATATGGTGAGTTATAGCAGAGACTTTGCTTGTATGGTTAGCCATCTAGGATGGCACTGACTATAGTGTCAGCATGAAAGTTGAAGCTTTGGAACCTGATCTGTTTTAGTGTAGTGATGATGAGGTGAGTGATCTGGACAGACTAAAGGAAAGGTAAAATCAATCAATCAGTCAGTCACATGGCATTGTGGGAAATGTAGGAAACTTTGAACCAAAGTGAAAACACAGTGAAAGGTGTTTACCAAAAAAAATAATAATAAAAAATCGACTCAATTCAATTTCATTACGAAATAAATCTTGGACACCACTGAAGAGCACTGAAGTCAATTAATCCGGCTGAAGTTTTGCTTTAAGTAACAAGTTTTTTTAAAATAGAATTCTGAAGTAATTCCGGCTGTAGCTGATCCGTTTGATTAAGTTTTTTTTAAACAACGTGAGTATAAAATGAAAGGGAGATTCATGTTCACTTCTGCAGTCAGGGCAACTGAGAAAGTGTGTGGTCAGTGTTCAATGCTCAGCTCTATATAACTTGTGTAATGAGTTATTACAACATGCAGATCACACAAAAAGTCAGCGGCTGCACTTTTACCTAATGAGGTTGAGGTGAAATAACTCCTAATCAGATAACCTTTACAAAGCCCTAAATTTAAAGCTTAGGTCACCCCAGAAAAAAAAAAGCCAATTTCTTGTGCGTTTTATAATCCTAGGTATGTGTCCCTAAGTGTGTGGAAGCTGGCTGTTGGCTTGTTGCAGCGGGCCTGTGCCTGGGCTGCCAGATGTTATGGGCTAAATTCGCTCCACTGAGTATAGGTTTAATAGAGTAGAAGAACAAATGAGCAACCGAAATCTGTTTTTCCTTAATCCTTAATTTCATAAAACACCTGTGAGACAATTTGGATCTCAACATTGGAAAATTCTTGTTTTGTTCCTGTATTTCTTCCAATTATGTCAAACTAGCTTCACATCCATTTTTAATTCCTTGCCATCACCGTGGCCTCCAGCTTCTCAATGTGACATCAGTTCATCTGTGAATGATGAACATGGAGAGTGTTTCAGGGTTCAGGCATCTGTAAATGTTGCTCACACTTCACAGGCGTGTGCCGGAGTCCGGCATTAGACTGAGATGGGCTTGTGATTAATATGAAAATTAGGAGAATGCAAGTACCTGAACTAATCAGGCAGTCTTTATTCAGGCTGCTCCACCAAGGGTAATGTTGCCATTTTTCAAGTGTCAGTCCTGATGTGGGTTACTGTGGTGGCTCTGAACTCCTTATCCTGTGATATTTAAATGTGTGTGTGTCTATGTGAGAGAACGAGAGCAGGAAAAGAAGAAGATAATGGGGGACGAGAAGCCACAATTGTGTGGGTTAGAGACAGGAAGAGACCTGCGGGCTAAAGAAGACAAGAGGATACTCTGCAAAAGCAAAAGCCCCTAATGAAGATGAATACAGTCTCCTTACTGCCGTAATAATTATAGACACGTTTGGTTGTTGTCAGGGCTGCATTCTCTATGCAGAATTATGGAGATGTTAACAAACAGCACTGCTAGTAAATCTTTTTGTGGTGTGTGTGGACTGCTTCCAGCAACACCAGGAAGGATCACAGAGGAGATAAAACACTACAATTGAGCTATATGCTGCACAGGAATCCGCCGTTGGGGTCCCAATTATGCTAACAAGCAGAAGAAGTGCTTTTTGGCTATGTTCTTTCCAAGCTTCACAGCAGAGGGGTGTAAAAATACACAGAGGCTGTTTAATGAAGTAAAGAGGAAGGGATATTATCTACCAATATTATTTATTCTAGACAAATTCACAAACATGCACTTTTTTTAGCTCTATACGGTCGCTCCAGCTGCTTTCATGTACTAATTATTTTGCTGCTACATTTTTTTCTTCATGAAACAACTTATTGAAACCCATTAATTATCTAGCATCCCACCTAGGGATACAGGTAGCGATGGGGAGAAAGAATAAGAGGGAGGGAGACAGCGAATGAGAGAGAGAGAGAGAGAGGGAAAGAGAGAGAGAGAGAGAGGGAATAAGGTGAAATAAGCATAGATATGCTGCCACTGGTGTGTCAGGTTCTCCTCACAGAAGGGTTTTAAATGAGCCATAGGTGCTGCGCTCCATGTCAGTTTCGGTCTTGATCTTCCAGCCAGCATTCATACTTTTCAAGTTTTCGCCTTCAAAGAGCCACTCTGCTCCCGGTGTCTCCTCCCAGCTTTGAGTTAGTGAGTGTTTGCAGGCCCTGCCATCAGCTCCGGCCCTAGCTATGTCTGCTCTGCCTCATATGTGAGTCTCGCACTGTCTCGGTCTTCAGGGAAAAGTTGGCCACTGGTGTGAATTTTTTTTTTTTTTTTTTTTTTTTTGTAGGACTCACCTCATAGTAACTATATGCTTGGTTTTGTCCTGCTGTCTGTTATGTCTTGGTGTTCTATAGAACATCATTGGTGAATCTGAAGAACGTCAAACCATGAGGTTGGATTTTAACCCCTTGTGTTAGTGACTTCACTTCACACTTCTTTGATCATCATAAAAAAAATGATGGATTTTACGTTCTTGCGTTCTTGAGTTCAGCTCCATAAATCATATTTTTGCTTAATTAAGCTTCCAATAGTAATGTTATTTTAATACTTCTTTAATACTACATTGTGGCAAACAAGTTCATACGCTTACACATAAAAAAAAATATTTTAAGTAATACAACATTATATTAATATTGATTAATGCACAATTCATCTTGATGTTTTCTCTGCTTGTGACTCATTTGCCGCTGCTGTGGAGCAAAATAAAATCTACCTGCTTTAGTGGATCACTTCTCTTAGATACTGTAGACTTGTAGCTAACATCTGCTGCTGTAATCATAAAGAATGTACTATGCTCTTTGCAGGACTCTTATTCACAATACACTCATACTAAACATCTCTTCAACACAGTTAGTAGCATTTAGCTTTACTCTTCTGCACCTGTACACTGTAATGCTGTTATAACATGTTCATTAGGAATCTAAATCTGTGTCGGGGTATCTGTAAAGCTGCTTTGTGATAATACCTATTGTTAAAAGCACTATACAAAAAAAAATCTACAGACTATTCCAGGCTTCTGTGATCCTTGTGAAAGCAGTTTCTGAAATGGTGCTATAAACATGACCCTTTGCAGTATAACTTTATTCATTTGTCTTTGGTAAGTCTTTTATCCTGGTAAGGGTCTCTGTGGTTCCTGAGCCTTTCCCAAGAGCACTGGCCAGGAGTTAGAGATGTGCTCTGGATCTAACTAGTCCATCATAGAACATGTAATCTAACTTAGATAAATTAGTAGGAAAGAATAGCTTTTAAATACCATATTTCTAGACCACTTTACTAAAATGTAGAGCTGATTTTGTGTTTAATATATAAGTGCATGATCCTAGACAAACAGAAAATGTTGACATTATAACGTTAGACTTATATTGACGTTGTGACGTACACTTGCGTCCCAATATATCCTTACATCTCTAGAACTGGCACTAAAGAATGTGTGTGTCTGTACAAAACTAGTGGTGTTAGGACATAACCGTGCACTGCCTTGTCCCCCAGGTGGACCTGTCCCCGTCTCTGCTGGCTCGTCTGCTGCTCGAGAGATTCCTGGAGGAGCACCAGGGCTCAGTATGTGAGTACATGCACTTTATTTTGCATTGGCACTTTTTTTTTATATTTTATTCTGAGACACACACACAGGTCAGTGGCGGGCGTACCTGCGGCACATGACTGACAATTAAGTGCTCCGCAGACCTCCCACCACTTAACTGCTGTTTAGATCAATGCTACTCCATTTCATCAGTGTTATTTATAACCCCTGTTTTTTCCTCTTCTACATTTCCTCCCTAGCCAGTGGAGTTGAGAAGAAAATGAGAGATAAAGGAAACCTTTTTTTAGATATCACTGATGGGCAGGGAGGAAGGATAATAGGTGCTGGTAAAAAGAAAAATACAGTATGCAGATACAGTATACAAATACAGAAAAGTGCTGCCTTTTAAATAAAAAATATTGTTTATATATAAGCATTATTATTATTTTTTAAATACTAATAATAATAACAATGAGTTATTTACTGCAGATGCTATACAATTATATTTTATATTATTTTTCTGCTAGTGAATTTATTGAACACATTTGTTGCAGGTTGCAAAAGCCAAATTTATGACCATGCACAACTGTAATTTTTTAGAACAATCCTAATGAATGCTGTTTCTTGGTGTGTTAGGACTGGACTCAGGTTCTCCTGCACTACCTTTAGTCTTATAATGCACACTTTAAGAGAAAAGGCAGACACATCCAACCATCTTGCCTTTTTCTTGCGTTCCTGTTGCCTTTCTGCTCTTGTTATTCCACACCTTCTCTCCTTTCTTTTGTATTTGCACCTTGATGTCAGTAGGATTTGACATCCTATTTTTTCCTTTGAGCATTCATTTGAATGCGTTTGTGGTGGTTTCCTCCTCTCACACTTTCTCTGCCTTTTCCTCTCTCTAGAGTTCTCTCTCTCTTTCCCTCCCCCTCTATCTCCTAATTCTTCCATCTTTAAGATACAGCACATGTGCACGCTCGCATGCATACTCCCCGACCCCATATCGTTCCGGCAGACACTTCCCATCTCAGCGCCGAACCAGGAGTCGGTGCTTTATGAGAGAATCACATGATGTCAAAACCACACGCCTTCGATTTAATCAGAAAAGAGATTAAAGTGGATGTGTGTTATTTTCAACTCGGCCACAGCACGGTCATTTGTCACTGTCAGCCTTGTGATTGCGTTGGACCCGCCGTTGTCCACCGCTTGTCAAAATAGTAGTCCTGCTATACCGTGCACACTAGGGCAGCGTTCCAGAGAGGGAAAACACGGCGAGGGCGAGGATTCAGATGGTCCTTGGCCAGATGGCTCAAGGGGAAAAAGCTGTTGCAATTCACACGTCATGTTTTTAGGGTTAAGGTTTTTAACTCGAGTCACTGTGGTTTTATTACACACTGACTTATTTTTGTTTGCAGTTCTGTATTTTCTCTGTGCATCACATGGTCAGGTGATGGCGTGGGGATATCGCTGCTTAGGCGATATGTTCAGGGTGACTTCTATTTTGACATCTATAGCCTGTCCTCCCCCTTCTCACTGCTGACCTGACTGGCCTTGGGCGGTGAAATTCAGCACACATAGGCTGTGTGGTCAGATCTCTGAATCTCCCTGTGTGTATATTAGACTTTTGTAATGTGTTTCCATTATGAAGCAATGCAAGGATAATTGTCTTTGGTGGCAATTAGCTAACAGGTTTGTTCAGTGGCATTGGCAGGCACATTCATCATTCCCTACCCCCATTTGCCTGGACTTGACATGTCTCTCTCTCTCTCTCTCTCTCTCTCTCTCTCTCTCTCTCTCTCTCACTCTCTCACTCTGTCTCTCTGTCTCTTGTTCTTTCTCCCAAGCGGACAGCAAGGATCAATAGACTTCTATATAAGGGACCTTGCCTCCTAGTCTGTGAGCGACTTGCCATTACCCAGCACCATTATTTTTATTCCCTTTCTTTCCCCTTTTGCATTTAGGAGACATAGAAATTGTACCTTTGGGATGGTGGAATATATACACAATCACTTGGATAGAATCGATAAAGAGATTTAAATTGTTTCTCATCTCTTGGAGCCTGTTTGTCGTACGAGTGTGATTTCCCCAAACTGCTAAACTGGCAGGCAACAGGCACGATTGGTTGGTTGTTGTTGTAAATAAGGCAATACATTTCATCATGTGTTGAATATGGTGATAACTTTTATAATGGGGCGATAGATTGATTGACAGATAGATAGATGAACACACACGCACACACACACACATATACATACACACATTTATATATGTATACATTCACATATACACACATGTACAGAATATTTTGCAGACAACGAACACCATACGTCCTGCAAAATGGTCCACAGTTCTGTTATATTCTGAGGTGTAGGATTTCTGTGTTTCACATTGCATTGCATGGCATCCCAGAAGTGTTCGGTAATGTTGTGATCTGGTGACTAAGTTGGGAATGGCAAAACCCTAAACTCATAAGAGTGTTCCTCTAACCACAATTCTCATCTCTAGACGTGTGGAAGCAATTTGTCCTGTTGGAAGAGACCGAACCCATCAGAATAAATCCAGTACATAAACAGGTGTAACTCATATGAAAAAAAACATTTTCTATTTTAATCTATCTGTCTGTCTGTCTGTCTGCCAATCAGCCGTAACATTAACACCACAAAACCATTTACAGGTGAAGTGAAATATTTTATTTCAGTGGTACCTGTCAAGTGGTGGACAAGGGCCAGATTGTGGTGACTTGAAGTTTGGGTCAGAACATCTCCAAAACAGCTGGTCTTATAGGATGTTGCCAGTATGCAGCAGTTAGTAGGTACAAAAAGTTGTCCAAGAAAGGTCAACCAGCACTTTACTGACATGTTCACTAATACGTGTGCGGCGATAAGTCTAGACCGTCTGGTCTGATCCCACAGAAGATCCACAGAAGGATCTGTTGTTAACGTCTTGGCGCCAGATACCACAGAATGTCTTCACTGGACTTGTGGAGTCCATACCACAACAGGTCAGAGATGATTTGGTGGCTGTTTTGGCAGGCAGTTGTAATGTTATGGTGTGTGTGTGTGTGTGTGTGTGTGTGTGTGTGTGTGTGTGTGTGTGTGTATGCAGTGTCTCAGCAATTGTCATGTGGTTACTGTGGTCCTGTGTTACATGCACCTAAAAGCCACTAATGGAGTCACTCAGACTGATTCTCACTCTGGTCTTTCCCAGTCTCCCTCCACCCTCCTCTCTGTGTTTCTGACATGATTTGAAGTGCTGCTAGATTTAGCTACACTTTTTTTTTTTTTTTTTTGAGAAGGCAATTTTGCGAGCTGTTTGACCTTTTCCATTTTCCCAAGGCCTTACATGAGATTAGATCTCTTCTCCAGCCCTTTCTTACAATGTGATTGGACTTGTTTAAGATTTATCGTCACATCGGGTTTGGTCACCTGAGCTTTATTGAGTCACATTGTTGGGGGTGTCCTGAACATGCAGGTCCTTACTTTGGGACCGAATTGAAATATTGGTAAACAACAGAATTATATTACATTATACACAGCATAAAGCGTCATTGTATTGACCGAAATTTTAGGTAGTGAAGATAGCGGTGCGTTGTTAAGTTTTGAATAATAAGCGATCCACAGTAGAAATAAAGGGGTTTGTGTTTGGTGAGATGTGGTGGGAATGTGTGTGCTGGTTTAGGGGTTGAGTGAGGTAAGCAGGCAGGTACCACTTGCCTTGACGTGTATACTAATTACTGTCGAGCAGAGGAACTGGAGTCAGGCGCAAGGCTGCGAGAAACTCTGACCCAGACCCGAGCCGCTTGCAGCGATCAGCCCCAATCGGGCCGAGGCAGATCAGTTCTGCCCCACTAACCCTGCTGGGACCCAACCTGCACCTCCAACCAGCCCTGCATAAATAGTTGGAGGAAAGAAAGGAGCACTGCTCCACCTCCCCAGACAGAGCAACCAGGAGGATAGATTTAAGAGAAGTAAATTGGAAAATCAAATGAGGGCTTTAGTCAGCCAGGGCGAGATTTGCAGAGCTGTCCGCCGGGCTCTGAGAGGCTCATCCATCATGTCCCACAAGTAGTCAATTCCTCTAGTATCTGTAAATGTTTTCAGATATTAGCCAATTTATATGCTCCGAGATTCATCATGGAAAATCAGCTTTATCGGGGCACGTTATCAGCGCCCCGTCTCTCCTTTGCACCATGAAGTTTGATGTACGAGCTCCTCTGCAGCTCAATGGCTTATGCGCTGGAACCGTCCGTAAGGGGGTATGTTGTCGTGTGGAATGGGGGGGTGTTTAAAGGGGGGGTATTTTAATTAATAAACAAACTTACATAGGAGCTCATCAGTGTCAGGGGCAATAACGATCATCATCCGTTATTGTTTATTACGGTCCTCCCTCAACAAATGTTGGCTTCTAATGAGGTTTCTACCATTTTTTTTGCTAGATAAGATAATGACTTTTTCATCCTGGTGGAGAAGGAGAAAAGATATAAATGATAGGACTAAGGGGAGAGAAATCATGCAAGGTTAGGCTCATTTCTCCTGCGCCATTCATCATTTCATCAGAGCCTGATAAAGGCACTGGTGTTTTCTCCTTTTCTTTTTTCGTAAACACTGGTTCTGCGTTCACGTACAAGTCCCACAGGAGGTGAAGCTGCTCTTTTTAGTATTCTCCTCCACTGCACGCTTCCTCAGATAAGGATACCTCAGTCAGAATTTATGCCGACACGGGACAATTACAATAAATTTGGTGTGTATTTACAGTGCTCTATTGTGTGTTGTGAAATAGTGCTTCAGGGGGAGTTTTGCTGTGTGTTTGTGTGCATGTGCGTGTGTGTCTGTGAGAAAGGCGGAGGCATCTTTAATAAATGTATGCTGATGTTCGAGGCTGCAGCGATGCGAGGATGTTAGGCTCTGTTGTTATTTACTAGGCTGTTTGGGCGCAACGGTGGATCCCAGGCTGCAAATGGCATTATGGCTGGTGATGAATGAGCATTAGGCTAAACTCATTTTAAAAGCAGCCTGATTTATTAGCACACTGGCCTTCGGATTTCATCAGGTCAGCGCATGGCTGAAGCCGCACAATGTCAGCTCCAAGGTCACCTTCTTCGCCATCGTTTTTTAACCCGGTCCCTTAGAAAACGGAGGGAAAAGGAGCTCAGCGTATTATGTCCCACAAAATGGGGCGGCGGGGGGAACGAAAACCGTCAGGCAAATGAAAAGCTGAAATGCGATCTGTGTGTGGAGTGTGTGTGAGGCACCAAAATTTGATGGTGGTCAACCTCCAATTATGAGTGCTAGTAAGACAAGAGCTTTAATGGCTGCTGTTCGCCTTCAGGGAGGTTTATTACACAGTACTGTTTTGCAGGAGCAGCGTCAAATCTATAAAACTACCATTAGGAGGAAAAAAAATCAATCAAAATGCCATTAAAGTGGAATAAGTTGCCAATATTGCTGATGTGGTTGTAGGTCCTTTGATTTTCTTTCAGATTATTAGGCACAGTCGAGTAGTGACTTTGTTAAGGGAAATGAGTGTTGTTGGGGAGTAATATGTCTCGTGGCTTCATAAAGTTTGCTGCCTCATATTTCCCGCTTTATTGATTATCCATTATCATTTGTCATGAGGTGTCCTAACTCAAGGGGAAAATATAACCCTCTTTCTTCAGTGGCAAGCAGCACCGGAGCGGCGTATAGATCTGCGTGTGAAGGTACCAATCTCGGAGAAAAATGAGAAGAGAAATAAGGTGCCTCGCAGGCCTGGGCTCGGCTCCGGAGAGGTAGAGAGGAGTGCTGACTGGGCTTTGTTCTGTCTCTCTAGCAGCGGCAGATCACAGCGTACACCTCGTATTTGTCATTTCTCCACCAGGGGTTTGGAATGAGACGTGAGGAGCAGCACCTCAGAGAGAGCTGGAAGGAGAGATAGAGGTTTATGGTTAATAAAAGCATGCAGGGTATGAAGATCATGGAGGGACATGAAAGGCAGGGCTTAAAGTGTTTCCTCAGTTCATCGCATCTCTTTTCCTCTAATCATTCCTCTAGTCTTAAAATCTGCTTTGGGACCAAATCTCTGATGACTCTCCGCTCTATGTGTAGCTCTATTTCTCTTTCGGCACTCTTCTTTTAAAAGATAGAAACGTTCCTGGAAGTGTCAAGGCAGCAGCAACAATTCTTCATAACCACATGTATACATCATTAGAATCGTGCGTGTACGCCATTTCGTCACATGGCGATGCAATCCATTTAATCGGAATGTGCGTGAAAAATGACTTGGGGATTTTTGCCTTTGCAGTAATAAGAAATCAATCCTATGGCCTACCAATGTGATTTATAACGTAAGCGCTGCTGGAATGGGTTGAGAGATGCAAAATATTCATCCTTCATAACACGGCTGAAGCATTTATCTGCTCAAACTCTCACTTGGCTCTGAGCTTTCACCCAATTGACTACGGAACATGTCAGAGTAAGTGGTGTAAAATATGGTATTTGTGTCTGTAGCTGCGCTAACAGAAATATATCACTGCCATGACCTAGTCAATTAGGCCAAAAGGTTTCTTTACTGCTTCCTATTAACCTATAGCTACATGCTAGTTAAGTTATGTGTGTG
>JAOVVF010000002.1:16703976-16715739 GCA_028565595.1 Duopalatinus emarginatus
AATTGTAACATTTCACTTTAAAGCCTTATTCATTTACATAGATTAAAAAAATGTGATTAATCGCGATTAACTATATATCAAATTCTGAGATTAATCGAGATTAAAATCGTTTGACAGCCCTAGTTATTTTGCATACAAACGTCTCTGACAGATGAACGCTAGATGTGCCTCCTTTCTGACGAGTTTCACCAGTTTATATCCTGTATTCATTCTGATAGGTTTGTCCTCTTCCAACAGGACAGTGCACCACCACATACAAATTATGATTAGAGGAACAGTAAGTTTTGGGGTTTTGCCATTCCCGCCTAAATCATCAGATCTCAACATTAACACGTACATATGGGATGCTGTGCAGTGTACTGTGGAACACAGAAATCCTACACATGAGAAAACAACAGAATTGTGGACCATTCTGCAGGAGGTGTGGTGCTCATTGCCTACAGAATATTTCCACAAGCTTGAGGAGTCCTTGGGGGACCTACCAAGTATTAGACTGGTGTACCAGTTTTTCTGGCTCTTCAGTGTGTTTTATTTCTCATTCACAGAGATCTGGATAGTTGAGTGACCAGAGAACTGAACTAATAAAAGGTTTTATAAATAAAGAATACAGTTGTTGCTATAGTGATGGATACTTTATTTAGCATTTCAGGAGTCTTGATTTTCCATCACAGATGTTATAATGTAAGTGAGAACAGAAACAACCTTGTCTCGTGGATATTCCACAGCGTTTAGTGCGGTTACAAGTATTAAAAAATTTAATCATTGACCAACTGCTAAGGTATAAAAGAGAAAAAACTCAAACACAAAATCCTCTGTAGTATTTCCTATTTTATTTACTCCTATAAGTATTTGTCAGAAATTAAAAAAAAGCTAAAAGTGTTTATAGATACGTAGATACACTGCTGGGATATAAAAGGAATAAAACACCTCAGGGTTTGTATTATTCAAAATTTCTTTATTTCTTTTATACCCCAGCAGTTGGTCACTAAAAACAATTTATTTTCATTTTCTCCACTGATGATTATCGAACAATAACACAAGAACACGTTTTATTCCTCTTATACCACATGGCCTTTTTGTATACACTGAAGTACCCATATATTAGAGCATTGCAGTCCTCATGGTTTTGCTGCATTTTATTGCCTTGTACTGAACAATGACTATAAATTTGTATCCATCTATCAACCATCTATCTAATCCCCAGCATTGAATTCTGATGATATTGAGGCAGTGTTGTATGCCTATCATGTGAAATGATTCTTGCTAGCTGATGCACATTCACCCAAAGTCTTTTTATGGCCACACTGTTGTCAAAGGTTCAAGGTTTTGTCCGACTTTTTGTAGCCACGGTACACCCTTGAAATGGTCGCTTCTACCTTCAAAATGCTATAACCCATCTCACAAGCTCTAACTATTAATCTGCGTTGACAATCACCTAAATCATTTAAAATTCTCATGGCAGAAACAGTCAGTCAGTCGCATTTTACAGGTACTGGCAGACACAACCAATGACATGCATAGGTGGTTGCTATGTATTTTGCTTAGGCTCATCTGTACCAGTTGCCTCTGTTAAATTTTAAAGACAAAGACAGCCGCCTGAAGACTTCCTCTGTCAGAAAACACAACAATATGCATTGTTGTTGACTGTATCAAAGTGCTGATGCCTTGCAAAAAATACTAAATAACCCTTTTGTAAAGGAAAAGGTCACTATATAAATGATTACATACTTTTGTAAACACATCTTGCATACTTGTACTTGTGGAAGTTGTTACTACAGAAACGATAATTGTGAGCATCAGGAATATCAGTGGTTATACTTAAAAAATATATAAGTATCATCCGACACTCAGAATCAAAAATTCAGCATCACTGTGGTGTAAATAATTCTATTTATTTAAATTCAATTTTATTTATATAGCGCTTTTAACAATGGACATTGTCCCAAAGCAGCTTAACAGAAATAATGAAAAGGGTCAAATATACATTTATAGAATTTTGAGAAATTTTATCCCTAAATAAACACTCTGAAAAAAGACTAAATGTTTTGGCATGTGTTTAATAGTGCCGATTTGTGTTGTTTCCTGTATGAGATGTGAAAAAGACTTTATTACAAATGAAGGCCCGTCCCAACCCGAAGTTAATCAGCTGTGCTCTCCGTGTGCGCTGCCCGTCTGTCAGAGCTAAAAATGTTAGCGCTCCTAATGGAGGCTTGAAAAGGTTAGATCTGATAAAAAGCTGTCAAAGGTTGAAAAAAAATGATTTATGGCAATATAATGGGACAATATGGCTCATTTCTCCCACATATGAAATGGGGTTAAGACTTTTGGATTTGTCATATACATCATGCAGTTTGACCACTTAGGAGGAGCCGGAACGAAGGAGCTGTCTGAGGCGTTGTGTTCCTAGCTGCTTTAAAGCATCATAAAGAATAAAGAAGTGTGGCTATATCGTACGGCTTTTTAGTCACACTGCTCAAATTGTCGGCGGAAAATATTTATTCGCCATCTTGCATGTTTAATGTATTTTTTTTTTGTTGTTGACATTCCTTCAGTTTGGCAGTTCCTGACCACTTGAAACTTTCTTCCAATTAATTTCTGTTCTTTACGGTGTCGGTTTTTAATAGAGAAATGGGATGTTTAATTCTGTTTTAGTCTTACGCTGGTCAATCAGATAGCCCTGAGACAATTAATTTCTTGATCCATGAATGTGGACTGTGTGCTCGGTTTTAATGGAAACGTCCATCATAGTCCTGTGCATCTTCCAAATGTGAGGACTGGAATTTATAATTAATAAAGACATGTTGGATTAACTTTAAAGCAGAAAAGCTTTTTCCTCCTTTTATGTGTGTTGGGGTTTTTTTGTTTTTTGTTTTTTTGCCTCGATCGCAATTTTGAAGGTAGAGATGTACCGCCCTGCAGAAGGTCATCAGCAGGAGTGTACAGATTGCATGCGTCACCAGAGAGAGAGAAAGGGAGGCAGAGAGAAAGAATGAGAAAGACGTCCCTGCTGTCCCATGTCCACTGATCCCAATGAGGCTGGACATTCCAGGCTGAACCCTGAGGCGCAGACACGTTCAGACAAAAGCCACAACACTTTTTAGCAATGCTTTTCATTGTAAAGCCAATAAACCTGAACCTTTCTGTCTTTCTATGTCTGTGAGCATGTGGTTTGTTGTATTTTTGATTTTTCTGTTTTGTCCTGAGAGAAACACAGCCATGTTCCTGGCAACATTGTCATCCCCTTGCACCTCATTCCATGCAGAACAGAACCGAGTCCCTTACTCCCAATGTTTCTGATCATATTTTTTGCTGAGTCCTCCGGATCGCAGACCCCTGTGTGACACCGAGCACTTTGTGACAGTTTAATCGTTAAGAGCTCTGGAGAAATGAAGTTGACAGAAGATGACATCGAGAAATCCTCTTGGAGTTTGTGACCCTCAGCACATGACATTTACCACCGCGATACACCCCAGCGCAAGATGTATGACCGACAACTTGGAATACTAATGGCGAATGACAAGGTGGTTTCATGCTTTGCAGATTTCAATGCATATTTAGGCACATTGTTTAACGTGCTGCGCATGTAATCCTTGCGTCTCAGGAAGCCGTCGGCTGCAGGATTTAGCTTCCGCTAAGCCTTCATTTCACGTATTTATTCTGGAGGGTTTGTGCCGGTGCATTATACAAATTTGCCGTTTAGAGTTGAGGTTAAGAACGGCTTTGACGCGCAGGAGGTGCTGCGGAAACGAGCAGTGGGACACACAGGCACACAGGTGCAATTTCTGAAATCTCTATCTGACAGTTGGAAAGAAAGTCACAAGTAATTGGGAGCTTGAACATGCCTTTTCATTGAATTCCCGTTTAGTTATGGAACTTTTGGTGTCAAGTTAGTTTTTTATTTTCACCCCCTCATAGGTTTCTTCAATGCTGAGATATAGATACATATATATCACTGAAGGTAAAAGAGCATATACAGGATTTTCCATGCTTCCCTCCATGGTTTTTTCCCATGTCACCTTTTTTTCATTGACCTTCTGGGTTTCATTCCAGGCAGAAGTCAGCAACATCCGTCATCCTGGTGAGATCTTGTCTGGGGCACATAGAGCAGTGTGACTTTATTAAAATGCCTCTTTGTAAAACCCAATCGAACAGGAGAACTTTGATGGCTGAAATGTTTCTGAGCGCACACATGTCGCTGACCCCAGAGATATCTGGAAGGGTGGGACGGCATAAAACCAGGTTATTTTTCTGGCAAAAAAGGTATCTTTGTAACAAATAGAGTCTGAGCTTGAGAAAAGCTCTCGCATCTCTCACATGTCGAACTGCATCAGAAAATGTGGAAACGATACAGACGTTTTCTTGGGAGTAATGCATCTTTTAGAGGTGTTAATGGTGTAGAGGTTATGCACAGAGCTACATGAAGGAAATATTTCTGTGTGTACAAATAAGAGACAAGAAATCTTGTAGCTCTTGATAATGATTGTTAATACCTAAGAAAAATATAATTCGGCTTTGCTTTCCTAGCAGTCCAGCATCCAACATCCTGGGCAAGCTCCAGGATCAGACCAGTTCTCCCACGATGGTATTATATATTCTGTTACCGTTAACCGTAATGAGCATATCCCAAAAAGCCACTGACATCAGTCCTGAGAATCAGAACAGAAATGTGATGGTTGGCGTGACCCTGCACTACCCTGGACTGCTTAAACTAAATCTGAGATACTGGTTATTTCTGTCACAGTTAATATCTGAGTCGAATTGAACTTTATCCTTTCATATTATTACCTCATTCAGTGTTTATACATTTGTTTTTAATATATCCGTAATGCCCAAATTCTCTGTCCTCAAGTCCACCACAATAAGGCACTCAGTGCTTCTTTTTAGAAACTAACGAAATTTGATTTTTAGAGACGTGCGCAGCCATATTCGGTTCCAAGCGTCCCATCAGAGCGGTCAGATGACTTGCCAAAGTCAAGCGTGAAACATTGGAGTGCCAGCTGAAGGGAGCGACTCTCGTGCTGAGCTCACGTGAAGGCTCGGCTATTGTAGACGCAGGGTTAAGGAGAGCGCTGGAGCATGAGGCTGCCGCCTGGCTCAAGGACACCGCAGACACCTTTTAAAGTGGCCAAGTGAATGGAAACAATCTGGCCTTTTGTTCCATTTGGTCTGAAGAAACAGGGATGGTCTGGGAGGCTTTTTTGTGTATTAAATGGTCAGAGAAAGACGGCATATTTGCGGTTTCCTTTTTATGGCATTGCAAGCGTGTGATTGCTTTTGGAGGGTGATTAGCTTTTTTTTTTTTTTGGTAGGCTGGCGGCTGTTCCGGGGCATTGATATTTATGAGGACAGGCGTACGTTGTGCTGTTCATTTTGGTGGATCCTCTGAGTAGACTGTAGGTTGGTATAGTGGTTTAAGTTTTTGGCTGATTTACATTTATTTAAAAATCAAAATAGAAATGATTTTAGCTTGCACTATTTAAAAATTAGTAAACTTAAATGACATGGGAATTGTTCTCCATTTGAACTGTTCATGTTTCCAGCTGCGGATGTTGTAGGTGGGTGGCTCAGTCTGAGAATCAGGACATCCGTGACAAGTGGCTGTTTATAAATAACTCGAACGTATTACTTTTTTTAGGTCCTCTGTCCCTCTCTCAGCCTTGTCCCTTTTCCTGCCCAGCTCACTCAGGCTTCTCTTACCTCTGGACGAGACCATCAATTACAGCAGGCCGCCATCATGTCGTCCTAATCGAGGAGCAGATGTTGGCTCGTTTCGACAGTCCTCATCAAGGGAGCACACTGGTGCAGGGGATTGGCTCTGTGCTACAGTATCCATAAACGTCACTGTGGGGTTATTCAGTCGGGACTGGCTCTTTTTTTTTTTTTTTTTTTCTTTCGTCCACCCCCCTCCTTCCTCGGTTGTTATGTGGTGACCTCGTTGGACATGATCTCAGTGTGAAGGCCTGAGTTTGATTTGTTTCTCTACAGAGCCTTTGAGAGTTTTAGGTTAAGAGGTAATCCAAGCAAACAGGCGGTTTATAAAGTGCGGCTAGCCTTACGAAGAGAGCGGCTGTATATATCACAATTAGCAACCTCATGCTAAGTATCTATAAACAGGTCTCCAAAATAACAAACATGTCATGGTATACAAATCACTCTCAGTATTGCACTCAGCATTAGGGGAAATGTGTTCTTCATTTGTGTCTGCAGAAAGGAGGGATTTCTTCTCTTTCATCATTTGTTAGGTATCTATATCAGGGCTTTTTGGGCATGTTTTTTAGGATTCTTTTAGACTCATGCAATGTTTCTGCATATTTGTAAAGGTCTTTAATGTATCAGAAATATGAGATAAATATTTAACATTTGTTTAGAAATGTTGTTTAGGACACATTATTTTCTATGCATGTATGCTAATGCATGGTGCCGTTTGTTAGGCTCAACCTTTACATTCTTTATGCTTCATGCTTTGACATTATGCCTGTTTTCTTGCCAAAATATGTAAATCTGTTTTTATCCTCTTGTACATTTTAAGTCTGGCCTTTTAGAAATCCACTAGAGATCCCATGAAAACGGCCAGATCACATGGTTCCTTTTTAAATTTCATTCAGCGCTATCAGTTTGTTTTTATTTATTATACTTATCTGGTTTACATTTTTTTCCCGTTGCATTTCTTATAACGAGGAAAAATGCGATGCGTACTTATGCCTGTCGTGTTTCTGGTTTAAGTTTCGGGTCACTCTTGCTTCTCTATTGCCTTGTCACTTGAATGTAGCTAAGCATGTAGCCATTGGTCAGAGTTTAATCAGAGACAGATGAGAACCCGAGCAGTGACCTTTGATTTCACTCATCCATTCAAACTAATGTTTGATATCTGTCAGGTCAGCATAGTCTTTCTGTCACACACACGGCATATGTATAATCAGTTTAAAGTGTTCGGCTCCTTCAGATGAATGGGACGAAGCTTCAAAGGCTCAGTAGTGGCCTTTGTTCTTTGCAGCGCCATAAAGCATGGCCGTAGTGCGCCCCATGGGTTTGTACAGTAGGCAGAAGAGATCCAGCGGTCTTGCTCTGCATGTCATCACTGTTCCTTTTTTCACTTTGTTTTGGTTTGGTTTCAGAAATTATGCCATTACCATAAAGAATCAACGTTTTTTTTTTTAAACCTGCCACTTGTCGATTGATGTCTGTCACATGCTCACTCTTTTGTCCAGCAGACGTTTTTCTCCGTTGCCACTGTTATTTCAATATGAGATAATGTCAGCTGAAATCAGTGAGAAAATGATACGGTCCAGTGAAAGCCCCATGACACAACCTGCCACATGCCAGTTTCACCCCAGCTGTGGTTAGCTGATGCCAGATCACTGTCCTGCCTGCCTGCTCACATTCTCTTCCTCTGTGGTTGTAATAAATGTGAAAACTATTAACTTCCGACTGAGCTCCCTTCCCGTACAAAATTCCCCATAGTGCTCTAACCCTAGCCCTAACCGTGTCCAAACTAAAGAATATGAAATGTGAAATATCCTCAATGTAAATGTAACAGCTATAAAGCTGCCACTGCTGCATGCCGTTTTTGTCTTTCTCCTACACGGCTAATTTGAATCATATTGAAATGTGTGCTTTTTTGACTGTGTTTCTACTGACGAGGACAGAGGACTGAACCTCACCTAATTTGGTGACGAGGTTTAGCAGGCAGCAGAACTCAATCCACAGACCTGCTGACAGTCCGCAGTTTCTCTCGAGTCTCTGTTAAAGGCTTGACTGTGGTCAGAAAAGATGACCGCTTCTGTTTTGAGTCGTTGTTGTGGTTTGAATCAGAAAAGGGCTAAACCTACTTTGAATAATGATTGCAAAACATTTGGCCCTAGCTGCCTGAGTGAAACCAAACACTATGGCTCAAAATGTCAGCCCTCTTTTTCTCTACCGTCTTGTTTTCAATTCATATCCCCGAGTTCATGGGAAACTTTCAGCAGAGGTTACCTGCGCCTGTCCAAGCAATGGAAAAAAGCTGTCAAGGCCTGCAAGAATGTTTTTGCAACTATTTGAAATATTACCGGCATTGTCAAATGTCATTTCGAATGAGAAAGCAAACATATTTTCATCAGCAGTTTCAAGGCCGGACTTTTGAAACGGTCTACAGAAACGGGGTCACGTAATTGCGATGTTCGGTGTCATGTTTGGTCTGTTTCTCCGTTTTGATGTCACCACGTGGAAAGTTATATTCTCCCTGTCCAAAAAAGGAAAAGACTGCAGATGAATGGGTAAACTCCTGAGAGGTCTTTACATGTTAAGTGCTGTAATCTCCCTGAAGCGCTCCGTCCCTTTTTCCTGTCGGCCCTCCTCTCAACTTCAACCTCCAACCCCTCCCCGCATGTATCACTGCAAATGAAGGCAGACTATGGCAGCCTGACACGAACAACTTAAAGCCCCAGGGCCTTCTTTTCCTCTCGAGGCCCTTCAGCAATGTGTAACCCCATGTCTCTCACTCCTCTTCTTCTTCTTCTTCTTCTTCTTCTCCTCTTCTTCTTCTCTTTCCCAGCCAGACGTGCACAGAACCTAGGCATAAACACAGACTCCTATCACCCATGCTTTCATAATGACTGTTTTAACAGCACCAGAGGAGGGGGGGGTATACTTTGTAAATTGTGTTTGACAATCTGGGTTTAGTGATTTTGTCGTAGCCTGTCTTTAGTTATTACTCAGACTTCCTCCTGGTGCAGATAAGGGCCGCCCCCGCGAACACACCAAGGTGCACACTGCTCCTTATCGCTCAGATTGATTTAGGGCAAACCTTCTGTGACAGAGGTCACTGTGCACTAAAGTTATCCATCACTGAAGCTTTTGATTTCTGCCTGCGTCTGCCTCCAGCGTGTCTATGACTAGGCTGGGTGCAGAGTACAGGACGAGTTAGGAAAGCAAGCATCAGAATAACTCGCAGTAATGTCCTGTGTGCCAAGGACTAGTGCTGTGAGTCTGATTTACAGGGGGATGCTTTCATACGTTAGACCCCATCAACACACTGATCTTTATTACTAAACTTTTATAACCCCTGCCTTGTAGGTATTCATATTATTTAGCTATAAATCAGCGTTAGCTTGACTAAACCAACCGTGATTGACAGACAGTGTCAGTATACAGACATTTAGAACATGCCACATGAAATATTTTCCACTTATACTTCACTAACTCATTTTCTGGACTATGCCACGTGACAGTGACATTCCTTCCTATATGTGGAATTTAAACATGTCAAGTCCTCACACATTCATTCAGGGTTTTTTTGGGGTTTTTTTTCAAAACGGAAGTGGAAAAAACTGCAAAGCTGTTTTTTTTTGTTTTTTTTTTGTTTTTCTTGAAATTACAATAGGACATTTCTTAACTTTTTTTCTTCAATTCAAATTTATTTGTATGGGACTTTTAACAACAGACATTGTCCCAAGGCAGAGTGGCAAGGAAAAACTGCCTGAGAATATCAAGAGAAAGAAGAACCAGACTCAAAAAGGGAACCCATTCTCATTTGTCTAACATGGATAGTGTAATTATAAATTGTATATTTATAATCATTAAGTTTGATTTTGTTGAATTTTGTCAGCTGTTTACTGATGGACATTAATTAACTAATAAAGAGTAAAACCGTTCAGGTTTAGTTATCTTGTGATAACTGTTTATATCTGTCACAGTCCAAAACAAAATTCATGGTTTCTACATCATGTCCATCATGGTGATCCTCAGCAGCAGTGAGTCATGTTCTTTCTTTTTTAAATAAGAGCAATTCATCTAAAAAAAAATTAAAGGGATTATTTTGAGTTAGATCCATTTGTTCCACCACACAAAGTCTAGAAATCAAAATTCATGATTCCAAATATGACAAAAAGCTCAGTGCAGTATATTGAAGTGCTGACCTGAAATTACAAGTTGGCTGTTCTACAGGTTCTTTTCTGGTATGTACTCTCTTGTATTATTATTATTACTAGTAGTAGTAGTAGTAGTAGTAAAGATATGCTAGAATGGGATCAACATATCAAAAATACATTTTGGTTGATTTCGATCTTCTTAAGTTGCAACATCCAGAAAAATCTTGCAAGTTTTTTCCAGCCATTGTGTCAGTGCACACTCTTTACCATCACCCTTTTGCTCTTTTTAAAAATCAAGATGCTTCATTACTTTAAGGCCCAAAATGAATCTGACATGATGAAAAACAGTCAGAGAAAAAACATGAGAGCTTTTCAGTAATATTTATCATTTTAGAGCCAAGAAAAATGGTTTTGGAACATCATTTTGTTGTTTTGTTTTGGGTTTTTTTCTCAATTTTAAAACGGATGAATGCAGAGTACATAGACATGGTCAGTGATTGTCATCCCCAATTGTAGGGATGTGTTGTTTAGCAGTTGGAAGATATTTATTGATATAAATGCTGTCCCTCTTGTGCAACGTTAACTTGCTTATTTCTGGTATGAAATTAAGAAATGTCAAATGTCATGATGTTCTGCTGTTTGGTTCAGTTTATGATTGGTTTGGGTTTTGTTCATGTTAGTTTTTTGTTGCTGGTTTTGGGGGAATGTTTGTGTCTTTTTTTTTTTTTTTTTTTTTTTTTTTATTGTTTGCTTGTGTTTTTATTTCCTTTTGTCTTCCCAGAATGACTTTATACTTGAAAGTGGCCTTTTTCTGCCCTCACTACATCCAAATTGTGCAAATAGCTCAGCGAATGAGCTTAAGTAAACACACTCTTATTTGTAGGCAAATGCTTGCTGCATGGTTTGGAACAGTAGCTGTTGATGGAACAGAACTGGCACTGGAGTATCATGGAGTACCTAACTCCTCTGCTCCTTAAGGATGGCTTAAGTAATTACACTTCAGTCCGTAATCAAAACCGTGTCAGGTCGCCAGGGAACTCTTGATTTATACGCCGAAATTCTGCTTAATACAGGGCTCGCTTAAAACATTTTTATGCTGCTCTCCTTGTATTATATTTATATATTTCTTCTTGAGCCCTCCTCTGAAAAGTGTCACATCCCATTACACAAATTTGGATACGCTAAATTACCGAGGAAGGTGCTTATATAGAATACGTTAGAGGCCCCCTCCTTTTAACAGTTTGCTGAGGATTCGCTTGTTCGGGGGAAATGTAGGTCTTTAACTCTTGGAAGTTGTCTTGAATTTTCTCCCGTCGGAAGATGATGTGGTTTTGCAATTCAAATATTTGCTCCTTCTCCTTTTCGAACGCAAAGCTGCTTTGAAGCCGGGAAGTTCTCTCATCACCAATGACAGTGTGAGTGTGCGGCGTGACAGCACACCAGGCAGCGCGGCTCTCCTTCCTACCGCATATTTTAAGTGCTGCGGAAACACCAAATCAAAAATGCATGCAAATGTCTTCATGTTTTGCATGTGAATATTTTTGATTCGTGTGCTTGCATATTCAGGTGGAGCGTGCGCAGATAAACAGCATTAATCAAGGCTACTTAATATGGCCAGTGCTATCTGCTCATAAATAAACACTCTGTCAAGTGCTGAAGTTTCACCAATTTCTGCTCAGCGCTAATGAAAGAACTGGCTACTTTGTTTTTTAGCGGGTGTTTAAAATGCACCCAAGGAGCGAGTCTTTTCAGAGGTGTCATGAGCTGAAGGACTCTTCATTCCCCTGCTAATTAAGCTTCTTCCACTTCGGTCACTATAACACACCGACAATAGGCTTTTTTCTCCCCCCCCCCCTCCTTTTTTTTTTTTTTTTTTTTTTTAAGTGCCAAGTGAGCGTTGATCGCCCACGAGTCT
>JAOVVF010000002.1:16747024-16786959 GCA_028565595.1 Duopalatinus emarginatus
CTCCCTCCCTCTTTCTCTCTCTCTCTCTCTCTCTCTCTCTCTCTCACACACACACACACACACACACACAAATACACATACATACATATATACACACACACACACACACACACACACACACACAGTGCTGAACATTCCCCTGTGAGCATACTGACTTGTATTATCACCCCTCCCCCTGTCCCCACACCCAGCATGGGAACTCCATGCTGTCTTCAAACAAATAATTAAAGGCTAGGTGAAGGGGTCACTGAAAGGTCATTTCTCTGGATACTCGACAGAATGTGTACATTACCGCAGGAGATAAAAAAGCCTGGCACTCTGGCTGTGTTTAATGTGTAGGCTGGCAGCTTTTACAAATCAATCGAGGGGTGAAACAAAAAGAAAAGCGTGATGAGGCCATCTTTAGGAGATACAGGCAAATAGAAGAAAAATCTAACTTTTGCCAGAGCAAAATGAAATATATAGCTGTAGTGCTGTGTGGAAAATGCTTCTTTCCACAAAGGAACCATGTCGATCATCCCTTCGTTCATTCGGTGCTCTGTCAGTGGATCATTTTCGCTAAGATTTAGAGCAGCACCATAAACAAACCACTGCCAGTGCAAACAAGAATAATGGAGACGGAGCTGCAGGAGTCCACTTGACATCACTCGAGCATGGAGCTGCATCAACACTCTGCCCAACCAGAAATCTCAACTCAAACAGCCCAAGGGGAACCTCTACAGCTAGGCCGGTAAGCGTGTTAAACAGGCTACGCCGCACGGTCCTTCACTCTCGACTAAAATTTCCCCCTGCTACGTCACATGACACGTAAGTTTCGAAAGGTAGCAATAGCTGCCCTGCTGCATCGCTGGACCGCCCCCCGTGTGTGGATTACTCCCATCAGAATGAGAGAGAGAGTGTGTGAGAGAGGCTGACAGACAGGATCTGGAGTGTAGTGTGGCCACACCTGGTAACTAGCTCTTGTCATCTGCATTCCTCCTCTAAGAAAACCTTGTGCCAAACCGCCCTGCCCTGGAGCCTAGCCAAGATAGACAAACTCTTATTGTGCCCCAACCAATCATGATGGGCAGTCTTGGAAGCTTAGCCAATCAGGGCCAGGGTCGCTTGTTTGACAGGTTTGCAATTACTAAGTAAAAGTCCCGGCATGACCGCATTGCTTGGAGGTAATCTTGGTGAAACCTGGTGCTAAAGTGGATAGCTGATGTTTAAACTGGGCAGCAATCAGAAGCATGCACAACATGCAAAACAAGTGACATAAGAGTAAAGACAAAACCTTTATCGTTCCTTAAACTAAATTCAGAACTCTCAGACTAAACATAGTGATCACAGTTAAACAACATTGCTGTCAATTCAATTTCCTACCATACAATCTCAAAATGAAATAAGTTTCTCTTGAGTAACAAATATATTTTTAAATGGCTTAAGGAGGAAAATAGCTTCAGTTTCAACTTTGACCCAGGAAGTGTACACAGATTAAACCTGGGAAGCGTGGGTTTAATAAAAGCAAACATGTCCCAATTATCACCCACTAACAGGGTCAGGCGTGTGTCTGCAGGCCACCGGCAGCCTCTAATCTGCTACAGGGTAAATACAGATTTCATATCGGCCTGCCGGACATACAAAGTAACTATTTAAGCTGGTCGCCAGCTTGGGCCTATCTGTGGATTTATCATAAACTATCTGAGAGGATCTATTCGGAGCCAGTGCAGTGGAGGGAAAGTGAGTGACGCTGTGAGAGAGAGGAGGAGTGTGCACGGGCTGCCTCCAGCCTGTGAGATCTCTCTTCTTTAACTTAAAACAGGAGTTGGGAGACATAACGCGGCAAGCATTACCTCAGCCTGTCGCTTGATTCAGTACAGATGGGAGAGCAAGCTGAGTAGGATTATGTGTGTGTGTGTATGTGTGTGTGTCTCTTTTGGACAAGGGCTGTGGGAGCCTATGTTCAGACCATTGGGGTGTTTACATAGTTCTCCGCTGCTCCTCTTAGAGAGGAAAAGCGCTTCACCTTTTCTTACCTTGGCAGATTTTGCCGCTTCATTTCCTCCCTTGGCCCTGCCATTCCTCTCTTTCTCTCTCCCACTTTTTTCCACAAGCTTCAGCTCTCCCCCAACTCCTGCCGCATTCCTCTCTGTCACATATGAACAGAATTTGTACTCGTTCCCTTGCTCTCTGTCTCTCTGAGCTATTTTCTTGTGCCAGTTTCTCGTCAGCAGGAGTCATTAAGATCCAAGTGGAAAATCAGACAAAGAATTATATATTTGTTTTGCAAACTGACACGATTTAATGAGCTGCTAATTAAAATAAATCAATAGCACTGCGGCACTCTGTCTTTCTCTCTCAGTCTCTGTCTCTCTTTCTCTCTCTCTGGAGCATCATGCTGCAGTCAGAACAAAGCAATGACTCTGGCTCTGTCTCCAGACATGCTGCGATGGCTGAATCCATTTCAGAGATTCCAGATTGGCGTCCATCAGAGCAGTCAAGCTCCATGTAAAAAAAAAAAATTGCGGCACTGGAACTTTTCTCCTCAGCCATGAGCTCTGGAGTGCCAGAACTATAGAAAAGAGAACTGATGCTTCTCAGAGAACTCTCTTTCATAGCAATTACACACATACAAATCTGACTGGGAGGCAGTGTGGTGCTGCAGCACCTGTGGCACATTTTGACTTAACATACAAACCCACGCATAGGCAGGGAAGCACCCCATTGAGGGACATCACCCCCCTAGTCTGCTGGACAGTCCAAGTCCACCCCTGTGTGGAAGGAGCAGGCCCAGCTGTTAACTGTCTGTCAAACACCTTGTGTGGTGGCGCAGGCCAGGAAGCCCGGGTTGTCGCGGCTTTGATCCTGCGAGCTGCAGCTGCTGGTTCGTACAGCACGACTTTGTTCTTCCAATTCTGCTCTCCCCATTCTGTCCTGCGGCACAAAACCAGCCGAATCTTTTGGAGACGAGTTGATAGGGGGTGAGGGGCGGAAAGGAAGGGGCCGAGCGAGAAAAACCTCTCCTGCTTTTTCTTGCTATATCAACAAGCTCTGACAACTGCGCCGAGGTTTTTCTTGGCCCCAACACAGCTCACAGGCATCTCCTTTTGACGCTCCCCCACTCCCTCCTTTAAGATATATGGTAGTTATTGTTCAAATCAGTCTGTGAATGGAATGGGCTGAGGCCAAGGCAGCCCCAGGCGTCAACACACCTGTGTGAACGAGGCCTTCTACTTGCAGCAACCGAGAGAAGCTAACCAACACTAGCACTACCAGTTTTTAGCTCCTCCGAGAGAAGAGTAAACCTTTTTTTCTTCTCTCTCACTCTCTCGTGCTTTCACTTTCAGACAGCACCTAATCTTTCCCCCTCATTAATCCCCTTTCTTCTCTAGGCAGCCACCTTTGCTCTGGAATGTTTTTACCAGTGCTATTATTTTTGATTATCACTGCCAGAAGAAGTATTAGAAGTCTGTCCACATTCTCTCACCCCCCCCCCCCCACCATGTACCCCCACAGAAAACCCCCTCTGATAAGGGTATATATGAGCACATAAGCTATTCTCTTTCTTTTCCCTGCAGTTCATGTACCAGAGAGAAACAGCTATATTTTGGGGTATTTTTTCACCTTTTTGAAGTGGGTTTCGAAACATTCTGTGCATGTCGACATAACTGTGTGTTTGTCTTGCACATATACAGACTGACAGAGGTGGCCAGTGCTGTGAGGTAGTCATATTCCTCAAAATAATCTTCACTCACCTTTCCTGCTCTGGTTATTTCACATGGGAGCAACATATAAAACAATCATCACGCCGACACGTGCCAAAATCCCCCCCGACACACACACTCTACACACACATACCAAGACAAGGGTGTTTGAGGGTAAATGGTGAGGGCAGGTGCTGCCCAGGACCTTGTTGCAGGTCAGTGCAGGGGGGCTTAGGGGTCCTGCGGTCCTCCAGAGTCATTCAATTCAGTCGTTAATGCTCTCAATTATCTGTCTCTTATTGACCACAGCCAGGGTGTCTCTATCATTACACCACCTCCTGGAAATAAGAAGGTCATGCATTGGGGTCGGTGGCCCCATTCTCTTCAGTGCAGAAGGGCCTGGGGCCTGTCCCTGCTCCCCCCACCCATGTTTTTCGCTTTCCATTGAGCCGCATTTGAGTCTTTTGTTCAGCGTAGCAGGGAGGGCAGGTATAAGCTCCATTTCCCAGCAACCTCACCTCGCATTTTCTTCATGCTATCAGAAAGATGGCCCTTTTTTCTCTTTGCTGCCTTTCATTCCTCCTACTCGCTTTTTACTCTCACTCCCATACTGCAGGCCTTGGTAATCGAGTAACAGACTCCTCATATTGTCAGGAACGAAACAGACGGCTTTGTGGATTACCAGGGGAACCTGATAATGACGCCACAGAGGCGTGAGATTTCAAACAAAATTGAGCGTCAATTGACTGCATCATCTTGGCAACACGAGTGCCTGTGCGGCTACAGTCAGACAGGAAATAAGGCCAATCTATTTCCTTTGCCTCATATCAAACGTCTTACTCTCCGAGCTTCTAGTGGGAAATATAATGGGCTGCTGCCACGAGAGAGGAAGGCCTGTATAGAGGGACTTCAAATGTTCTTAACGCACAACGCAAATACCGCTGAATTGCACATGAGGGTTTCGAAGAGACAGAGGCAACACAAAGTAGGTAGAAGGCTGCCCTCATTTTCGTTCCCTTTTCCCCTTTGTCTTTTGAGGGAGTAGCGAATGTAGGGCAGTGAAAATGCAACATCTCAGCAATTAGAAAAAGCCACCTTAAGCTGCAACTGGAGAGAGCAAGAGAGAGAGAGAGAGAGAGAGAGAGAGAGAGAGAGAGAGAGAGTCTGCCACACTGCCCTATTGCCTGAAACATGGATGCTGCCACCCTTGGCATAAAACTAGGAAAACAAAAGGTTATAAGGTTCCTAAAACTTCTTCCTCCCATGGGATACCACATAGCCACAATGCATTTTTGCCTCTTTAGGTGTGTTTATGTGGACTGCAAATGAGAGACAGTAAGGTCCAGCAGTTGAACATCTTGCTTTTCTGGAACTTCTCTTGAATAATTGATGTGGCACTCGGCTCAGTACACACATACACACACATTAAACCTCCAGGCATGTTTGAGGGCGACAAGCTAAACAACACATCACCAGTATAAATAGTCCAGTGTGCTGGAAGGATTGACCCCCTGACCCTTGTGAGTACTAGTGCGGCCCTGTGGGGGTGTGTATGTCCTCCTTACACCACAAATGTACGCCAGAGTGGTTTCAGCATGGCATCTGTACATCTAGACCACTTACTGGATCTTCTTCAAGAACAGTCCTGTTCTTATTAGCTCCTATTCAAGCATCACTATTAAGCTGGTAGCAGCAGGATGAGTCAGCTAGATGAACTCTAAAAATAATGTTGTTCTCATTTTCCCTTCTATCTCGCTCTTCCACCCCAGGACCTATGGACCTACAGGATAGATTGTAAGGTGGAGACTAAAAGTGGTGGAGTGAGTGAGAGTTTCCATTCCTCTTCTGACACACACTCCTACTCTCACTAATGAAAATCCTGCAGCAAAGCATTGAACCTCCCTTTACATCAGGGCCATAAGGAGCGCAGAGAATGAGAAATAGGAAGAGAAATCACTTCTCTCTTCTTTTAGTAAGATTGTTTTGACCAACAGGAGACCATTTAGGTGATAAACAAAAATGGGAACGCCAGGAACACCTCAGTGCTCAGTATAGATCTTTAAAAAGATTTCATAATGTTTGCCACCAACCAAAACACCAAAATCTCTGACCTTTTGCTTCTGTCTCGTCCACCAGCTTTCAGATTGTTGTAGGACAGTTGTTCTGCACATGCTCAAATTGAAACATCACCCTTGTGATGGCTTGATAAATATTCATAAGGCCAAGTGCGGGGGATGAGGTGGGCGATGGAGCTCTATTGTGTTTCTAAGCTCGGCCATGCTGAATGGTCACGATAGCGGCCTGCCTGCTTTGATAACTCCACTGAGTAAAGAGCAGTGGCGCCGGTTTGATTTTTCAATTTTTCAGCCTCTCTGCAAAATGGCAAATTACTGCACCGGTGTCCATGCAAAATTTGGGAAGCAATCCAGCATGTGAATTGTTTCCCAGGGCTTGGGGACGTCTATATAGTGTTCTGGCACTTGCTGTGATGGTACTTCATCCGTAACAGACTTGCTCTTTGGCATGAGGTGCTTACAGAAACAAAAACAGACTATTGATTTATTGTGTCTTCCTTGACGGGGTTATTGGCATGCACCTCTACACCACAGGGCACTGGCGATAAAATTTGGGCTCTAAAGAAAGTAGCAAACAGGTACTAGAAATACATTAGGGCCTTGTTTGCAGATGTGATTATGAGGTTGAATAAGTGAACAAGCGAGGAAGTAATAAGCATCCAGAGAGAGAAAAGCATGTCTGAACAAGGTGAGAATGCTGGACGGCCAGGCTGGAGGAGCTTATTTTGGATCAGTCATGTCAGGAGCTGCCTGTCATGACCCACACCCCTTCTTGCTCTCTTTTCACCCCCAGGCTCAGCCGTATGCACCTGTTAAACCTACCACTCACCACCCTACCACGTATTTATAGTGAAAAACTTCTCAATTCACCATTCACCATACTTGAGTCTGTAGGCCCACACCCTTACTTGGACGTTCTCTTTTTCTCTAACACCCTTTTATTCTGTTGCAATGTCAGTAGGAAGAATGCACGACACAACACTACTCTCCCTCACTCCACACCTATTTTTTTTCATCTCTTTCTCTTTCCTCCCTCTTTCTCTCTCTCACACAGCTTGTTCACACTGTAGGCTTTATGTCTCTAATGTGGGCTGTATTTACCTCGTGCTTGGGCTGGGAGGAAGAGCTGATATACGGCGCTCTATAAATAATGTCAGCTGCGGAAAAAGCCAATTGATCTGTGTGCGATTTTCCCCCCTCAGTAGCAATGCCAGAGTACACAGACAGGAAGCTCCGCAGTGACAAGGCCCATACATCCCAGCACTACCAGGCTGCTTGCATAGCCAATGAGGACCTTTTGTGGTATAACTGAAGGTTCATTGATTAATGTGCTTCCATGTTTAACCTAACGACAATGTGAATCAAACTACGGTTACACGCTTAAACTTTACTCTCTTGTTGGGAAAGCATTTAAAACGTTCTGCACCTTATTTTCAATGAAGCAAGCCGATATCTATTATCTCTGATGAACAAAAGGGGAGCTGACGTTACTGGCACAAATCAAGACCAATATCACAGCCCTTACAGCTGTACAGTGGGGAGAACCATGGAGAAACCATTCCATCCAATGAGCACTAAAGTGAAATGGAACCTCATAAACAGAGCCTTGACTGTATAGACTTTACATTTTATCTTTAAGCACTTTTCCCTTTTATGGGCCTTTGCTCCCTCTAATCCAGAAACAGAGAGAGAGAGAGAGAGAGAGAGAGAGAGAGAGAGAGAGAGAGAGAGAGAGAGAGAGAACGTGAGCACAAGGCCAGCAGAGATAAAAAGGAGGTAAGGGGAAAAAAATATGTGAAAGAAAAGGAAGAGAGGAAAGGAGAGAGAGGAGAAGTCACAAATCTTGCTGCTATTCCAGTACGTGACATCTCCGCTCGTTTGCGGCTGCTCATTAACAAACAATACTGCTGTGAAATTGGTTTAATGACAACGTAATAAAATTGCTATTCTGCTCACAGATGGCCTGAGGCGCATGGAGACTCAGTGAGGCTCACTCAGGGTGCCAATGCACATTAAGCTGCTTATTCATGAAAACTGCAATCCTCCACTACTAGACTCTCTCTCTCTCTATCTCATCTTCTCTCTCTCTTTCTCTCTCTCTCTCTTTTGGCTGTCTCTACTTTACACTCCATACCTGCAAATGAAATAAATTAACCCACTTATTTGCCCTTGTATTCTCCTTCTCTTTTCCTCTTTCCCTTCTGGCCTCATGCCCATTTGTAGCACTTTCCCCCCTCAAACAGAAATTACTATTTAAAAAAATCGCTCGCCCACACAGAGGTCTGAAGTGCACAGCCCTTGTTATTAAGCAGCCCACCAATAAAACTAAGCCATCTAGGAGCAGAAAACAAACCAAAAGCATTAGAGGAGTAAAAAGACACCCAAACTGTGCCATTCACACGCATCCTTTTTACTATATTGTTGAAATTGAGTCTTCAAATAGTTAGTATCCAATTAAAATTAAAATTAGAAGTGACGTATGTTGGAAACAAGCAGTGACACTATTAGGCAGTGATTGCCAAGCTGGTGTTCATAGCTGAGTGGCAGGACTCACAGTAAATGTATAAAGACCTTGCCAAGCTATCACCCACCCATTTTAACAGGTGGGCCCATCCTGTTAACGACACCCGAGAGCTCAGCACCTAACATTGGCATCGCTGCATGCGCACTAATATACACCCCTGTAAATGTGTTCTCACCGTGTGGGGAAAGTGTAGACATGGAAGCAAAGTATATTTGATACATACTAAGATGTTTCTTCATTAACAAACTGTTGTGTTGACAGTACAGAGCTGGTATTTGTGCCAAAATGTGAGATATGTATTTTGTCAAGCGCTGGAGACTCACTGCACAATGGAATCGGATTATCACTGTGGCACTATGGGGGATATCCAGATCAAATGATCCTAGAGAGGAGGGAGCATGGGGGGGGTGAGGCACTTGGGATCTGACAACAGAGTCAATTCTGCTAATTAACTGCCAATTAGCGGGTCCTAAATGAGGGGGATGATGATGATGTGGCTGCTCTGCCAGCCAGCCACAGCCGCTCCCTAGCCAGGCCTCTACTCATCTCGTCTCATCCACTTCATTCTGCAGCTGTATATTTAGAAAGAGCACGGTGCACCATGGCTGCTGCTGGGACTCCCAGGTGGCATTCTAAAAAAGGCCTGACATTTCCATGTGGGTCAATGTTAAACGGATAACCAGCAACTTCAGTCAACTGTCCTGTCCATGTGGGACAGTGTATGTATGTATACGATGTATGCGTGTCTATATATATATATATATATACTTTCAGTACATTTTCTGCTATATATGTGTGTGTGCAGAAGACCGTGCCAGAACAGTGGGTGTGCCTAAACTCAAACGGCTCTGCTTTCAAAAAATCCCATGTTCTTGATCAGGAGTTGTTAACATCCCATCCTGCCAATTTATATTTTTTTACATTACATTTGGAAAATGTTAGTTATTATTTTGAATTTCATAACAGCTAAGCACGCCAAGTAAGCTGGTCATAAAAAAAATCATAAAAAAATTATAAAGCAGCTCTGTTCCTGCATGTCTCATTTGAGTGTTTAAGGGGAGCAAGACTTACGAAGCCATTAACAAAGCTGACAGTGCATGGAGTACTTGTGCTGGTCCAGACTGGCTCGGGCTTGAGGGGTGAGAGAGACCTGGGAGGGCAGTGCAACTGTAACTTGGCAATAATAGCTGTTTTAATTCATGCATGCTAGTGCAAGATGAAAATCAGCTTAGACTCTGCATTACGATAGCCACTTGTATGTAGCATCTAAGAATTTAAGCATGTGGAGGTCAATATATAATTCCTGTTTTGCAGCTTCAGTGGGAGGTTATGATTACTGGTGACCACACGTGACCTCATCAGCTGGGACGAAGGGGGGGGCGGTGTCTTTTCTTCACCCTGATATTAATAAGTTACCTATTGCTCTCCATTTTACACTCTCATTTGCTTCCATATTTGTTTGTTCCTCCGCAAATAAGTGAGGCAGAGAGGGAAGGGTAGGTAAAAATAGAAAGTGGCACAGTGCCCTCCTTATTGTTATTGGTGATCCACAGCCGTGGCAGCAGTGATGACTCTGGTGGCAGGGAAATGGTCCAGCGCTCACACACTAGGCGACAACCCAAAAAGGGCCGATTTCCTTCCTTTTTTTAGTATCTCTCTCTCTCTCTCTCTGTTTGTCTGTCATCAGACTCATCTTTCAGACTGTGGAACAGCGGTGTGCCAGGCGGGCTATGCTGGGGAAAAGGAGGGGGTAACTAATGCTTGGTCGGTGTGTTTAGGGAGTAAAGCAGAGGCATGTCGTGCTGAGCCTGATGCTGAGACATGAAAGGATGCGGTCAGGCCCCATTTAGCCCAGACTGATAGAATAACACACAGGCTTTGAGAATGACAACTGCAGCTGGAGCATCCCATTTTACTCTTTCTCTCTCTCTCTCTCACACACACACACACATTCTCTCTCTCTCTTTCACTGTCTCTCTTTTGCCCAACTTCAAAACCCACAAAATGTAAATAAGCATAGCTGGTTTGAAAGCTGACTAATAGTCACCGCAGTGCAGCCTTTATTTCTATGGATGCTGTCATTTCAGTAATCAAACCAGGTTATTGTTTGAAGAGCTATTAATGCCCCACCTTTACACACAAACATCTGCTGACACACTGTACTTTAACCTGCACAGTAGGAGTGTCTTACAATAGGTATTACTTTTGCACACACTCTCCCCCCCTCCACTCTCTATCTCGCTGTTATGCAGGTGAGATCAGGCATTGGGAGCAATAGGAAGTAGTAGAATGAATAGGAAATGTATAAGGACTGCATGACAGATGCATACACATCAGCAACACAGCTGGAGTTGGCCTAAGGGCAGCCTAGGTGAGAACGGGTACACGGGCAGGTAAGGAAGGATTGCTGGCAGAGCAGGACGCAGGACAGAGTGAGAGAGAGAGAGACAGAGAGAGAGAGAGAGATGCGCCGTCTACTGACATTCACACAGAGCGCCCTTGTGCCATCCTCCAGGGCCAATTGTGCCTCAGGACAAAGCCGTGATTCAGCACATCCTCCCCTAAGGGACAACTGGAAACTGAAGACGTTGCCCTAACCCCAACCCCTCCCCACCTTCTTTCTTGCCCTCTCCATGTCTCTCTTTCCTTACTGCTATCTCTTTGTGCTGCCGGCTAGATCCACGCCAGTGCCCGATATCAAAGCGAGGCCATACACAATGCCTGTTTAGAGCAGGAATTCAGAGCCTATTTGGCCTATCAACAGGAATTTCATATGGCAGAGGTCTGTCATATCCTGATCTCTACACCACCTCCAGCAGGACAAGAAGACACTAGAGGGGGTAGGAAGAGGGCCTGTCTGAACAAAGACATGTTTAACTGAATGTCTCAACCTGACTGGTGGAAAAAAAAACAGTATCCTGTCTGTGGCTCATCTTTCGAAAGCCTCAGAAACACGTCGCTGTTAGCTAGCATTAAAGATCCATTCCATGGATGCTTCCATCCACCAGACTCCTGTAGCCTCTTTACAAGCATGACCAACATGCAGTGTTTTTGAGAGTTCAAGGCTGAATATGAATAGGGTACTTGCAATTTCTGTCTGTCTGTCCCTCTCTCTCTCTTTTCTGTCTGTCTCATTCCAGGCCCTCTCAGTTTAGCAGTCTATTTCTGCATTAATCACCATGACACAGGCACGGCAACTCAATTTTCTGCTCCTATAGCTAAGGTGCATGGTGCACTGAAACGGCAGCAAGAGGCATGAAACAGCCAAGCGGGGGCTAATCTTTAGTTACTAGTGTAATTGAAATGCTATCCACACTGTAGGGTGCATTAAAGGCAGATAACGGCAGTTCCTGTGGTCAATTTAAGTAGCCTGACTTCCCCAGGAAAAAAATTGGCTGCCAGATAAGGCAGACAAACCAGGCTAATTCTCCAGGCATGTCCCTCATTGTGATCTAGAAAAAATGAAGTTAAAAAAAATAAATCACGGAACCAAAAAAAATCAATTGACCCTCGGGTGGCTTGTGAGCCTGCAAGGCAGATAAACCTAAAAGCTTGGTTAATGTCGGCCTGCCTGTATAGAACAGATAGAGCACTCTGTAAATGAACTAGCTTTGATAAATATATTAAGAAAGGCTGCAAATAAAAGGCAGGGACTTCTCATTTGTAAATAGAAAACCCTGTACATGGAATTAAAATGATAAAATGGGGTTCCATGTAATTAAGTTTGTGTAAAAACCCGAAATCCGTGCAAATACCTTTGCCAGAATTGTGAAAAGAAGCTGTCAGTTTGATTAATCTGAACATCACCGACAGAATGTACTGAACAAAATGAAGCTGCAGATAAAACCGGGCATTTTGATAAGTAATTCCTGTATCATTTCTTTGCTTCTGTGATCATTTTATTTAATCCACCACCCCCAGTTATGTGCTAAGCCATGTACAAAGGCAGTGCTGGCCAGGCCACCAGAGCCTTAATCCACCATGTAGCATGTGTAAAAATGGGAAAAACGGTTTTGGGGGGGTGGGGGGGGGGTTGGGGCAGGCAACGTTGTCGGCACTGCGAGTGATAGAAGAAACGGGATCATGGTTGGGAGCATGGGCGGAGGCGTCAGATTGTCCTTTTTTTGCTTAAACATATCAAAGCAAATAAATATATATCAAACAGAGAGCAGTGGCTTGGTGCTAAATTCTTTACTGATAGCCTGGTTGCTTGCTAGCCGTGGAGGATCAGGAGGTTGAGAAGGATGAGGAAAAGGAAAGGACTGTAAATAAAATGCAGTTTATGAGCATGAGGCTGGCTTTGGCTGGAAGGGAGAGGCATGTGAAGCCTTTCAAAAATGAAAGAGCGAGCTATGACAGAGATAGCAACATCAAGACTTGACTTACCAGTTGTTTACTTGTAAGATGGTTAGGCCTGTGTCTTGGGCTAGCTGCTTTTTCTGTTCTTCTGATGGGTACGGGTGCTGGAAAAAAAAAGGATAGGGTTTAGTTGGTTTTTTTTTGTTTTTTTACACTTAAACAGATATGTGTGCCTTATTGTTGTATGAACCAGATCAGTGTTGGTGTTTGTGTTTAACATGTGTCCATGCCAAGTGAGTTGTGTAACACAGAGCCCTACTTTGGTTACACTAACAGAATGGTGTGCATGTTTAGTCATGACCTCCACCCTACTCAAATGCTCATGTGTACACACACGTATAGACTTATGCCTGTTAGGGGCAGTAAAACAAGTTTGTCAGTGGCAGCAATGTTGCTCCACCCCCAGTAGATAACCACAAATCCACACACCGCAAACTTCCACTTTTTACAACTACAGATTGTTTGTAACATGCTGATCATTCCACTTGGCACTTCCTCTGAACTCCGCTGAATTCCCCTGCTGAATGAAGCCCAGGCCTGAGTGAATAAGGACGGAATAAATCTTCCGTTCCTAGACTGCTACAACGGGGAAAACATATGAGGCTAATTTCTCTCATCCCTGGTGTCTTTTCATCCACCGCTCCTGAAGGCTAGCCAAATCAGTAAAGCAAGACATTTCTCCGAAAGATCTCCTATTGCTGCAAGTTCTACCTGAAAATATAATTCCCCAGCCGCGGATGCAATGACACAATTTGTGTCAGCTTCAATATGCCAAATACAAGACAACAGAAATGACAGGCCTGGATTTTTTTTTCTTCTCTCGCCTGTCAGTGCTGTGAAGCATGACAAAACAACCCAGATCTGTAGTGACAGATGTCTTTAAGAGCCAGATTAGGGCTCAAAGCTCACAACAGAGCAAACATCATACCTCATTTGTATATTCAACACAAGAACACAAGCATTTGCACAAGCATAGCATTCATGTACACACATTCAGTGCGATAAGGTGAGCTACATTTATGTATTTAATAATATGAGGGGATGCATTATGTACCAACTGATCATGAAAAGATTACAGAAGAATGTTTAATCACTTTCCTACTGGTGTACCGTCCAGCTTTTAATATTCCAAAATTATTAAACAAAGAAATATGATAACGCTTGCATAAAAATGCATTTTGTGATTGCTGGGTGATGACATCTCTTTGGCAAAAGGAGCTCAAATTTTTCCTTCCTGCACAGACACATGTGTGATTGTGTATGAGGGGCTTGTGTGGTTTTTGTGTGTGTGTGTGTGTGTGTGTGTGTCTGTGGTTTCCTTTCCCCTTTCATCAGTGAACAACAATGCATAACCAGAGCTGACTGTCTGGATGCTCTGCTTTAGCCTCCTCATATTAACTGGGTTGAGCCATGATACGGCAGAGGCAGTAATGATACTGTGCTGGGGTGAGGGAGAAAGGGGGGGGGGTTGAGAGAGAGAGAGAGAGAGGACAACAGCAGATTGGATGTGGTCCTCAGTCATTTACATTGTATTAAGGCTTCCTGGGCCGCTTGGGCCCGGCACGGGTCATCAATCGGCCTGTGGCAGGCTGTGGCGCAGCACAGCCTGGTGATAAATGCATGCTTCTCTGCCTGCAACAAAATGAATGGTTTGAACAAACAAGAAAGATGTCTCATCAAGGAGAGTGGAGATATTAAAACCCCAAGCGGAAAAAAAGAAAGGAGGAAAAAAAAGCCCTGAGTAAGGAGATTTTCTGTGACCACAGAGACATGACACTGAAAAAAATCCTATTTCATTCAGCGGGACTCCATCAGCTCTGTTCTGCACACTGCAGTGAATGCAGGCTTGCGTCTTCCATATGGCTCACTTGTCTCACCTCTGCTGTCCATCCGTGCTTTATTACGGATTGTTGACCACACACTCTTTACAGTCATGTCTCCAAACTACGTGAATAGTGATTCAAAGTGCTAAATATACCAAGGGGAGCTAAAATGCATTACATATAATGGGCTGGAGTTTGTTTGCAAAAAGACACAAGGTCAAGGTAAAAAAAAAAATCTTTTCGAGCCTTCTCCCTCGGCGCCCCTGAAGAACATGCTTACTTAATGGCTGAAATGCAAACTTGCTGTGAGAGATCAGAGAAATGATTGAAAATCTCCTTGCTCGCTTCAAATCCAATCAATAGAGCGAATTACAAACTCCCAGTCCAATATCCTGAGAAACTGATTGACCACAAAATGTGAAGAAGTGCAGTCTATAAATAATTAGGCAGAGAAATGAGCAGGTTATTTTATTGCAGAGGCCAGCGCTAGCCTCCGATCGAAACAACTCTGTTAATTATGCTGCGGCCTGTTAATGGCACTGGCGCTTTGCTTTCCCCCGCAACACTCTCCCTCTCTCTCTCTCTCTCTCTCTCACATACACACACAGAAGCTCATTCTCACTCACTCATTCTGTAAGTGCCTCATGGGATACACCATTGGACCATGCAGTCCACTGCAAGTACATGTTGGGTTTTTTATTTCCCAAAGTGCGTATAGTGTGTGTGTGTGTGTGTGTGTGTGTGTGTGTGTGTATGTGTGTGCATGTGTAAGACTGTGAGCTCGTGTACATGTGGGTGTGAGTGCTTGCATTCTTGCAATCGGTTAAATTACAGAGTGCTCTGGTCGAACGTAATGGCCGCTGTAGCGTCAGCCCCCCAACATCACACACAACAACATCCATGTATCCACAATAATACAGTGCAATCCCCCCAAGATGCACACACACACACCGCTCCCGGGAGCAGTGGGCTGACCATGCTGTTGATGGATGACTTCATCAGTGGAGGAGCAGGCTGCAGGTCACGGGGAGAAAGAATCCTGCCGTTTTCTTCATGCTAATGAGGCTCGGCAAATCACATGCATTTCCTCTACTACGCACACACAACCCCATATACTACACTGCGCACCCTTTATACGCCCCCTTCAAATGTCTACAGAACAATGTGTTTATTAAACAGCAGGCACCTGCAAATAATAACACCCACTCAAATTTGAAAATAAGATAAATAATGGCATACCATACATATGCACAGGCCTATTTTGTATATTTTATTATTATTATTATTATTATTATTATTATTATTATTATTATATCTAAAAGAACATACATTACACCTGGATGACAACAGGACTATACTTGTTGCTTAATTACGTCAACAAAGCAATTTATTTGAATTCAAGCTTTGCTTAATTTCGCATAATAAAATAAAAAAAAAAAAATTAAAAATCTTGTATTTACAGCACCGACGTAAGCGAATCCCAATAACATGTGAGCCGACACTTGAGTGTGACATTTTGTTTTCGTAATTAATTGTAAAAGAAAGAACTGTTAAAACTAAAAGACAGCATTTGGGCAATTTGTTCTGTGCCCTGTGTATGTGTAGGTGTGTGTGTATGTGTGTGTGGGGGTGTGTGTGTGGTGCAAGTTAAAGAGAGGGTAGTGTTTTGTGTTTGTTTTATTTTCTTTGGGAGTAAGCTGCTTCCTGACAACAGGGTAAAAACGGGCAAGAATGCAACAAGACTCAATGAGTCAGACTGCCAACTGAACTGCCACACCCAGCCCCTGGAAACACACACACACACACACACACACACACACCCACTTACATTTCACGATACAGTATGCACTATCACATACATTCCGAATTCCAAAACCCAGAATGTGTCTCCTAGGACCATGCTCCTTCACACACAATACATGTCGCTTGGATTCTGCATTGTGATGTACCTCAGAGTCACAGTTAACATGGCGCACACATGGTGCAGTGCTGCAACGCTTGTTTCTTTTGAAGGAAAAACGGGTATCTAAGAGGTGCCTGGGTACCAGAAGCCACACAGAGATGGCAGACTCTCTGTCTGTCTCTCCATTCTTTATGTCTTTTGCTCGCTCCGTAGCTATCCCCCTTCAACAATCACTTTCTCCACTCCATTCCTGGCTTTGTGCCAGTCCCCTGTTTTGCTCTACATTGTTAATTTATGTTCACTGAAGAGGTGGCAAGGTTCTCCAACAACTTTGGCTATCAGTTCGCTTGCCAAGCAAACTGTTGCCTTGCAAAAAGAGCGAATCGCATGGCATGATGAGGAGGGGTAATGGGGAGGGGTGAGTCAGCCCCTGAGGATGTCCTACAACAGGGCTGCTGAGGGCAAACATGCATTAGGGCTAAAAAGCAATCACTCCCACACTCTTTCCCAAGGCTATCTGAGGGCAACATACACACGCACAGCGCTCAGTGCCAAGAAACACCCGGCGGACAGTTACTAGAATGTTTAGTCTTTAACTTTGGTTCATAGCAGGGGCTGCCCTCAAATCCAAAGTTATTAAGTGAACTGGGCTTCCTCCACTTTGATATTGATTTTCCACTAAAGACCCTGAAAATTAACAAGCTGTATTACTGAGAGCATGCACAAATCAGCCAGTCACAAACTAAGCATCTCATATACACTATAGCCTTTTGCAGGCTAATCCACACTCAAGAGACGTTCTCTGTGCATGTGTGTGTGTGTGTGTGTGTATAACGAGGGCGGGTGTAGCAGTAATAGTAGGGACGAGGGAGGACCTTATGACTTGGGGACAAAAGCCCCTCTTTGTTTCTCTCGCTGCCAACTTGCGCCATGGCCTGCAGCCATAGTGATGAGGCTGTTTAATCATCAGATCAAGTTCGTGGCTTCCCTTTCCACCATGGCCGGGCAGCCCTTTCAAGGGGAGCAACCTGATCTGCATGTCCTTGCAGGGGAGAAAGGGATAAGGAGGAGGAAGAGAGGTTGAATCTGCCTCTCATCCATTCAGCCACTGGATTCAACCCATTCAACCCAATTGAATCTCCTAGACTCGGAGTTTAACCTAGTTTATTATAGATAGGTGTCTCACTTTGTTGAGGTACCTGGTTACTTGTGCTGCCCGTCTCTCGACCACATATCGGGCCAAGACTCAGTTTCAGAGACTCGTGACAATGGGCTTATCAAAGGCTGTCATTGTTACAGTATCTTCATTCATATATCCTTTTGAAGTAGGGGCTCACTACTGTTTATGAGAGCAGTAATGGGATAACGGCTGAGGGCTGTCCATTGTTGGACACTGTGGTCAAACCCAGGCCAGGGGTGTAAAAGTGAAAGGGAGAGGCCCAAGGCTAGGTCAGGAGGCACGGCAAAGCCCAGCCACTTGTCACTATTGCCTGTCATAAAGTGATGTGACCGTTCATGCTCGAAGCCAAATTGGGCCAGTCTAGTGCATAAACATCAACACCAATTTAATGACCTGAGCACACATTGTAAAGCAGCAAATGGAATGGGTATACTTATGCAGAAGTCATGAGGCCTGCTAAGAACTTGACAAAACAAATGAAGGGCTTATGTACATATGCAGTGTTTAACATCCATTATTTTCTGAGACCCCTAATACTTACTTAACACATAGTTATGGAATATAATATTTCTTCATGGACCCATATTTCTTTACACTGTCAAAATGTTGTCGTATTCCTAATTATGTAGACATTAGGTCACTATAAAGAGCTCAAGACATACCCTGCCCCCCACTAAACACCCCCTCCATTGAACAATGTGCCCCGTTCTGTTTTAGCAGACTCTGTAATGACTTTATCGGTCTGGATGGCACCAATAAGCAACAGACTCTAGATTCCTCATGGCACAGGCATTAGACCATTAGGCATCTAACTACCCCCAACTACTGCTTCAGCACAATCCCAATCTCCCCAGTTCCAAGATCCCCAAGCCTCCAAGCCTTTTTTTTCATTCTTCATATGCATTGCTTACACTACCTCACGAAAAACGAGGTTATTGTTCACTTGTGAATGCTGAAAAGAACTAGATTCTCATATACTTCATAACTCATAATGGTTGAAAAACAAAATACAATACTAATCGCTCTAATCACAGAGCCCAGAGTCCTTCAGTCAGCCATCCTCATGTCTGAGAGGGTCTCAGGAGTGTACAGCTGACCTCAAGCTTTACGTCCCATTGTGGTGCTGCTTTGCTTTGAGATTGAGACCAGAATGGGGCGAGGGTCTGATCTAAGTCTATAGTAGAGGCTTATCTATAGAAAGAAAAATGTCATGTGTTTAGTGCACAAAGCTCGCTTCTAGAAGTGGTGCTTGCAATTCCCTCTTTTTTTAAGTGCTAAAGCTAATGTGAAGAAGTATTTGCATAGACAACAGATCCCCATTTTTTCTGAGGAAGAGATTTGTTTAGGGAGATTAACCTAAAATGGCTAAACTTAGCAAATTTCCGCTGTAACACCAGCAGGACAAACAAAAACCTTTAAGGCTAGAGCATAATGTCAAAAGAACAAGAGCAAATCTGTGATGTCAAACTCGGTTTAAGGTCAAAACTCTCAGAAGAGTAAGCCCAACATTTAGCCATTAGCTGGGAATGTGGAGCAGGCTGCAAACAGCTGCAGGGGCCACTTCCTGTAGGTTAATGATGCTAAAAGTGTAGAAGTCAAGCATGGCGTCCATTTAGCCAGCTCTGAGAGAGGACTAAACAACATCTCAGCAGAGAGGCCAAACCCCTCTACTCAAACACACACACACACACACACACACACACACACACACACATACACACACACACACACTTTCGTTCTTCTGAAAGCACAGACACTTGAGCCATCAGAAGCAGAAAAGAATAACTACACATAGCTAAAGGCCACTCCATTAGCATTTGCAGGAACACTTTTTGATGACAGACAGAGCTGAGCCAAACCTCAATCCTTCAGCGGTACCTGCGGTATGTTGCATTCAGGAATGCCACATGGATCATTCAAAAATGCTCATCTTTTGTGTTAGCTTTACATGAAAAAAAATCCTACAATTCTTGAGCATCCAGGTGGTGTATTTGCTGTTAATTGAAGTGCCTTGGAGGCTTTAATAATCTCCATGTTCCAGAGTCGAAATGGAAGAGAAGTTTAAATGGTTCTTGGAGGCATAGGGCAGACAGAGGACTGGAGGGATTTGAGCAGTGCCATGTCAGCCTCCTTTAAGAGCATTCCAGTAGCCCCTTTAGTCCGTAGTGCTCCTCTGCTCAATCCTGCCCCTAGGCCTGCTGACCCCTGACCTGGTCGGTCGGCTTGGCTATAGACTCCTCGTTTGTTACTGGTTTTATCCACTGACAAAGCAGGCAGGAAGCTGGCAACTGCCCAACAGTCCCATGGGAGGATGACCATCAGCTTGCTCAGCTTACCACTTATTAGAGGAAGAGAGGGGAGGGAGATAGGACTGTTGCGGGGGCTGAATCAGAAACGTGGCTGACCTTTTTTTTCTTGCCGACAGTTTTTCTAACTAATGAAACGTAAAAAAAAGCCTGGAAGCCACAAACGTTCCCGTCTCCTGCTAACCCGATCAGCAACGCATGTTAGCGCCTATCAGGCAGCAGGCCAGGGACCTGACAGAAAGTCTGACTCTCGTCTGTGTAACATTTTGTAAAGCACATTGAAATATTATAGCTCTCTCACACACACATACAAGCTTCATAAAATCCACCCTCTGTAATTCTTAATTTACATCATGCTGCCCTCTAATTCAGTTAATAAACACATTACAGCCTTAAATCTACTACATTTACCAGAACTTGCAGCTTACCTTTTTCTTTACCTCCCCAACCTAAACCTCAAACTGAGGCATCAAAGGGAGCTCAGGTAATCCAAACATAGCCACTACTCACAAAGCTCACACACTGTCTTAGGAGAGAAGATAAATGGAGATTTGGAGATCCACTAAGAGCTTTTAGGACTGACCCAAGCCACAGACAGGAGACCCTCAGCTCAAGCTTGGTGCTTTCTCCACAGCAGAGTCTAGGCCTGAGAGCACAGAGGTCTTCTGGTCTATACTAGGTTATGAATACAGGGGAAGACTATTAACCTCTAGGGGTAAAATGCACTCTGATGACTCCCTGGCTCAGAAACTGTTGACAAGCATCTGTGTTCTTTTCAACAACTTTGAGCTACCCCCACCAACAGCATTGCCCCTTCCCTCATGAGGAATGTAACACAACCTCTAACTCGTAACCCAAGGCCCTCCACTACTGCATTACTCTGATGTGAGGTGTAAGACAGCTGTTGTTGAATTTTTTAATGCACTTACATTTCACACTCCGTCACCCAGCCATTGGCTCCACTAATGTTTCATGATGCAATCAAGAGAGGGAAAGTACAGTAGACTTTGATCAGCAGTAATCAGAGTCCATACTACTATAATGGAGTATGAAAGTGCTTCAGTAATGCTTGCACTATTGATAGTGCAGCTCTATTGTGAAGGCATGAAGGCTTCTTTCTTTTTGGAAAGAAAAAAAAAACTCACCCAAGTCATTATGCAATGCTAAAGCTAGGCAGAAAAACTTTTTTCCCATCAGGTTTACAATAACACACTTCAAATTTACCTTCATATTTCAGACTGCCTCAATGGCCAGAACTGGGAGGCCTATTCAATCTGCTGATTGACATTAATGTCTCAGGAAGTCATTTTTGTGAGTGAACCCTGCTGCCATACACCAGGGCCACTATAGAGAGGAACTTTAAGTCGTTTTGACCAGTCTGGGGCCTGGGGTGGAGGTGGTTAGCGTGGCTGTAGAACATAGAGGACAATGGGTCCAGTCACCCCTTGGGCAAACCAATGAAGGGACCTGTGCCAAGAAGGCCAGGATGGAGTGTATTTGGCTGTTGTGGTTAAAGACATAAGGTAGACATCTTGAAGCAGCTTTGCAGATCACTCTAATTCTAGGGGCTTGAGATGGTTCTCCACAATTCCATTACTGTCAGTGGTTACCACATCTATTATAGCAATTACAAGCAGGTTTCAACACTAGGAATGCTACGAGAAAGAATTGTTAACATCTGCAAAGCTTGTTCCATGTGTCAGAGGTTGTCTTTGCTTAAACACACATCTTTTCCACTCACAGCACGTTTCTTCAATGTCACTCCCCACATTTATTTACTTAATTCCACTCAAACTGTGCCTTAAAGAGATCCCTCTCGGTTTGAGTCCAAATAACTTAAAATGATGCGTGAAGGCTTGCCTTCCTTTTTCTCCATAGGCTTCATTACTTTTTAATATCTGTGCAGGAAGAGGGAAAATGGCGTGGAGATAATCAATGGTATAGAAGCAGTAGGCCATTAATCTCCCAATGGATTCCGTTCTAATACACACACTTGCATGGGCAAACATGGGCTCTGCTGAATGCACATGTCTGCCTGGATGGGTGACTTAATGAAACAGCAAACTCTTGCCTTCTCAGAGGAGTTTCCTCTCAGTGAAAAATGAGTCATCCAGCATTTCCAGCGCATCGCTGAGGCAAAGGAAGAGATGGAAACAACACACTGAATTCAGGGGAGACTCAAATATGCCCCATGCGAGCAAGCAGTACAATGTGAGCAGCAGGCCGGAAACAGTGGGCGAACTGGAGCAAGTCCCCATGGAGATTTTATCAAGGATCCCTAATGTGAACAAGAGTTCAGCTGATCTGGGAGTAGGACACAAAGACAGGGCAGGGAAGGAAAGGTGACCTGCAGTAATGAAGCAAGCCTGAAGGACAGATAGATAGCCAAGGAAAGGGAGAGATAGGGATATGGGGGAGGGCAGAGAAAAAGGGGGGAAAGGGAAAATGGGGAAGAGATAGAGCAAGAGAGGGAAAGAGGATATGAGAGACAGGATATGAGAAAGCTAGAGAGACGGGACAGTGAAAGAGGGAGAAAAAAAGCCCACCACCTGGGTCTGTTGTGAAGTAGGTAAGGTGTGTTTCTACACAGAGATTTGTACACAGTGACCTTCACTCAGGGTGTGCTGTAACTGGAGCTAACTGCTGGTTCTTTGAGACCTCATCTCAATGTGCTAAACAGGCCCCTGAAAACAGGATTAGCCACTGTGAGCCATCCACAAAGGTAACAGAGATGTACCTGGGTGGAAATAGACCTCATAGCAAATTTAACACACAATGAAACATCCATGGGCATATGGTTCAGGCACACTGGAGCTGAAAACCTAAGATGAATGTCTGAGAGACGGTAGAAAAAGAGCAGTGGGAGATATTTGGGAGAGATCTCGAGTTGGTGGGCGGCCTGGCAACCACCAACACATCGACAACAAGCAGATGATTGTAGGAATAAGCAGGGTGAAGTTTGATATGTTTTTCATGTAGGGAGGGTAGCTTGGGGGGTGGCAGACACAATGCAGCATGCCTAAGAGGATTGCAGGCAGGGATAGAACACGCTGTAGCCCTGAGGTGGCAGAGATTTTGTGCCTGTGTGGAAATCTCTGCTGTCACTATGTGTATGATTCACCCCTGCCAGTGCACTCTGCTGTGACGAATGAGTTGCACTTCATTTGCTGGTGATTATGCGGGTTGCTGGCCCTCTAAACCCCTTTGAACTTGTAATTGCTGCTGGTTTTAAATAATGAACATTAAGGGGGATTCGTAAAAGTGTGGATAATTATAGGTTTTCCCCCCTTTTCTCATGCTTCTTGGAAGAAGAGGAGGAAGAGGAGGAGAAGCAGGGAGGTGGTTCTGGCTGCAAAAGCGTGCCACATCGCGCCAGGCCTTTTTTTTTTTATCTAAATCAGTGTAGCAGCTCGGTTTGTGAGCTTTAGAGCAAGCTTTTGTGTGTGAACCTTGGAAGCCCGGGGGATACAGGGACTAGCACACAATGATCAATATTCACACAGGATTCACATCTGGAGCCAAAGCCCGCTCTAGTTAGATTTGCATTTTACTCTTTTTGGTGCCATGTTCCTTGTACCCTACATGTGATTCCTTTTGATTATGGGCAGTCTGTGATATATGCTTCTTTGTGTAGCCATACATGCTTCCACAGATTACAACTACCAGGGAAGCTATGGTATGCACTTGCTAATAGTGGTACTTGGTGAAGCCCAGGGCTAAAACATCACATGGTTTCTTAATCATTCAGGCAGGGTAATGCCATGTGGTACAGGGGGTGTGGGCACCATCTTGGGTGGCAGCTTCAAAAATTTTGGGTGGGGAACACATTAGAGATGCAAATGCCATGAGGTGAGGAAATATTTTTTGCCTCGGCTAATTAAGCATCCACTTTAACGTGCAAGTTCACTTTTTCATTAACATAAAAAAAGGATTTGATGTTTTAGCACAACACAACAGAGTATAATATATAATGTGTATAATTTTACAGCTGTGCAAAGAAATCCAAATCACAACACAATCCACAAGACAAAATGGCAGCAGTAGGTTTTAGGGAGTCCAATGGCAAACCAAACAGACAAACAGACCATTTTGATTACTATCCCACTCCCCTTTCTCAACTCCCCCTTCTCTCCTTTTTTCCTTTTTCTGCTTTTTGCTACTTCCATGTTTGTTCTGTTTTTTCCCCATGCATTTCCCTTCTCCTGGTGTGAGCTGAATATCAAAGGGGCTGTACAGAGGCCTGCAGCACATAACGCCATCTCCTAGGACCCTCCTCAGATCCAGAGCCACCATAGTGATTAATGCCACAGCCTGCTTGTGACTTGCCAGGGTCCAGCCCTGCTAACACCTCTGGCACTGACTGGTGGAACAGAAATGGACTGGGGTGAAAAGGGAGGTTTTAAACTTCGCCATTTTCCCCATTTAGCCATGAGGGGGAAAGCCACATAAAAAAAATGGCATAGTAAAGAACATATGCATCTGGCCCCCCTGAAGTCTACAGTCAGCTTTGTCTTTTTCACATGAGTGTTTATCTCGTCTTGCCCCCACGGTCCATTACATCACTGTGGTGTTTGGAGAAGAAGAGGGCCAGGTCTTTTACATAGTGTGCACACCAGTGTTATTGCTGTGGATGGTTGACTGAGGGCTGGACGTTTGGGGCCTCCTGCTGCTGAAGCATGGGCTGTAGGCGGAGTCTCTAATGGGGTCTGGAGTTTATAAATCTGACTGCAATGCTCTGCATGCTCTCTGCTCCGTTTGGCTTCTCTTCAGGTCAGAGGAGGTGCAGTCACCTCTGAATGCCAAATCACCCATCTATGCGGCCCCTGTGGCATGCTTCACTAACCAAGCATTGTCAAAAAAACTAGCGCTGCCACATTCTAACAACCAGCACTATCATCTGGAAGCGAGGCATTGAGAGAATCATCGTTTAAACACATCGGGTAATTCGCTGCTTAGCTACTGGGCTGGAATCTGAGAAACCTCAATCATCTACACACACTGTGAACAGCTTCTATCGTCTAGTGAAACCGCTTATTTTTGCTCATTCATTAAGTAACGACCAGCAAGGCATTAACAACAGCAGTGGAGAAATTACAGAGAGCAGAGTAACCACCGGCTGCAAATTACATATGCAATTACACAGAGGGATAACCTGCTCCCATACAGCAAGGAAATGTAGAGGTATATAAAGAAAAAAAATCCAGTCAGTCCACAAATTCTCAGAATGAGTCTCAGACATGCCGAACTAGTCACTCTCTTCTCTTAACCACACTTAGGGATGTTTTAGCATGCTAGAGTCCCACAAAGGATTCAACCCTTTAAAGAGAGACTATGACAGCAGGATTAGAAAGCAAAGTCAACAGATTTAATCTTTCAGTGAGAAACAATTCCAAACTCCTCTGCCCTAATGCTGTTGCAACACTTGGAGCTGCTGAAGGCTTATCATAGGTGTACTGTAAACAAGACTTTGTCAGTCACTGAGTCACACAGAGCCAGGAATCAACACTAAGGCCATTGACATGAAATGTAGAAACTGGTGTGGCTTTTCTTCAAATTATAAGGTCCACAGAAAGGCTGGAAATTTAATATGAATGTTTTAATATGTTCAGTTTTCTTTTCACTTGTAAAGAAAGTAAGCTCCTTTCGTGTTTACGGCTTAAAGAAAAAAACAGACAGACAGCACACGTGTAGAAAACAAATGTTTTCCATAATTCATACTGCATGTGCAAAGCCCATGTTTTGATTGTCATGGCCGTTCAATTCATAAAAGAGAGTGTGTTTAACAGTAAGCCTAGTCATGCCCCCCCAGGTTTATAGCTCTACGTGAGAACAAGGGAATCAGAGAACAGATGGCAGACAGGGATGACTTGCATCATCGTTATGGGTCTATTGAGCAGTCCGCACTAGAACACACTCTCTGACAAAAGCACAGGCCAGACCTGCCCCTTTGGTAATTACTCCTACTTCAGCAACTTCTAAAACACAGCTACTCTGCAACCCCTGCTGACAATTAGTTTTGCTGCACAAAAGCCTCTCATAAGCAACTCATAAACACATACATATACATAATTAGATTTCCTGGTAGAACGCCACAAACATAAACAGCCACATGGATGCACACACACAAACACACACACACACACACGTGGCTTTAAGCACTAAACTGAACTGGTGCCTGGGTTGCCATGGGTGACTGGAGAGCTGACTTTTGGGTTTGGAGGCAAACGAGCACATGATAGATTAGTGTGTGGGCCTCCTTGAGCCCTGCACCCCTCTGACCCCATGGCACCCCGATGGCCACCTCACCCCACCTCAAGCCGAACACAAAACAGGCACTAAATGAAATCACGTCTTAAGAATGGCCAGAGTATTAGCCCTCGCAGCACGGCTGCATTGACATGCTGAAACAAAAGTGATGAAGGAGGAATGTGGAATTACACTCATTTTAAAATGGGAAGGAGTAGAACATCCCTGTAAGTGTGCGTGCGTGTGTACGTACACGTGTGTATCTGCACATGTGCCCAATCTTTAAAAATGTTAGCAGATGCTCTAGAAGCTTAACAGCAGAAGGATAGAATTATGCATCTGGATTAGGAATATTTAGAAAGTTTGGGAAAGAACATAGCTGGTTAGTCTGCTACTGTCATCTGGGACAAGCAGCTTCAGCAGACCTGGCAGACAAGTATGATTGGCTTAACCTGATTATTTTGTTTATTGGTTCATTTTCCAATGAATCACATCTCTAAGGGAGTGACCCGGAGGTGACAACAGGTTTCTATGGCAATTACTGGTCCTTAGGGGGTAGTCCTGTGTGCCTGGGATCAAGTAATATTTAGATTAAAGTCCTCCTGGATGTTTGGTTAAACCAATTTTAACAACACCATGCAAACCAACATACTCTTCAACTCTGGTTTGTAGCATGCATTCTAATTCTACTACTAATTTAATAACGTACGTTGAAGTCATCAGTAACGCGTTCTCAAGCAGCCTTTCAGCATAGACGCCATGCATGTGCTATGAACCTTCACGCCAGGAGCTTTTACAGATTGCAAAACGAACCTTATAACATAAGCCCATATAAAGACGTGCTAATGTGTTATTAGGTTCTCCCACAGACCTGTGAAATGGTCATGGGATCTATCACTTCTTTTTCAGTGACCCCAGGGGAGCAATACACCTGGCTTTGCAGCTTAGCAGCACTTCCCAATCAGCCCGGTCAGGAGGCAGAATGGCACAGAATGTGAGAGGCTTGATCTCAGAGAGTGACTAAGAAAGAGAGCATGCTACTGTTCCACCAGCTGACCAACTGTAGACCCTTGTAGAAATCCACTCAGCCTTGTTCCTAGCCTGCTCAAAGGGGCCTATTTATATTCAATGGTGTTTGAAGGTTTACGTTAGTGAAAAGACAGGCCAGGCATGGAGTGGTATCTTTGTATCTGAGTGCTTCCTGTTTTTATTGCAAGGCTGACCCTTGTCTTCGCGAGGGCTGCTCTAGAGGAGGGAGGATGGGGGCACCAACAGGCTGAGATGATTCAGTGTAGTTTTATGCTAAAATGTGCCCTCACACTTTTGTCACATCTACTAGACATAGAAGATAACCTTCCTGATAACATAAGCTTGACGCAGTATGGGAATGTTTAAAGCAACACAATGGGATTCCTCTTTCCTAATGGTACTGGAAAACATCCAGAAAAGCTGGGAGAAAAGACAGACAGCCACTGAGTGTGCAAGGCCAGTTTACACCAGCTGATCTCTGCTCCAGTCTGCTGAAAGACGCTGGTTTGTGTGTTACTTCACGCTCTATGAGAGTGCATTAAACTAAACACAACCACATTTCAGTCCAGCATTCTTCGTAGAGTATGGTGTGGGACCAGGCATCTTTCCCATCCCTTAGGAAGCTGTTGGTGGGTGCCAACTGAAGCGGTCCTTTTAAGCAGAGACAATTGTAATGGCGAAAAGCTCAGTGAGATTTCTCCCATGAAAGTGTGGGGTCAAAGTGTGCAGGGGAGGCAGGAGAGGGGAGGGCCATCGATTTTGTTATACTGAATCCAAAAGCCAACAATTGTTACTGTTGGCCTGTGTTGTTTTTCCGCGCACGGGCAGGGGGGCTGTCCTTTTGAGCTTTTCAGAAAAGGTGACAATGGCTGGATGTTGAGAACATATGTAGAGAGACCCCTGGAGCTCATGGAAGAGTAGCTCCATGCTGGCCCGAGCATTTGAGAAAATACAACCCTACTCCTTTCATTCTGCCCTCTCTAATGAATGCCTGAATACCAGAATGCCCCAATAGGCCATTCAGGGGCCAAAGTCCCCAAGAATTCTCTCCAGCACAAACGCATCCTGAAATAGGAAATACATTTGCTTAACAAATTAAAGCAAAAAGTAAAAGACTTGGATGTGCTAGTGTGTGGTATGTGTATGTGTGTGTAACCAAGTAAGGAATTGTATAGCGGCTGCAGTGAGTAGTAGAGGATAATTCAATTAGGCCTTTTTTTCACAGGAAAAAACTATAAAGGTAGGTTAAAAGGAAAGGATTATTGCTTGTACAAGTCCAACCAGGGGTTTTCACAAAAGGGTCCAATAAAGATGGGAGAAAACATGTAAAAAGCAAGAGAGCTACCAAAAGAAGAGGAAAATGGGGTCTTGAAAGCTGTACTTCCATGAATAAAAAAATACTCAGAGGCTTAATCTATCAGGCTTTATTCTCTCTCCCCCTTTCTTCTTTTTGTCTCTCTCTCTCTCTCCCTCTTCTCATTCACTGTTTTAAAACAATTCTAAAGAAAATTGGTGCAAAAGCCTGTATAGCTCTCTGTGAATCAGCCTTCATTTTGTAGTGCAATCGCAGGAGCTAAGAGAAGCCCACAATAGGCATTCCTTGAGTCGCCAGGAAAGACGCCTAATGATCCCTCAATAAAGCAAGAAATTTCTGCATGGTGTGAGCCAAGTAAATTAACCAGGAGGCGTGTGTGTAAAAAAAAAAAAAACACCGTGGTAGGTGGCTCAAAGGAGGCCTCTAAATTTTTCTTCCCACTCATCAACCAACTTCAAGCCTGAAGAAGGTAGAGCGCGAATGAAGAAAAAAAAACACGCCTGTGATGTTATCTCTTCCCAACACTCGTTCTCAGATGAGACGTTGTACAGATTTGCTGAAAATTTCCAGCAGAGGAGATGTAGCCACGAACAGCTGTGAAGTCATTTTGATAATGATGGGAATAATAAGCACATGGCAAGGTTCAGGGCTTGGCTGTTGAAGCTTGACTGCTCCTGAATAGGGAAAAGTGATTAAACAGCTCCTGATTATCCCTGACCAATATGTAATGGATTTACAGGCCTTTCAATTAGGCTGTATTTGCAGGACCTCATTATTTGGGCTTTGCTTAGGTAATCAGGACTGGGGTTAACGCTTCTGCGTTGGGGGTGCTGCAGCCAGCACGACCACAGAGGGCATGTGACCTTGTGACGCGTACAGATCACAGGGCATAAGGCCGCTGTCCTCATATTCACACACACAGACAAACAGACATAGACACATAAGGCTCAACTTCCTGCATAGCCCCTTATGTAGCCATGTATTTAGGAACAGAGTTGCATGTAACCTGACCTTCTGGGTCCAGATCAATATAGCTTCTAGTCTCCGATCATGTCCTGACATCAGAGAGGGCAACGGAACATGACCATCTCTGGCCCTTTGCTCACCCCCACCAGCATGGCCCCCTCCGGCCAGCTCTAACCCAGCTTACCCAGGCAACCCACACACAAAGACACACCAAACACCAGTCTGGATCTCATATGCCGTCCCTAATCACAACACACAATTTCTATAATGCATCCTTTAAATATTTAATTGGCTGAACAATAAGTATGATTGTTGTACTGAGCATATGTGTGAGAGAAATGTATAGTAAAGATGAACAAGCAAAGGACTGTTTAATTTTTCACTGCCTATAATGAGTATTTAGTTCTTGTCAGCCACAGACTTTGGAGTGAAAGGTAATGAGATACTAGAAAATTGTTGTGGTTTTAGGAAGCCTCTTTGTGGTCGAAGAGGAAAAACGTGTGTGCAAGCTCAGGCTACATGACTCAGTGGTCCATTTCCAGCAAGGGAAACAGCTGATTGTGTTGACCGCACTATTCCAATATAAATCAATGTAAATGTAAATGAACCTGACTTGTGCACATTCAGGTGAGCATATGAGCGTTTTGTTTATGAAAGCGGTTTGTGTGTATTATTGGAAGTCTGGTATCAGGTGTAAGTGTGCAAAAGGAAGTGAGTATAAGATCACTTACCGTGAGGTGCTGGAACAGCCATGCTCGCATGATGTTGGTAGCCACCTTGGGGAAGATGCCACGCTTTTTCTGCCGCTTTTTGTCTTTGTCTGGGTCGTCATCGTCACCTGTACCAGGCGAGGCCACGCTGTTGTCTAAGCCGTCTCCTGGTCAAAACGAGAGCTCTTTAGAAACAGAACATAATCCCTGACAGCCTCATGCACTTTTTGTAATGTAACCTTACTCATGAGTGGGAGGTTATTGGATCTGAGTTTTGATTTGACTGAAATAAAATCCTGAACCATTAACAGAATTACACTTAATATTTTTTGTAAGTTATTGTAAAAGCAACTTTAGAGCTCGTGCCATAAATTAAATTACACTTGCATGCTTGACATAAACAGCAGAGGGAGGAACTAGAGTCAAACCTACTTATAGATATGTACAAATTAAACACAGATACAAACACCAACAGAACAAACAAACTGGAGTGTTTTTTTGGAAATAGTTGGAGAGAAAGTGGGAGGTGTGCAGTGCTGTTTGAGTGTTGCACTTGGATGCACATAATAGAGCGCAGTCCATCTCCCTTGGTCCCTCCCCCTCCCGCCCGCTCATTTGCATGATAGGGGCACGGCAGCTTTGTGCTGCATTAATGCCTGTCAGCGTTTGATTTGGGCAGGAAACATGCGCATATCAAGGCAGGCCGGCTTCCTTTAATCCCAAGTTCTAATCCCAAGCCCTCGCCGTCTTTCTCCTCCTCTGCACCATTAACTGTGCATTAGCAAAAATGATTTACTTTTAGCAGTCGTGGTTATTTTTTCTTGCCCTCGGGCAAAAATGCCTTGAAAGCCTTCCTTGAGGGCATCTAAATTATGTATCTGAAAAACTTCTCCACTAAGGCATAGCAGGACCCCAACATTCTCCGAATCCAGACTTGTATGTCTTCCTGTTTTGGGGGAAACATCAATCACATGCACCTACACAAGCCATAATCTCACATAAATATTTGAAGTAATAACATTAAAAAGGGGGAAAGAAAAAGGATCCGACTGGAGGAGTAATCACATGCAAAATACATGAAGAATACAAGGACAGTGCAGACGTCCCCTCTCTTCATTTTCCTTTTCTTTTTCACCCGCTTTCCCCTTTCCTTCTCTAATGAGTGCTGTGTCCCTTCCATAACATTAGTGCAAAGGTACACGTAGGAGTGAAACAGAGGGCATGTGAGACTCTGCTCTCTGCCTGGACTTATAGACACTGCCGCTGTAGACCCACACGTGGGAATAGTGGACGGGGTCTGTGAGCGCTGTAACCGTAGAATGGGCATTCATTAGCAGCAAATGCCATAAATCCCAGGCTAAGTAAAAGCCCTTGTTCAGGAAAGCCTAAAACAATAAACTGGAGCCAAGCCGTAGCCTCAGCTTGACCGTGTGTGGCTTCCTGAGAAATGCGACCCAGACGGCGTGCTAATTCTCCAGTTTGCTCTCCACTTCAATAATAATAACATCACCCAAGGAGGGAAGAAGCGTGTGTGTTTGTGTGTGTGTGTGTGTGTGAGTGTGTGCACTCACGTGTGTTGGGGGGGTGGTGGCGGGGGGCTACATATGTCCTTTTGGGGTGTAGCTATACAAACTTGTGTTGGGGTGGCGGTGTCACAACAACGCCTGCTGTTGGCCACGCGGCCACTTTGGTAGAGTTCAGACGCAAAGAGGCTGAGCGGCCCCGGCCAAAAGGATAGCAGATTAATTTTATTGACGTTTCCATTTTCACTGCAACGTGATAGCCTCCCCCTTTACCGGGGCCGGGCCGACCCATGCGTATTTACAGACTGACCTGTCACTTCATTACCCTCCAGCTCTGGCCGCTCCAGTAGGCTCAGCCTGCCTCCCCAGCAGGGTGAAATCAGACTCCCAGGCTTTCAGCAACTCTCTTTCTCGCTTACACACACACACACGCGCACACACACATGCATGTGCTCCTACACTTGCTTCTCAACTAGCTAGCTATATGTATAAGTGGAAACAACTTTATGCTTGCATGAAGTCGAGAGAATACAAATGTGTGAATCAAGAAGGAAGGAATGAAAGCAAGCAAGAGAAAGAAAGAAAGAAAGAAAGAAAGAAAGAAAGAAAGAAAGAAAGAAAGAAAGAAAGGAGGACAAACTTGCACACCCTCATTACATCTAAAGGCGAGTTGGTGATTTACATCCGCCCCCACTCCTTTCTTATGAGCCAGAGAAGAAGTGCTGCAGGGCAAATTGTCCCAAACACTAATGGCTTCTGACTGTTCCCTGGCAACTCTGGCATTTTAACCTGTGTGGATGTGCAATCTGCTAAAAAAGAGAGACAGAGAGCGAGGGAGAGAGTGGAAAAAAGGGAAGGGGAAGCATCCCATCATCTGCCTGTGTGACACAGATGGGGATGGCTATTAGGAGGCAGGCGAAAGGCCTCAGGGAGGAGAGGTGCTGGAGTGTAGCCCCAGGCACTTGTGGAAAAGCAATGCCCTTGAAGGATGAAAAAAAGCCAGGCCCTATTGCCCTCCTTCTTTATTCCCTCTTTCTCCTCACTCCATCCCTCTTTGTGTCATCTCAAACAAAATGTGTCCCTGATATAAGCACGCATGTATGGACAGTAAAGCTGATCCTACAGTGCAATTAGTACAGTTTCCCCCCAAAAAAATAGGTAAAGTCATCAATGAAGCCTGATTATAATATTATATTATTTTACACCCATATCTGAATGTGTGATAATACTTATGCATCACTAAACATCTAGTTAATGCCAGTAGATATTATCCTCTCATATTAGCAAAATGTTTGGAGATTTTGTCACTGATGTTGTCTGCCAGCGACGTGTGTCCTGAATTCTAAGAGAAGTGTATAGAGACTATGTTTGCCTGCAGGATGCTACAAATAAGTCCTGCGGATATAAATGTGTTGGCTACATTGCTAGGGGGCATGGTATGCTCCAAGGTTAGTGCTCAGTGATGCACACTAAGGGCCCTGTAGAGAACTTTTTAAAGATGGTCTGCCACACAACACTCATCATGTCATGTCATGCAAATGTGTTAAAAATGACTGGCTTCCAAATGCAAACAACATGTAAAAGTACACTTTTTAAACAATGAAATTCTGGCACTAGGGGTGGATGGAAAAAAAAACTTCTTTAGAGCTATTCTGTGGATCTAGCTGATGTTCTCAGAGTGACTTAGCAGTGGATTTGCGTTTCGCTTGGCTTGGGCATTTGTTTTAGGGTAATGGAGCATAAATGTGGAGGCAGTGCTTTCCAGAGGCTGTGCTTACAGTGACTAATTTAGGCCCTACTATAGCTAAAGCTTCCCCCCACCCACTGGGCTATGCTGCTCAGCCATGTTCGCGAAGACTCCGCCATATTCATCAGGAAAGCATCAGCCTCAGTGTTTAAACAGGAAAGCAGAGGGGTGCATGCCAGAGAGCAGTGACCCAAGCCATAGTGCTCACCCACAAGCCCTCAAAGGCAGAGGGAACAACGCAGGCCCCGTCTTGTTACGCCATCTCCTCACCTCAGCCTGCAGCACTGCCCCTATAGCTCCCTCCTCCCTTTCGCCGATTCTCCTTCAAGGCTCCCTCGCCGAGAACGGTAGAAAAAAGGAGGGATTTTAAGCCTCTTTTTTCCCTCCTTTTCTCCTGAACCTTTCAGTCGGCATAAGCAGCATTTAGCACATTCAAGAGCCCAAATGGCTGCCAATGTGGGCTGTAGCAGGGGCTCTGCTTTCTTTGTCCACTGCCCTCCCCTCCTCTGTTTTTTTTATTTACTCAGGATTCACGCAGGGACCCTCGCCTGCACCCGGGCCACATGGTCCTGACACAGAGCACTTCCACTCACACTCTAGCAGGCCTCATCACACCGGCACACACTCACAAAACACACACTCATGTTCGCTGCTGTATCGGCAGTTTAGCACTCTCTAAAGGCTGGATTTGACTGTGCTTACTGGTTCAGGTCACGGTTTTGTCCGGCTCAGGTGAAGAGAATAAAGAGTGCAGGACCAGATCGCTGATCTGGAGGACTGATATTTTATAGTAAATATTTCCTGAGCACCAGTGTGCATGCTAGTCTAAAACAACAGCTTGGTAAACACTGCACTGTGCTAACAAATTAGGACTGAGACACTGCAAGTCATTAGCAGCTCTATGAAACTTTTTTTTTTCTCTCCACAAAAGGCAATTCAGTACAAACCAGGAAAACTCACCCCCCCCCCCCTCCATACACACACACACACACCAAAAAAACTACAGAAACTTGTCTTGCCTTCACAGCTGCATCCTCTCTCGGCGTTAATCTCTATCAGTGTATTGTTTTTTTTTTTCAACTGCAGCACTAATTTGTGGTTGTTTGTGCTGAAGAACACATAGTTAGGCCTGCTCGTAAATGAAGTGGAATAAGAGGTTTAATGAGATGTCTTTTTTTGAGCTGGGAGGATGCAGTGTGTTTGAGGGGGTTACAGCGCACACACACATACCAGAGGCCCCCAGCCCTGCCGTCAGAATGATAGCTTTCTAACATCCCAGGAATGCTGTAGATAACTATCACTTCTCTATTGAGGCACTGCCCTAACCCTGCAGCACAGAATGTCTCAAACCCAGGACAAGTGGAAAAGCTGAGCCAGTGTAGCTCAAGGCCTTGTGTCTACCTATTCACCATGTCAGACCCTCCTACCTGTCTTTAAAAGTCCCAAAAAGGATGAAGGAATATGAGAAAGTTATAAGGAATATGAAAAGAAGTGGTCTTCTCGTCATGAGTTATCTGCCAATAACCCTGATGTTTGGGGAAGCCCAGCTATGTATATTATCGAAGGCTCTGGGCTGGATAATTACAAGTGTAATTAACCTGCTACCTGTAACAACAATTATCTAATTACATCATAAATAGGGCCTTTGAGAGGCCCACAATGGCTGCTCCCGGCCTCTGATTGCGCCCCTGATTTTCCACCCCCCCCTTTCCCCTCCCTTATGCCACTCATTAGCCTGTTAATCACTCAGCACCACTGATGATTTCATAAGTCACAAAACCTTTCATTTAGATCAGTGCTGTGTGCGTGCCTAAATTACTGGGTTCCGAGTCCTCACAACTGCCACAAGGGTTCAGCGAGGAAGCTGAAAATGACACGAAAATGTTTTAGTTTAAGATGCCAAAAATGATCTGTAATGACTGAGATAGCAAATATGTGCATGCTGTGGATGCACTGTCGCCTTGAGCAGAACTGTTTAAGGCGCTGAGGAGTGTCTGTGGAAAGGAGGGGTGCATCTACGAGCCAGAGAAACAGGAAAGTTCATTTAGCTGAGTTAAAAAAAGACAAAGAAAATGCAATAAAGATGTGAGTAAGAGACACTGAGAAACAATCAGGCTCTTGCAGATGTCAGGCTCCAATTTGCATGAATTGTAAAGGGATAAATTGCTGAGGATGAGAGAGCAACAGCACATACACCCCACCTCCTCTCACACTCCTTTTGGGGAGAACTAAAAGGCGCTGTGATGCCCATGACTGCCTCTCGCTCCAGAGACAGGGATCAGAGCCTAATGAAGGGCCTTGGGTCTAGACCAAAGATTTCACACTCACTGACTCTCTGACAACTCCACCCCATTCCCCATTCCCTAAACCAAGCACACAGCCCAAGCTCTTCCTCCCTGTTTTTTTCTAAATCAAATTGTACTAATTGGTCCCAGAGGTTATCGAAGTGCACCCAGCCTCTTAGCTTTCTCTCTCTCTCTCTCTCTCTCTCTCTCTCTCTCTCTTTCACTCCATCTCTATCTTTCTGTCCCTGTACACTTTGATGGCTGCATTATTATGGAAAACAAATAACGACTGAGCCTGCGTGCCTGATTGCCTGTGTCTGGAGCTCTCACTATTGGTGGAGGCGGAGACCTGCGGAGCAGAGCAGTTTCACACTGCAGTAATTAAAGCGTTAATTACGGCAATAATTAGCAGAGCAAATTACATAAATTCTCACCAAAACAGGATTCATATGCTGTGCAAATGATAAGGGGAAAACTGTGAAAAGCACCAAGAGCCAAGAGAGCGAGAGAGCAGGAGAGAGTGTGATTTGAAAGAAAACAGAGGCGGAGAGAAAAGAAGTGTGGATTTGGCTGCTAACGGCAATATGGCTTTATTAATTCCTGGTAAGGGAATATCAAAGTCCTCTTCAGAAAAGAGAGAGCAACGGCAAAAAAGGGAGGGGGAGTAGAGAGAGAGAGAGAAAGAGGATCCCTCAATCCAGTGCTAAAACTCAGATTTTACACATCCCTGATTCTTGATAATTCTCTACCCTCAATTACACTTCAGACTAAAATAAATACATTAAAAACTTATTTTGGTTTTTAAAGGACTGTCTGCTACACAACACTGGACGTTGTCATCAACGAAGGTGTTCATAGAGGCAAGTTTTTTTACCCTTGCCTATTTGGATGAGCAAGGCGAAAGAGACGGGGGAGTAAATGAATTAAAAGGTTTATAAATCAACAAGTCAACCATCAGATTGTAGCCTCTGCTCGGTCGACCCTCTCATCAGCTCAGTACCATGAAGTTTTGCTCTGAAAATGTCCTGGAGGCAGGGAACAAAGCGAGCAGAACTGATTACTGCGCTGCGGCCCCACTCCACTCCGCTCCACCGGCTAAACTCTGTTTGGCTTCCTAATGAGCTCACTAAAAACCCAATTCATCACCCATAACCCTTTTTCAACCCTCCTTGAAATTCACTACACTGGGTTCAGAAGAGAGGTGGGTCCTGCTGGGGTGACGGGGGGCAGTGGTGGTGGTGGTGGTGGTGGTGGGGCTGTCCCTGCATTCAGGAATGTCCGCTTCTCCCCTCAGAGGGACAAACGCGCTCCACTGGCTTCTGCATCGGAGCCTTTCACATTAATACCCTTTCGCCATCCCTGGGAAGACAGGAATTTGGTAGGAAGGGAATGTGGCAGAAGAGAAGGCGGGGGAGTGGGAGCCACTGGACACCAAATGGAGGCAAGAACAGGGAAGAGGAGGCGCTCTCAGTCAGGAGATTCGACAGTGATGACAAACAGCTGAAGGAAAGACGACTGTGAATTCCTCAACCATCAGGCACGGTTGGAGGAAAGAAAGAGTGCATGGTGGGAGTGTGTGTGTGTGTGTGTGTGCGTGTTTGAGAAAAGGGTGTTGCAGGGGAGCTAAACTCCCACAGTTCCTCATTACATGAAGTCGGAATGATCCTCCTGGCACCTGAGTTGAAACTGAGAGATTACTGAATTGATGAATCCTCAGTTTAAAATGCAGCTGTTTTATTCTGCTTTAGTAATTAATTCTTTTTCCAATAGTTTATTGATTAAGTGTAGCCCCTGATAAAGTTCAAACCAAGAAGAGTCGTCCCCTGTGTCAGGGCTGTGCCTGCTCACCAGAGTCGGTATAAACTTCTTCCAATTCCACCTGCCTCTCTTGCACAGTTTGGCTTCATAAATTAGTCAGGCCTGTGAGCAGCCATGTTAGCTGATCACCAATTTTGTCTTCCCTCTTGCTGACTTGTGTCTCTTTACCAGTTGACCTTTTTTTTTTTTTTTTTGCTCTTACACACGTTCAAAGAAATACAGTCATGTTCCCCCTTTCACCCCCAGTGTACCTTGCAGAAGCAAAGAACACTTCTCTCACAAAAAAGTCACTTTGCATTCTTTTTTATCTGCCCTTTTTTTTTTACCATACAGCAGTGAGCCCACAATCAACACAGAGAGATAGAGCACGGCAACCTCTCTAGGGACCCAACTAGCAGAGAAATCAGATACTTCTTTACAAGATTCGGGCCTGCTCACGTCTTGTCAAGACTCACCTACCGGCTCCTTTACAAGTCAATAACCATGGCCTGCTGTCCTCCCCACAGACATTCCTGACTGTAATTATCATTTCCAAAAAAAAAAGCATACACTCTTTTTATTCTCTTCCAACTTAAAAGGGAAAACCCTCTCCAGAATTCCCTCACTGCTCTCAGGAATGCTTAAATGTAAGTAGGACGTAACAGAAATTTAAGCTGTAAATGAATTAATTAAGATGGAAGCAGCGTAATGGAACCATGTACGGTTGGCTTAATGCCTTGACATGAGACAATTTTCCTCTGTTAATGGAGGCAGCTGCCAGCTTTTGATGAGCTCCTAGCATCTACAGTCCGCAAGGTAAGATCAGCAGGTCATTTTATTACAGTCCAGTGCTGGCACTCTGTCTGACTTTAAAGCCTTGAAAGCTCTTGACAGTAAAAACTGCACTCGGGCCATAGCTAAGATGGCGAGGTGCTTATTACCACAGTGAGAAATAAGAGTTTGGAAGTCCAGGGCTCCAATTATTGCCACTCTAACACCTTGACCTGCCCAAATGAATTATTCCACACATTACTCGCATGTTTCCTTAATTAGCTGCCTGACATTAAGCGTTGGAGAGCCAAGGCATTTCCTCAGGGAAAAAAAATCTATATTGAAAAATGGAGTAGTAGGTAATGACAGTGACATCGTAAGTGTGCTTTGGCTCTGTAACTTATAGAGAATTGGCTATAATATCTTGAACCTGTTCCTCGAGATATCATTATAACATGCCAGGTTCTTAATGACGACAATAACAGGCACCTCTAAAGCACTGGCATGGTCAGAAAACATCTGATGCAATTCCTCACAACCATTATGGCTCTTCAAGACTATTATTTTCTTTCCTTTAGTCTTTTTCCCTTCTTTTGTGTATTTTCTGGTTCTTTCTTTCTTTTTCTGGCCCTCACTATTGACTTTTCAATTTTTTGCTTCCCATCAGACCTCAGAAGCAGAAGCTGAGGCAGTCGCCTGAAGCTCATGGGCAGAGTGGAGCTCTGAACGCTCACTTATCCAGACAGAGAGACAGGCAAGCAGACAGCCGGACAAACACGTATCTGAGAAGGAATAGCCAACACTGAGCAAAATGTACATAGCATATCAAATCTGAGGGAAGAGCAGGACAGATGTGGTGGATTGTGGGAATAAAAGCTGCGGTGGCCGTAACTGCTCTTGCATGCTTCCAGAGCCACAGGGAGCACGACTCATTTTCTGTTACAACAATGGAGCTGGATGGATGCCCACACAATGGCAGGTGCACTGAATAGCGGGCGGCCATGGCAGCAGGGAGCAGCTCCCCACCAAACCGGAGCTCTTCGGCTACATAACCTCTCCTGCTCTCCGTCTCCACCCGGCTCATCTTTACTCATAAAGGATGAAAATGATCTCATGGGGGTCCGAGGAGGAGCAGTAGCAGCGAGGCCTTTGGGGCAGAAAAAAAGACCAGTCCTATATGTTTTGGCCTGATCTAGCGTTTTCTTTTTTGTTATCTCCCTCTCTCTCTTTCTCTCTCCCTCTGTCTTTCTTTGTGTAGTTTTTAATAGTTGCGGAGTTTGTTCTCATGCGCCGCTCGGCTGTCCTCCGGGCCATGTGAGGGGTAAAGTCAGCATTCCCCCACCTTCACAGCATTCTTTTTTTGGGGTCAGGGGGTCAGCCTCCACAGATGTCTCCACCAGACAGGCAGTTGTCTGAGGACTGCATCCCAGAGAGTAAGTATTCGGCCCAAACAATGCAGCTCAAGCCTCAGTAAGGGAGATTTGTGTGTGCTTTTCTTTTCAGCATCTACATTAAATAAAGTCTTCTAATATGTTTGTTTTTCCTTTTGGAATTGACAGAGTAGGCTTGCGGAGATGGCTAGCTCTAGGCATTTGTTTCGTCTTTCTTTCTTTCTTTCTTTCTTTCTTTCTTTCTTTCTTTCTTTCTTTCTTTCTTTCTTTCGTTTACCACTCTTCTTTTCCTAAGCTTCCTG
>JAOVVF010000002.1:16787059-16807074 GCA_028565595.1 Duopalatinus emarginatus
TCTTTCTTTCTTTCTTTCTTTCTTTCTTTCTTTCTTTCTTTCTTTCGTTTACCACTCTTCTTTTCCTAAGCTTCCTGCAATTGTTCTAATGGAGCCTTACTCATTCCTGTTTCACTGTCCAAGGAAAGATGGGTTTGGGAAAGAAAAGAAGAAAGGGAACATATGTTGTCAGGACACTGAAGTCCAAACATGAAACTCATGGAACTTGCAATATCCAGTTCATTACTAAAGCCACTTATACAGCAGTTATAGTATTTTACAAAGAGCATCACGACGTTTAGGTTAAGTCAGAACAAATGGCATCAAAAGCAAATTCTTTAGCCAAGCGGCTTTCATTAAAGGCAAATCAAGCTTCTGTATGTTGAGTAAGTAAAACAATGCCAGGCACAGAATGCAGAAACGACTGGGTGCATTTAAGAAACATGTTTCGCCTGGAAACATGGGAACTAATTGCAACAAGGCTTTCGAAAAGCAGCAGCCAGGCCATTTCTGAATCGTATCCTTCTTTTTTCATCTCCTTTCTTTGAAATCATGTATGTATGTGTGTGTGGTTTTTCCACTGCTCAAAACAGCCCCCTCTATTCTGAAATTGATAACCTTCTAAATGAATTATCGTAATGCATAATGAACATTATCTCCCCCCAGGCTGTAGCCCTGTTTGGCATGTTGATTTGTTTTGTTTCACATTACCCTCCGTTCTTTAAGAGTGCTCACTGCTTGAGGCGTGTAAATAAGAAATTATCCTTGCTTCCTAACACTCCTAATACCTCCTTGGGGTAATTAGAAATTATTAGACTGCTGCCTCCAATAACAAGAGCTAATGGCACTAACTACTGTCAAATTCAACACCTCCTCCGTCCCTCTCTCTTCAAATGGAAAAACAAAAGCTCTCCACTGTGTGCAGACTGCAGGGCACGAGGCCGGTATTCTTCCCCAAACAAGCACCCCCACGCTCAGAGACTCATTATAGCACACAGGAGAGTGGAAATCAGGCTATAAAATGAGCTTATCTGTAATAATGCCCAAAAAGATTTGCATAAATGTGTTAGCTGTGCCGATGGAAGCAGGCGGGGGAGAGACAAACTCAAATCTGCCCATGCTCTCGTTCTCATCCTCCCACTCTCTTGAGCTGTTTGGTTTGACAGTTACCTGTAGGGTATGGCTGCTCTGCTTAGCTGCAGCTTCACCACACCATGCCTGCACAGGCTAAAGACACTTAACCACAGGTTCCGCAACTCTCGCTTTCTTCCAGGAAGCCAGCCTACGACTGGGGCTCGGACATTAGCAGAGCCACAGGGAAAAAGGAGGCCGGGTGGATTAGAAAGCCAAGGGAGACAGAAGAAAGAAGAAAGTGGAATGAGGATAAGGCCCATCGAACAAACACAAAAGGGTCGATGGGAGGGGGGCCTAGGAGTCAGTGTTAATTCCCAAATAAGTACACCTTAAATGGGCTGGATGAGCAGTTAGGCACAGCCTTGCAGTTTCCCTGCAGGTGTGTCTTTAAGTACAATGCCCTCTCTAACCCCTTTGACTGCTCTAATGGAAACGCAGCAAAAAAAATACAGGTCCAAATGGACAAAAATGCAGCGACTTCTGTGTCTTCCCTTGTCTCTTCATGGCTCTACTTTTGATGAAAACACAGGCAGCAAAATGCAAAAGACAAAACAAACAAAAAAAAAACACCTGCAGTCAGCGAGAAACAAAATCTGGTTGAGACAGGAGTGATCGGATTATTACCCCTTACGAATGACTTCTTAGCTGACCCCCTCAGGCATGGCTTGCCAAAACAAGACTGAAAAAATTCCAGTGCAAACTGGTGTCTTTTTAAAGGGCCAGCACATTGTCATGCTTGTAAAAATACAGTGGCTTTAATGGAGCACACAGAGCCCCTGGGGGTGTGGTCACAAATCCTTTTTAGCCGTATTACTTCAGGTAAATGTTCAAAATCAGCACCAAAGTTGGGGAGTGCAAGATCTTCATATATCAGCCCTGTTTCGCTCTTTCCTCGCTATTATTATTTATTTATTTTCATCTGATCTATTTCTCACTGTCGTGCAGTCAAAAATGTCCTGTCCTGATAAACCTACTCAGTTTAAAAAAGTATGGATGTTAAAAAACCTCCGTAACAGTGCGCAGTATTCATTTATACGTAGCTGATACTCAAAATAATTTTTGCGCACTATGAACTGACCCATTTCAAAGTTAGTTTACAGGCTGGCTATGATTAGGACCTTCCATATAGAGTGAATCCATATAGAGGGGGGGCAACAGGGCAAAAAAGACAAAAGACATGGTGTGACATAGGTAAAGGGGTGGAGAAGAAATGATGACGTTATTAGAAGTACTCACTAACTTACTGGACAGCATTAACAGTGCTCTGCTTTCTGTAATGTGTTTTTCTTGTAATACACTAATCAAGCATACATGTAGAGTGAGCAAGAGAGAGCCGGAGAGCATGAGAGAGAGAGATGATCATTCCGTTTAATCGCTCTCTGGAAAAAGGCCAAAGTCTATTAGAGTGGGGAGAGAGAGAAAGAGAGGGAGGGAGGAAAGAAAAGGAGAGACAGAGTAGAGAGTGTAAGTAGGAATGGGAGAGAGCCTCAGAGCGCAACCCGTTGAAACAGCTCGGAACAGAGAGGACTGAGTGGTGAGGCCTTTTCCCGTAAGCGCCTGTGAATGCTGAATCCAGCAAGAAACGCGCTCTCAGAGCACTATCTACATTAACTAGAGCTTTCCCTTAAGATTAAGCATTCATCATGAATAATTTACTCAGTTTTATGCTAATGGGAGTCTGAAAGTATCCGCTATGTTGTTTCCCCCCCACCAGCCCGTCCATACTCAATGTTCTCCAAGTCTTATAGATATACAACTCAACAGCCAGGAATCTACACAATCATATGATGTTTCAGGTCAGCTCTGAACCACAAGATGGTATGCTGAATCGCAGCAAACTTTTTCTCAAATACCAATTAAGAAAACTAAAGCGTAGTGGCTGAGAAAAGCCAACATTTTGGCACAAACATGAGCTATTCTCCAAACACCTGTTCCATCCAAAGGCCTGTTGTGCATCAGAGAGTGTATATTGCCTGGCAGGGCATTATGCACCGTGATCAAGGCTGTAGTCTGTGCTGGACCATTGGGCTCTGCTGAGCCTGGGCACTGTGTAAAAATGATCAGTCCTTCAACAGCTGGGAGTGACGGCCATGAAACAGCAGGCAATGTTGCCTCTTTATAGTTTATCTTTTGTTTATGGGGCAGTATTCGGTTTTAATTATTCCTCTAAATTATACTCTTAACAGGCATGGAGAGACAGGCAGCACACCGTACCCTCCCACCCCCACCCCAATACACACACCTAACAGATTTCATTGTGAGCCAGGGGCAACAACAAATACACAACACGGCCTCCATCTTGATTTTTAATGAAGCTGGAATCCTTTCTGTGTTTTCTCCTCTTTTTCTGCCCTTTTACATTCTGTTGCACAGACGTTGGAAGCTTACTGCGAAAGAAACAGGGCAAATACACTCTCTTTCCAGAAACAGGCCAAATCAACAGGCCTTGTTCACGCTGGGAGTTGTGCCCTCATCAGGAATAACTACTTATAAGGAACTTTGACCCTGCAGAGAGGGGCCTTAGGCCAGGAGAGGCCTGCCACGCACTCAATGGCCCAAGTGCAATCATGCACCCACACAGTGCTTCTACACTCCATGCTCTAGCCGTCTCATCAGGGATGCTCAATTGCTGAAAAAATCTGCAAAGTGTGCTTCTATTTAGGTTTATTTATTTTTATCCAATAACTACAGCAGAGGCCGCTAGCCGGTGATTTCGGCAGTTCACCATGTTGATTTTGTGCTGGAGCTAAGCAAAGATCTGGGCAAAAGAAAAACGAATCAGCAATTTGTTCAGAAACGTTCCACCTTGGTTAAGTCCGTGTATGCCAAAAAACGAAAAAAAAAACTTTCTCCATGCAGAAGATCAGGTTCAGGAAGTAATTGAATCAGCAGGTGTGCTGTTTTGTCCTGAGGTTAGGTGATTTTTTTAAAGCTTTTTAAAAAAAAGAAATTCTGCTATATATTGTCCAGCTAACATGGACTGAGGGGAACTTATTACAACCACACAATATTACTTTAATTAGCTAAGCATAAATATGAATGTGTGTGAATTATATATTACTGTGCGAAAGTTTCAGGTAAACAAATGCCTTCAGAAATAATGCAATAAAAAGTTTATTTGCAAACGGCAATACAATAAACTATCTTTTGTCTTAAAAAAGCATCAGTAATCTAAGGCACATTTTTAGCATGATTAGAGGGAAATTGCCTAGTAAAGTTATTTTTCAGCATCTTTGACAAACTGCCAGTGTTTTTCTCCAGACTTAAACTGTCTCACTTGTTTCTGATTTTGCAGGTAATCCCTGACAGCAGGTTTTTTTTATTTAATATGTTCTATTTTTTGCTAACATGCAAACATTTTTTTAAAAAAAGCATTTTGTTTAGAAATGTAATGTTTGAAATCTAAACTGTTTTTTACTTACACAATAATGCATCAAATAAACATCTAAACCAAATTAGTACATTATAAAATTGGGATTCCTGCAAAATTTCTACAATATTGTACATACAGTGTGGGTGTCAATAAATTACCTCTATCTATCTACATATTTTCTTCACCTATTCCGAAGAAGTCAGATTTTTTTCATACGCTTTTACAGAACTTTTTTTTTTTTTTTTATGAACTGCATTTTTTTCCCACCTCACTATTTCTCTTCACTTTTTTTCTGCTAACCTACAATTGGCCTGTTTTCAGCGGAGTGTGGAAACTCTTCACTGATGAGCAGCACGGGCCGCTGGGAAGCAGCCGGAGCCGTTTAGTGCAGTGGAGCTACGTCCAGCCAGGCCCGGGCAGGAGCTGGGAGTCAGTGAGTGCTTCGAGCGTTAACGTAATTGCAAGAATGTGAAAAATGAGGCGGCAGGGCTCCTGAGCAGAGCGAAAGGTCATAGCAAGCCTCACACAAAACAACTGGCTGCAGGGACAGCCTCATTAGAGCAGTAAATCAGCTGCCCTCCCCTCCCCTCTTTTTCTCTCTTTTTTTCTATCGTTCAGAAGAAAAGAAGGTGATGCTTTCATGCTGAAGTGCCTTTGGGCTCGGCTGGGTCGAGTCCGGCCTGAGCACTTTAAACCGTACCGTAGCCATCTTGGCCTGTATCGATCAGCCGTTACTGGATCTGGTGCACAGGAGTCGATAAGTGCTCTGTGGATTACAGGTCACTTGTACTTATGTGTGTAAGATAATCAATAGGCAGTGCATTTCTCTCCTCCTCTTTGCTTTCTCTGGCCTTTCCCTGTCTCCCTGCCCTGCCTGAGAAAAAACAATGTTTGCTCTTACACTGCACCACTATGCTATTTGCATTCTGATATATTTGCTTATTAGCTTACGAGCCCGGTGTACAAAAAAATTGGCCAGGAAAGTATATGATAATGTAAAGCACTATTTTTAGACCAGATCAGATTAGCTGTCGGTAGCAGTGGTAGAGTGGAATATCAGCTTTGCCTCTGGAATTGTGGTAAACATGTAAAAGCTGCATCATTGATGAGCAAGACGGTTAAGCTGTGATGACATGAGTGAACCACAACGAGCTGTAGTGAATGTGGCACTGTGGTTTGGGGTAGGTTTTAAAACAGCCATCCCTCTGGACAGTGTACTGTAAGCCGCTATGCTGTAGAGCTCTCCATCAATACCTGTGACTGCTTATTGGTGAGACGTTGACTGCGATTGGATGTGAAATCAATGTCGGGCTGTGTAAAGACTCCGGACATGATGAAATTCTGTGTAAACGGCACACATTTTGCTGGCCATTGCAGAGAAGGAGCAAAGGGTAATTATCTGTTGTTCATTCATTCTTTCATTCATTGTTCGTCAACAAAGAACCTAACAAAACATAACATAACATGACATAACACAACTGTTTATATCTATGTAGTGCTGGGGTTCAGGATGAGTGCAATGTGTAAGACAGGAGAAAAGCATAGTCATAAAGTCATCTGAATGCTTGCTCTGACTCTGGCAGTCCAGTGCTTAATGAAAACACAAGCCTGTCTGTTATTGCTCCTGAGCTAAGCAGAGTTAATATGTTTTACACGTTACTAAGAGCTGGCAGAAAAATGCAATTAATCATAACGGTTACTCTGTGCTTCAGAAAAGTTACAGGTTCAAGTTTCTAACATGCCATAGTCCGTGGATGTGTGCTGTTGTTGTGCGGGTGAGTGGGTGTAAATGCTAAGCATTAAAATTTATTTTCTAGTAAATGCCATAATGATGAATATAAATTATTAAAAGAGTAAAAGTAAACAGAATCCAAAATGAATGTTAACATTTAAAATGCTAAAATTCATGAGTAGAAAATCAAACAATTCAAACGGCCTTCCATACAATTTCCAACTATTTAACATTCATCACCTTCCACATATTTATTAATATCTAAAAAAAATATTTAGCATTTGTGTACAATACATATACAAATTAGGTATTAAATAACATACCTGTATCTGGATGCTGTACATGTTTATCATCATGGTGTACTAGTATATATCCATGTTTATGCTCACCTTGTTCGCTGCTGTTGTCTCCGCTCTGTGAGGCATGTCCTCCGCTGGAGGGCCCTGGCGTGCCTGCCGAGTGTGTGGAGGTGGCGTCATCGTGGTCTCTCCAGGAAGCTGGGTTCTGGGGTCCAACAGAAGGGATCCATCCATCCACGTTCCCCATCCAAACCGCAAACCAGGAGCAGAGCACAGGAATGAATGGAGAAGGAGAGAGAGAGAAAAACCACATGAACACGCTGGAAACGTGAGAGGGACATGAGTGAGGCTCTGGAGTGCTGCGAGGATCTCTGGTCTGCCTGTTTTAGCTCTTCTATGCTCTCGACAAGCACTGGGCTCAGACAAACATGCCAAATCGACAGCTCCATGCTCATATTTACTTCTACCCTAGCCTGGCAGGCACTTGCTCCAAACACTACAAGCCTAACAGCTTAATTACAGCCTAAGAGTCTATCACCGCTGTATTTAATGTAGCATCGTATCCTGAGCAAGCTCAAAAGAACTGTCTAAACACATGTGGCGGAAAAATGTCAAGTTCGTTTATACCGTAACCAATTGAGACTTCCGTGTCAAGTGAGAGAAATATATAAGGGCTAAAAAGTCGATGTACACCACAAGCGCCATTTATCTTTAGCACTGTCAGAAGTGAAAATAAGATATGAGAGGCGGACTCTTTCTAATCTGGCAAAGACTGCTCATGGACAAAGATGCACGCACACGCACACACACACACACACACACACACTCTGTGAGAGGTGGAGGAGCGAGTAAAATGGCGAGGTTTTTCATTTCTGAGTGGCCTCTCCTCCTCACCCTTCCTGGTCGTTCTCACTGCCTGAGTGCTCGGCACAGGGAAACAGGATTTGTACTGTACAGGAAAAGCTTTATCTGTGCAAAAACGAAGGCAGACCAGAGGTGGAATTTCCTCTGCCACTCAAACCGGAGAGGGACTTGCTGACCACGTCACCTCACTCAAACACAGAAACACTGCATACAACTAGACAAAAAAAAAAACCACACATTAATTTGCAGCCGACATATCACCTGCACTGCATGAACCAAACAGTCAGGGAGCTAGGCTGACCCCCCCCGAAAACAACCCAAGCCAAACAAACTCAGGCCTGCATCAAGGCTTCCCGCAAACCTCAGCCCACTCTTCTGCTCTCTTTTATCCCATGTGTCACTCCTTTGCATGCCGAAACAGCCCCACAGATACATACTCTTCAGTAATAAAAACATTTCAGCAAAGTGTTTGGAGATACAGAGCTGCCATGTGGAGTAAGCTCATTACAGTCAGAGCTGAACTCTTAATCTGAGACTGATCAAGTGTGTGTCTTGCTGACCGCACCAATGTGAAACACATACAGAGAAAAAAGCTAAGGTGGTTGTTGACCAGCAGTTGCCCATGTTGTTTTCTAGCCGTACAGAACGCTGAACATCCAAAGCATGACTTTGGAATCACCAGAAAAAGTGATTTTTACAGCTAGGAAAAAACTAGCTAGGATAAAAAACAATTGCAGCACATTTTGGTATTCAAAGACAAAACGTCTTTCTAATTCTGATTATTTAGTTGATAGAACTTTTAAAAGAAACCATTCTAAAACATGGCCTTTATCCTACGTTACCCTTTTTAGTCGTTCTCAGCAATATCAGAGCAGACAAAATGTCATTAATTTGGTCATAACATTTCCATCACGTCTCTCGAGAGTAAATGCCATAAAAAGGGAAAGAGAGGAGAGACAGTAAAGACTGAAAAAAAAAAATCACTATGTATAATGTTGGTGAGCTGAGCCAGACTTATGTACTTAGAATGGGCCTTGTTGTTTTAAGGAAAGAAAATTACTGGGTTCTACTTCCCCCGTGGTGAAACACCCACTGTCGGCAAGACAGGCCTCAAAAATACGCTCCAAACCATACAACGTCAAACAGTTGCATTGCATATGTTTAAACAACTGAAATTTCTGCATTTTTTATAATTGAAATGTAATAAAGTAAAGAATCTTGGCCCTGTTATAAGTCATCAAATTAAGTAAGACAACAAGCAGCATGACTGTGCCGTCTAAGAATAAAACAGTCTTCAATACACAGACAGCACATGGTCTTTAACCCAAACAAACAAGACAGACACATTTCCTCCATGCATGTCCTGAAAAACAACCAATATCACAACAGTCATACCAAGCAGTGTTAACTTTCTTCATTCAACTCTGAAACTAAAGCAACAGTTTTTTCCCCCTGCTATGAATAATGCAGTCTCTCTCTCTCTCTCTCTCTCTCTGCCTGTGCCACAGTCAGAGGGCAGCTCGACAGATACAGGCCTCGCAACACAACAAAACAGTTGTCAGGACTCCCCAGAGTCCATTAAAGTTCAAACAAGCAGTAAAAAAAAAGAAGAGAGAACGAGAGAGTGCCAGAGCATCACCCAAACGGCCCTCGTCAATCTCACTACGGAAGCCCCCCTCTCCATCTTTCGGAAAAAAATCTGTTCATGTGACTATTCCCTGTAGTTTGGGATAATTAGGAGTCAAACGTGGTTCACTCCATGCTTTTCCCTAATTGTGTTAAAGAGCACTGTTACCAGGAGGAGAAGTGCAGCAGCCAGCAAACACAGAGGTGCAGCACAATAGGAGATGGAAAATAAGATACAAGGATGGCCCGTCTCTAGGGGCAGCCTATTCTATTTGCCGGGGTTACCGACTCATGGCTGATAATGCAAGTTGTAATTAATATAAAAGCAGGAGACAATATGGGGGAAAGCTTGTAGAGGCACAGGCCACGGGAGAACGTCTGATACCGTCACTATCTGCTGTTTCTCGCTGACACACACCTGCCCTGCCTATCAACTCCCTCTGCAGGCTTCTCTCAATATCCCTTAAAATTTCAAATAAAATTGATTTAGCACTGTCACTAGATTGTCTGCCCATTCCTAGGAAACCTGATGTACTTACAGAAAAATGCATGTAGGGACAGGACAGGCTGAGAACGGTAAGTGCTATGTAAAAGGACGCATACTATTGCTGAAAGGAATCGCAGATACATCACCGAGCATGCTGACACACACGAAACATATCACCCCATAAATCCTCAGGCCCTGACATTTCCAAATGCATCTTACACTTAAAACCCCTAGCATACTTTTGTAGAATTTAACACATAATTACACAGGTGCTTTGAAAGATGTTAAAGAACTGGCTGACTGCAACCATGGTGTATTTACAAGACCATCAATTATCTGCCAAGTATTAAAAAAAGGTATCAATTGAGCATCAAATAATTGACAGCTAATAGTTCATTAGTGACTATTCGCATGGTTCATTTTCCGAGGTATGGTATTGACAAACTTGACTATAAATGTGAGAACGGGTCCTCTAGGATCAGTAATTTAAAGCTAAACATGCAAATACCAGACCAACAGCCATACTCATTAACAGTAGCAATTTTAAATGACACAAAAAATAGGCATGAATTTAAAACATCTTACTATTGTATTGAGTGATTTACAATCCTATAGTAGTTATTTATACTGCACACACAGCTCTTTGAAAAGCAAGAGACTGTAGCATTCTAGGTTACACAGCAACAAGTTAAACGCAGCCCTCTCTTCTCATAGAGGCTCATAGGGGAGGCCTGCCAACAGGCCTGAGCTCTCTAACACTAATCAAATAGGATATGTAGAGCCAGACATCATCCCATCACAAAACAATTGTGAGGGGTGGTGAATGCTATCGTGCAACATGTTACTTGAAAGGGGGAAATCCTATCGGAGTACGTCTGCGCGTGCTGCTTAATTTAGAAGACCCCCAGAACTAAGTAAATGCACGGTTCACTGGCTTTAGAAGCCCTGTAGGCTATATGTATGCAAACACAGGGGCCTGAAGTAGTCGATCATAGAGCAAGGACCATGTAAATAGCCTCCATAAAAGAGAGGTACGGCACTTTTAATTGATTTATGAATTGATTGGAATTCACTGCATGAGATGAGCTGAATTATTCTTGCTCTACGCATAATTCACTCCAGTACACATGAGCGAAATGCAGATGTTAAGGAATGTGAATGCATGCTCTTTTTGGAGCCTAAACCATACTGTGAATATGGAGGGAACTTCAAGCATGAGCAAATGAGTAAGGTGCAAAATACACAGCAAAATATTTCTATATAGTAATCTTTCACTACACACTAGTGATGAAATGATTTTACGAGCAATGGGAGGGAACATTGCTATAGTAATAATAAAAAATTCGCAGCAGACACAAAGACAAATTAATTAGCACAGATTATACTTAGCAAGCATTAATGCATTTCATCTATATTAATCAGACGTAACATACAGAAGAGTGAAATTACATTGTATTAATTAAAACACAGAAGTCTGGTGACTAATCACAGCAGTCTGATTACTGATGGAGACTGGCTAACCCCTTTAACAAGAATTCACTTTTCACATTTCACATTTCGCCTATAAAACTGACTATGGTAATTTTTCTCATGAGAAGAAGTTAGGGCGCTGGGAAGGTTGCTTGGGGTGTTTCAGAGAGTGGACAGTAACAGGAAGCAAGCTGGAAAAAAAATTAACATGGGCCTTATCTGTGCTAACAACACCACAATCCACAAAGCAGAACAATAGTGCAGCACTGGGGTGTGAAAAATAGTGTGCTTATTAGTGCCTGTGTCAGGTAGATGGGAGAGCGAGCAAGCTCCAGAAAGGAATGAGACTAATACACCGGGCTGTCTTCTTCATGGTGAAGAGCCTCATCATCCCCAGCAACCAGCTTTTGCCAAATGAGATGTAGCCTTGGGCTATATATTAAAAATGCATAGCAAAGCAAAGAAAAATGGACGTGAGAGATTCTACCTAAATAAATTAGCATATCTAACTATAAAATTGCCCGTTCCTCTCTAGCGAAAAAAATAAAGGAATAGGAATGAATAATAAAATAAAGACAATTTTTAATGAAATAAATAAATAAATAAGCAACAAGGTACTTTTGCTGAAGCTTTCTTTTAATGATTTAATATTTCCTAACTGTTTATTTCAGGGGAAATATAAGAAATGGGCAGCTATAACTATTAATTCTGACTGTACTATATTAACAGCTAAAGGCATTGTATTTGTCACTGTATTTAAAAAAATTACAGAATAATATCTTAATCTCAAATTCTGCATGCTAATCAGTGTTTGTATTAGCATGCTAATATAAACTCCACACAGACTATATTTATTGTTGGCTAGGTGATATAAAAAAACCTAAAGTTAACCTATGTACTATTTAAAAAAATATGTTTTAATGTCAGTATTATAACTGTCTAATCTTTTTTTAAAAACTTTCAAACACAGTGAAAACTTCAGGTTTAATAGTAGCAAGCGGTCAATTTAGCAGTTGTAAAATGTCACTCCTGCCAAAGGAAAGAAATAAATCGCTCAGAACTAAAACAACTAATGAGGTGGTCGGTGTAAATGACCACAGACTGACTGATCTGTCTTATAAACCTATGTTCCTAATTACCAAAAGTATATCTCTAATAAGTAGCCCAGTGCCACAGGCTGTGTGTGTTTCTCTGTGTGTGTGAGAGACTATCAGCCATCTGCCGCCGTGAAGCTAAAGCGGCTAGTTTATCTAATCTCCTCAGTATAAACAGCAGCGTGCCTCATTTCTGCACTTCTCCGTCTTTTCCAAGCAACTTTTTACACATCGCACTTTTTTTAAAATCGCATAAACAACCCGTCGACTTCACCGTTCTTCCTCCTTTCACCTCAGACTACCACGGGAAAGCGGTGTATATTCAATGAAATGACGCCAGACCCCGACAGATGCAGTGCAGTGACTTTACAGCACACCCCAATCTGCTTTAGCTCCTAATAGGCTTGTGCCTGTGCTGCTGATACATATTAAGCATTCCCTCGATGCGGCAACTTTACTTTGCTTCATTGTACTGAAGGCATAAAACGCATTAACGCGGGTGCATTCGCACACCACGACCATTTCTCACCGCGCCGCGTTTATTACAGCCAAATAAACGCGCTTAAACCACGACATCGATTTCCAAATTCAAAGCTACTACACTTCAGGTGCACATAAATGGAGTCAGGATATAGCGCAGCCTAAAGGCCGTAAAATGGGCGCAAGCGTGAGAGGAAACCACAAGGCGATCAATAAAAAACAATTAAAGACATTACCATCAAGACCGCTGCCAAACCATGAAGCAGATCAAACATTATGAACCTGATGGTCAGTGTGGCCATGGGGAAAAAACCGAACAAAAATAACTATTTTTAAATAGTAGCATTTCGTACAATAATTTGACCAAACACGCGCCTGCGCTCGAGATCAAATACAAAATTAGCCTATTATTTCTATATGCATCCTACGTAGTTTAATTATGTATCAACACCTATATATTAATATATTTACATGGTCTAGCAGTGCTACTCAGATATCGTTGTAAATTGTATTTCAGGACAACAAGCAAAGTTGAAAGTCTTTGCTTTTCTTTTGGCCGGCCCCAAACAAACTTCCTCCCATACATAAAATATATACAACACTAAATATATATTACAAACGTGCACCACTTTAACACACACTCCAGTGTCAATTCTAGCTGCAGAAATCTGCTAATGTTCTGACCGTGCTATTATTCACAGGAAAAGGTGAACAAAAGTTCAACCACCGCGTCAGACAATAACAACTTGGCTCCATATTAGTTCAAGGCATTTTTAGAGCAGCCTGTTGGTCTCAAACAGCACCGTTTTATAGGTACAGGGCAATGAAGGGCACTCCAGCGCATTATCCTCATACAGTAACAGAGGCCCAGAGAAGGGCAAATAAAACCATGTTACTTACATGATCGGCTAAATTGGTGGAAGATCCCGAAAGTTCCTCATGGTCCGATTTCGAGCTGCCGTCCCGCTCATCTATGACCAGATCTATGGGCATTTTTCCTTTCAAGCAACTGATGTACCGATGGCAAAAATTGTCGCAGAGCTCATGCACCTGAAGCAAAGAGAAATGCATAGGCGTTTTGTATAAGTTTTTTTTAATAATTATTGTTGTGTTTTTTTTCTTCATAGTAGAAAAACCTTACAGCCAGGTTAAAAATAACCCCCAGTAAGGGGCACGATCGCGCCAAAGCACGGAAACAATAGTGAAATAGTTGCGGCGCTTATTATTCTCATGGGGACCAGAGCAACAAGTTAAAATAATAATAATAATAATAATAATAATAATAATAATAATAATAATAATAATAATAATAGGACATGAATTTAAACGTGCACACACAGGCTTGTCTTCTCGGCTATGAAATTAAATATCTGATTCTGAACTGCCGCCGTGCATTATTATTTACTAATAATAAAAATAACTAAAAATGCACAGCATTATAATAAAATTGTTATGCCTTTTTTAGCATAAACACATTTTATTTTTCTTCCCACCAAAAAAACCCCACCACACTGTCTGAAACTGTACTAATTACTTTAAATTAAAAGTACAAATCATAAGTCTGCCTATACATGCAAATGTATAAAATAAAACAGAAATTACCTTTTCTAACTCCAAAAGATGAAACCGTAATACTTGGATAGCCTGTATCATCTGCGAAGAGGAAAATATATTAGATTTCTTCTGTAGACTAATTATTTTCAATCCTTGCAATATTACTAAATGTGCGAAAATGATACTAACACAGTAATAGCCTATTAATTAATTTCCTAATGAAAATAACAATAATAATTCCATGTGTATGTTGTAAAATGGCCGTGTACACTGTTAACCGACTGCGCTCTTGATATGAGGGCAACAGTCTATAGCAGCAAATTACACTCCACTTCAGATAATCGTGATTAGGCTTTTGGTAGAATCAGTGTGGAGTCGTAGCGCATAATCAGTGATTTCCTTCACGGCCTCCTGTGGTAGCCTAATGCTCTGCCACTCGAGACCTCTTGGAGCTTCCCTCTTATTCACTTCAAAGAAAGCTGTCCAGCATCAGCGTTGTGCTTTTGAATCAAAATCCCCTCGTATTTACTTTGCTAACCTGCACATAAATAGCTATGGGACTCTTCACCACATCAGCAAACAAACGGCTAACTAGAAAACAATAACAGTTCAGGAGACACGCTTACCAAATTGTCCAGCTCTGGATTTGAAGAAAATAAAGGTTTTTCCGCGCGAACCTAAAACCATTAAAATCACAGTTAATTCCATGCCAGCATTTATTTGTTTGCCTTTTAAACCCTAATTTTCTTAAACAGTCACTTTGGCAGCTGTCGGCTATAAATTGTATAATTAAAACATAACATGCATTCTTTTATTCTAAAACTATTTCACCAGTGTAGTAGAAAAAACATTCAATATAATAAAATAAATTATAATTTGCATATGATTCCACACTTGATATGTAATTAATATAGTGCTATTCAATGTTGCTTTTAAACTAGGACTAGTTTTTTTTATTTTTATTTTTTTTCATTAGTTTGAAACTCATTGACAGGTGAGATAAAGTACAGAAACTGCTCAGAGACGTGTGTTGAGAAGTGACCTGTTTGGCGAAGACAGCGATGTCCTCGTTGAAGGAGTCGGAGGAGCAGACGTCGCCTCCCGCCACTCCGGGCTCTCTGGGCGTGCACGTCGCCAGCTCGCACTTCTCAAACACCAGCGCGAGCAGAGGGAAAAGCGGGTGACTGCCAAGAGGGGAAAACGAGCGTAAATACGAGTCTAAACAGAATCCCTCAAAGTAACTGCCCGCAACGGCTGTGATAAAGTTTTCCCCGTGCTTTGCTGGCTGTTTACACTGGAGCTTAAACGCGGCGTACTTGTAGCTATTATTCGGCCTTTAGCGTTTGCTGTGAAGCGCGCTGGTGAGCAATATGCTATAAACTCATGTCAGGATTGTGCAAAGATACAAACAGACACCAAAGTTCATCTGTTCTTTACCAATGCGCTTGTTTGTTTATTATCTTTGTACTGCCGAGTGTTTTGTTCGGCTATAATCAACGATATAATGGGCATGAGTTTGTAACTTCGTAGTCAGAGTGAATTTAGGTAAATTTAATCTAGGCACAAAATGCTATTTCGGTATTAAATACTGAGCTGCTATTTAGGCAATCTTATTTATTTATTTACAATTGTTATTTTATTCTTATTGTTCTGTTTTTAATTTGTTGACATTTAAACAAAACAACACACGCGAAACGGGTTATTAATATTTAAATATAACTTACAGATAATTCTGTCGCAGGCTAAATGTTGGGTGTTAGTAAAATGTGCCTGTTCGAGATTATCCGTTCCGTTGTTCACCGAATTTGAACAAAACACACCGACTTTGCTTTACTGACTCTGTTTCATCAGAAGCATAGAAAGCAGCAGCTAAATAAGCACGAGCTAGTGCGTGAGAATAATATTTCACTCACCCATAAATTTGATCTTTATCCCGCTTTAAAACATCGTTGACAGCTGAGCCCATACTGGTGGGCATTACGTTGGGATGCGGGGCATGAGCGCCGTAGTGCTGGCTCGCGTGCAGCGGCGGCCCGTGGTTCAGATGGTGCACTTGGGTCAGCGGCCGAGGTGCGTGCGGGTCCCCGTACATAGACGCCGGAACTCCAACCCCGTCCATACCGCCGTAATGGGCCAACTCATCGTACTAGAATCAAAACACAAGAGAGTCATGTACAAAGAATATGCAAATGTACAACTTTAGAGAAACAAGATAACGCCTGAAAATGTAGCCTACGAGCAAAGTGAAAGAACGGCTGTAAAGGAGGAAATTTAAATATCTGCTCGCAGTGATGAGTGTGGCTGGAAAAGTGTTTTCTAGTGCAAGAGTGTAAAAAGTATTTTTACTAATAATTATTTGTGGATTACCAGAAACATGCTACAGTTCAGTGCTCCGTCGAGTTACTTATGATACGAGCTGAGAGTTAAAGCTGCAAAAAACTCGCGATTCCGCCGCTACACCGCGGGGCTGTCACACCGGGAGAGTGGGAGAGATTCGGGGGAAATGTCAAATAAAAACCCTTATATAGTAGCAGTTTGTAAATGAACCGTCAGGGTGGTGAAGAGGGTGAAACACGCGGCCCTTCCTATAGTGAATGTGTATAGGTAAGTGTTAGAGATTTAAAACCTACCCTCTGCGCCATCAGGCTGCGCTCCAATAAACTCCGGGACGTGTCGTATATTTAATATCCCAGTCCTGCAAGAACGTGATTTAGTGGTAAGATTCCCTTTTTCAACCAACTTCGTGAATTCGCCTATTCTCCAATAGAGTTCAGACCGAGCACAGGCATCGGGAAGAGTTTGGCAATTTTTCTTGTTTTCCTCCTTGCCCCCAAAAAAGTAGAAAAAATGTCAAGAAGCAAACTGAAGGTTACAATCGGCCCATCAACAACCTGCATGTAACTAAACTGTCGTGTCTCATGGCTTTTTGCCACTCCGGCTGTCAATCAAAGCCAGAGGTTGTCAAGGTAATGAATGAATGATGGTCGCTGATGATGTTCAAGAGAGGACGAAATCTTTTTAGTCCGTTTTCATCCAGCAACTCCGCGTCTCCTCCACGCCTCCGCTTCGTTTTCTTGTTTTATGAGTGCTGTGAAAAAGGAAGACGGAAAACAGCGACTAAATTAAAAGATTGCCATTGCAGATCTCTCCTTTCCCCGGCAGGTATTCGTCTATGGCGCGGTCTGAGATGAGTGAGTGTCAGCGAGTGTTGGCAGGTTGGCTGCTGGCGCGCTTATAGAACAGAGTGAGTTCACAGCGCTGAGCGGCGCACAGTGGAATGACGGAACCCGGAAGTAGCGCGGCCACAGCCAGTCCCGCGGCGCACACAGAGAACAGACCAAACCCTGCGATACGCAGCGCGCGCACGAGAGGACGGCTTCAACTCCGCACGGGGGGAGCCAAACAACAACAGCACACACGCACACACACACACACACACACACACACACAGTCACAGAGGACTGAAGTATCTAGGAAGAAAAGAAAAAGAAAAAAAAGCACTCAAACTCGTTTTGCGCGTTAATCTGCATTGCATTTTAGTCATTGTCCACAATTCATTGGCATCTGGTTAGACTACAGAATAGATATGTCAAATTAGAAGATTAGCATTACAGGTCAAATTCACTTACTGCCCAAGTGAAGACAAAATATTATTTTATTATAACCTATTAATAAAAAACAATACGCAGTGCTTTCGGAATATGCGGTTTATTCTGACTGTTAAGATATCCAGTAATTCAATGCTGAAGTCTTTTAAAGAAAAAATAATATGAAACAACTTACAAATCCACCGCAAACTCTGTCCACTTTGCCGAGTCTATCCGCCAGGTTTCTTCCAATATAACTTGTGTTTCCTAGTCAATGTTAATGACTTTGCTGTAATGCCTAATATACAGTTTCTCCTATGAGTATGAGGTATTTGTTTGTTAGGACATAGTGAGCACCCCTTTTTGAGTAAAATGAACTTTCCCAAGCAGGAAAAAAATGTTTTTATAGGGAAAGTGTTTAAATGTGTCTTTCGTCCAATCACATCTCAAGATAGAAATCTGTGCCTTACCTCGGAGTAGTCAATTATCAAAGCGCCCCAAAGATCATCAATCACGAGGCAAGCTTGAAAGTTTAGAGGAGGAGCAATGGCTGGGCCATCGATTGCAATACTGCTGGCACTTTTCCCTAATGCCAAGCGCTTTTTCTGAGCTCAAAACCCAAAGAGGTCATCCATCCCTTTTTAATATTTAGCCACATCAGTGACAATAGCCTACACACCGCCGCGCGCGTGACATCACCGCCTTATTGATAGGGGCTTTTGCATCTAAGCGGCTACATTTAAAGCTCCGTGACCTGTTTTGTTTCAGAATTAACAATTTCACCGCTTATAGAGACAGTGAGAGAGAGAGAGAGAGAGAGAGAGAGAGAGAGAGAGAGAGGCGCTTATCTAGGAGTTTAGGATGAATTCAGTTAACAACCGTCAATAAAATACCATAAAGACTCATCAGTTGTGTGGGTTTCATTTGCTGGGGGACTGCCAGCGAGATAAGTTTTCAGAATGTCCTCGAAAAAACATGTTTGTGATATAAAGGTGAGAGAAGCGCAATGTGGAAAAGTGGAAGCCGGTCGGCTGTGCGGATCTCAATGCGATAGAAGGGGCTGAAACTCCAGCGGCCAGCTCTCTCCCTCCACACCGCGATCAGAGCACAGCAGCGCACACAGCGGGCAGCATGCCGACTCCCACTCTCTCCTCACTCTCACACGCCTGTCGGGCTTTTCCCGGAGAAAATGTTGGTGAGTGCATATCCATTCTCTTCGCTTATGCTCGCGTACAGCAGGAGGAAAGCGCGAGATTAAGGCGGGAAAATGCAATCGGCGCGTTAAATGCCAGGTGAGGCGAGTCCGGTCACAACGCTGTTTGTTTACTAAACAGTTTAAATCCTACTTACATGTGATGTGAGCATGCAGGACATTAAGGGAATGCTTTCTGATTTTAGTCCATCGTTTAATACATAAAATTGTTATTTAAATTATTTTTAAGCGTTATATAGAATGCACACCATATTTTATCTGCATTGGATGTGTAAAATATAGGAGTAGTTATATTAGCCTATTAACAGTTTGTTTATAACTTCTCCATGTTGTCCACTGGGACTAATTAAGGTAAAATTATATATGGAATTATATTAGGTTAGGTTAAAAAAAATCAAAAACAAACAAACAAAACAAAAAAACAAACAACTGGGGCAAATTGATAAAAAATATTTCTAAAAATATATCTAGGATTTTTCCAAAACCAAAAATAAAAATGAGTTTTTGCTCATGGGTAGAAACAAATATAGCCTCTTAATTGCAATAATTGCCCTACTGTTGCAATTTGAGCTTTTAAGATTGAAACACGTCCTAACTTCTTTAGTGGAGATTACCACGAAATTGTTCCTCAGGCTGTTTTGGGATACAGTGGAGTAAACCACTTGAGAGAGCTAAAACAAACAGACGCAGTTTGACGGGAAAACATGCAGATTGTACGCCTACAGAAGAGGACATTAACGGGCGGTAAATGTTCATCTCGTGGTGTCAAATTGAGGTCAGTTTAGGGTTAAAGCTATCGGTGTCCGTGTGGGACATGGCCAGCTGCGTTTGGATTCATTAGGGGGCATGGGATCCATTTCAAGCAAAACACTGAGACAATCACGAGCCTACGGAACCGCTCATATCCTGCATGTGTTCCCTATTGTAATAAACAACTGTAAACTGTACGTCTCCAGAAGTCCCAGCTTCACTCTCAGATACTTCGATTTTTAAACTTTAAAAAGTGTCAATCAAAAAATTTATTCAATATTATACATTAACTATAAGCTATGTATTAATTATGTAATTAAAAACACATTAAAATAGAATAACCCACAACAGAATAATCAGAAGTTTATTAATA
>JAOVVF010000002.1:16810030-16829697 GCA_028565595.1 Duopalatinus emarginatus
ATTATAGAGCGAGAAGGAAGAAAGAAAGAAAGAAAGAAAGAAAAACTCGTGGTCTTGGAAATGAATATGGATAGTATAAGTGAAACCTATAATTTTATTAGCAGTTAACTAAAAATGGATTAAAAAACAAACAAGCTTGAATGTACATTATCATTATATTATTATATATTATACTTATTGATAAAGAATAATTTGCAATGTCAAGGGCTGGTCAGTCAATACAAGAGACTGACTCCTATTATCTCCCATTACGTTTCCTGACCTGCCTATTTATTAAACAAACAGCCCTTAGTGCAACATTTCAAACCACACTTTAACATCTGAACATCATGTGATTGTCTTTCTTTCACACAAATCAAAATAAAGGCTCGAGTCCCACACGCTCATTTGAAATTTATCCAAACAAATGCTGTTGCTATGTTTGTCTGTGTTTTGTTTTCCATGTTTCTTCCTGTCTCAGCATTTCCCCCCTTGGTTCTGGAAGTACTCACATGATCAAGCAAGGTACCCAGGTAATTACCGTACATTGTCAAATAAAGGCACAATAAAGGGACTACTGATTCAAATGAGGAGTGAAATATCAAAGAAAAGGGTTCCCTTCACAGCCAGGCACTTATCCACAGAGGAGACAGCGACGAGACGACTGCCACAGGGACACTCACACAGCCTCTGATAACAACATGCTCAGAATCCTTACTACATACATTACACACCACAATATTTAGAACACAGAAGTGTTGCACCACACTTACACAGGCGCAGAGTCTCACCTCAGCTTGTAACAGTGATGACTGAGATGTATTTAAATATTATTAAAGACATTACACATAAAGCAGTCCAAGAAAATACAACTCTGTGCCAGTTTAATGGCCCTGTGTTGTAATTGTTAAAACTGGTCAAATTATCAGAGGAAGATGTCTACAGAAAAACACCAATGAATGCTTTTTTTTTTTCCTCCATATTTTTCTCTGCGGTATCTCATATCTTTTGAAGAAATTAAAATACTTTGCAGACTTTTTTTCCCCATCAAACGTCTGCTTTTTTGGATAAAATATTTGACATAAATCACTATTTCCACTATGTTTATTTTGAATATTTACTTGTAGATGTATGATCTATAACTGGTTTGACGGTGTTGATCTTATGATAAGATGTGAGATAATGATGCAATGAAGGAAACATGCTTGCGGTTGGTGTCTGAAGTGGTTGGAGGTAAAATCTGGCCTCCAAGAATGTGTGAGAGTTTAACATTATAAACACACTTTCCCTCCCCTACAGACAGCTCCAAGGACTATTTTACATGTAAATATTCACTCAGAAAAAAAGCCAGATCATTAATTATTGAGAGGCATAAAGATGTGTAATACTTTAGTGTTAAACACATGCATCTGATATCTCATTAGATGAGACTTAGGACGAACTGGAAGGCGGAAATGTATTCTTTACATAGTCTGAGAAGTAGCTAGGAGGGAACAAAATGGTGGAAGTTCAGTGTAATATGATTTAGGTTACTGGTTTTTAGATCACAGGTCATCGGTACTGTTAGACTGAAGAGTTTTCATAAGGAGCACATTTGAACAGCAGCCTACAATTCCCCTGATAGTCAGCAATAGGGTCTTTTTCCCCATATATTTACCTATGGAAGAAAAACATGATTTCCACCTGCAAAGATGTGGTGATGGTGAAAATAGTATCGCTAATCCTAAAATATCCTTATTATCTTTTCTGTATATCAATAGAGCTGCTTCTTAAACAATGATCAAGTTAGTTTTAGATACATTATGAGTTATGAACTAGCAGTAATTTACAAAAATGTTAAAACCAACAGTACAATATATTGTTCTTGCTACCAGTTCACCTTACCCTACCCAGATAGATAGATAGATAGATAGATAGATAGATAGATAGATAGATAGATAGACAGACAGGCATATACAGACTTGAGATACCTGAGAATGATACTTGAGAATGTTGGTGTTAAAAATATTGCAAGAGCTAACATGAATAAAACATTCCTTTATGGATGAGCTGACTGTGATGCCAATGAGCATTCAGAGACAAAAGACTGTCACTGATGTCTATACATATCTATGGGCTATATGAATCTATATGGGCAAAAGACTTGATAATCTTTCATACTTGTCAAAAGTTTAGAGTTGAACTTTCCCCATGTTTGGCCAGCCAGTCTGCATTCTGGCACCCATCGTCTTTGTTACATTATGGCCTGTGGCTGAGCTCTTGACAGGTTGTCACAAGGTGATAGGACTCAAGTGGAGACACTAGAAAGGTGGCACTTAAGAGCACAAGGAGTTTGACTTCCGGGTGTGCCGTCGAGCCTGACAGTGGATCAGCCCTTGAAGGAGTGCACTCACACACCGATGCGATTGGAATGTCCTGTAAATGAGAGCTGTGCTTTAGATGTAATAACACCGACAAATGAAAGAACCAGCAAGAACTAAGAAATGTGGAATCTCATGCAAAAAATATTGGCCTGAAGTGTTTGCTTTTTTTTCCTTTACCACTCCACCCCTTGCTTTTTTTAAACTTATTGAATGCTTTCTACGAGTCTTTATACAGGTATACTCTTGATCTTGATGCAAATGAAATGATCATTCTGGACAATATATATCTCTAATAAAAGAAATTATTTCATACATGAAACGTTTCTGTGTGTTTACTTTATAAATGATATCGCATTGATTTGTCCTTATACATGCATATGAATAATGAGAGATTTTCTGACATATCCCAAGAAGTTCACATGAAAAGCCTCAGAATAGGATGCAAAACTAAACTAAAACTCAAAATAAAAGTAGTTACTGACTCTAACTATGAACTGACTACTTTGAATTACTGTGATTGATCTTGCGGATCAATAGCATGAGCTACGTAAGGACAGTCATGTTATGTAGTCTGCACAGACAAGCTTTGCTTTTTTTTAAGCATATGGAAATGGATGCAGTCTGAAATCAGTTGATCATGTAAATTAACTGTGTAATGAAGTTTCTGCAGTTTGCAGTATCATCTTGGGACCTTTCTAAAAAAGCTTTCTCAAAATCAGAGAAAATCAGAGCCACACACACACACACACACACACACACACACACACACACACACACACACACACACACACACACACTGAAATGGCACTATCTAAGCACATAAAATATATTGTAGAGGCCAGCCTCAAATTTTCCTGATCACAGGTTTAGAAATACAATATCATGCTTCTGGCTTAATAATTGGAACTTAATTTTGCTGTAGAAAAGAGATCTGGAAATAGAAGACATATCAGATATTAGATATCTAAAACCTTCACTAATCTGTAGGTGGGATTACCTGTTTTGCTTGTCAAGTAAAGAGAGTATCAGGCAAGATTTGGTCATTGATTTTGAATAAATAAATAAACATGGGCTATATGATTCCTTCTTACAGGTAAACATATCAATGTCTGCAGTTTGGTCTCACTGCATGCACAACATTTTACTATCTCTTCAATTCAATTTCATTTGCAAAACCCACAGGGAACCCAGTGGGATTGGTGAGAATTGGCAATCCTAAACCACTGATGTCTGACAGCCAGGTTCCGTGTAGGCTGCATCAGTTTATAGCCTAGTAAGATCATTTAAAATATCAGCAAATGTCTATTAGCGAAATAATAATACCATTCTCAGTGAAATCGCAATTTATTGCCACCACTTTACCCTTTAACTGCGTAAAACCTAGTATAAATGTCATGCTTTGTTTAGTAAACTGATGTTTGACAGTTGTTAGCTTAACACTGAGTTATCACACATTAATCAGTAATCTTTGTATCTTATGACCATGTGTCCAGTATAGATCAGGCATCATAGTAAGCAATAAAGACTGTGGAATTTATTTACAGCAAACCATGGCTGGTGTTGATTTCATTAAAATGGCACATTTTTATCCAGAGTCACAAGAAAACACACACACACACACACACACACACACACACACACACACACACACACACAAACAACTCCAAAAGAAAATCGAACCAACAGAGACTGATTCTCATTTTGTGTGTAGTGTTGATTTGTTGCTTAACTATTGTGTAGCAAGCTAAGCTCAAGCATACATCTCATCCAAAATACAGTGTCCGGTGAATGCTAATAGCGCTATAAGTGTGGTGCAAAATTAAACAAGCATGTCAGTGTGCTGTCATATCGCATAGTGCCATGATAGTGAATCCTCATTTTAAATGGCATAGCTCAGAATAATTGTAGGCCATATGATTTTCTGCTTGTCCGTCCTGCCTGAGAGTGTAAAATTGGCGAAAACAGTTGTCAACTTTTGTGCCCCGTTATCTCTTTGTTCCTTCATGCAGTCTGAATTTAAATTTAATGCATTCTCTCCCAACTATGTCTCTTCGTGATATCTTGTATTCTCCTTTAATATTCAATGGTTTGTTAATTATTAAAGGTATGTATTTGAATTATAAATATACTAGTTATACAGAAGTAGGCAAAGCAGGCATATAGCCTCAGGCTAAATTCTTCCATTACCCATTATTTTGCAGCCTCCCGCCACCATTTCCCTGCCTTCCTATCTTTATGTCGTCTCCAAAAAACAGCCAGGCATTCCTTTGTACTCCCCTACCCCTCCCTGCTATGACCACAAAAAATCATCCCCTTTCGATACGTATGGGTGCTGTTTCCTTGAAGAAGGATGTCATACCTGTCTTAAATATAATGAATTTCTATCTTCAAGGCGTTGCAGAATCCCAGACACTCCCCTCAGAAAGCTGCCTGGTGCTCCCCTATTCAGCCATCCTGCTTGTCACCAATCATCTGGCATGGCATGCTGTACAGTGAATCATTAACTGTGTCAGAAATGACTGTGCTTAGAGAGGAGGCCCATGGATTGTGCAGTATATACTGTATGTGTGTGTGTGTGTGTGTGTGTGAGTGAGAGAGAGAGAGAGAGAAGTGCAGAAAATAGTAAACAAAGAATTTAGGCTTAGCCTTTCTCACTCCATCACTTTGTGGTTTCCTCCTTCGCTCTCTCCTCTTACTGTTCCTCACTCCCGCCTCGGAATTGATGAATAAAATACTAGAGTTGCAGGATAAAGAGAGGACACTACAGTAACTGTCAAACACTGAGATAAAAAAAAAAGTTCAGATGAAATATTAAATTCAGGTCTCTATCCATGTCTTGTTGTGGATTTAAAAAGAAGAAAACTTTGTGCTCTTGCAAGCTGGCATTCCTTTCAGTTTTGAATGAAATTCTGGCTTCAGAAAAAAAAAAGTTTTCACTTTTTTGGTCTGCTCTTGGAAAGGTTCAATCCTATGTAAGATGTATATTTAACTACACAGTACTGAGCATTCATATGCTGACACTGATTGAAAAGGTGAAGATTGTATGGTTATTTTAAATACATTTTGTCACATGTGGTAAGGTTTAAAATGGCCATTGTACATGCATAATCTCATACTGACCTGAAGTTACGAGCTCAGTGCTCTGCAAAAAAAGCTGCTTATAGGCTTAATCCACAGTAAAACCCAAGGATGTTCTCTCCCTATCTACAGGATATTCACCCACCTACCTCTATCAAGGAGCTGACTAATTTTCTTTCAATTTCCGCTGCTCTTTTCCTTTGAAGAAGCTAAAGAATGATTGATAATGGATGGAGGAAAAGCAGAGTGGTTCTGTTTTTAACCTTGCTCAAGCCATTAATCCAGTTTATGCCCATGAAGGTAATAAAGGAGACAATGAATTAGTCATTAAAGCACAGGTCAGTTTATTAGAAAGCCTGATTGAACTGCAAAATGACTTCTCGTGGGTGAGCAGGTTGGGGAAATCTGGCGAGAGAAGACGGCAAAAGAAAAAAAGAAAAAAGAAGAATCATGTAGTCAGTTTCTCAATTCCTCCACAGAGACAGGGATTTCGCTTTGAGCAAACACTGCAAACCTACAGGGATGTGTCAAGATCAAAATTAGACAGTAAGCTTGATACTTCCTCTGTGGTTATGGAACTGCTTTCAGAGCCAAGGCCTGTTGTTTGGTGTGGTATGTTTCTTCACATTGAAAGTGTACAATGCTTTGTTTGTGACCCTCTGATGGCCTGCACCTCTCTTCAACAAGGGCACAGCCAACGGCAGAATAAATGGCTTCAAAGGCCTAGGTGATCTAACAAGCCCCTCCAAGTAACCCCAACACATGTCTGGCCTTTATAAAAAACACTGAGCCTCCTGACCTCCTACTCAGGTTATAGAGTCACAGCAGATGAAGAACCTTGAGGTTACTGTTTGATAAGATAGACTTTTTCAAGCAGTTTCAGGTATAGTTTATTTAAGGCAAAATGTTTTGGTTTTGGATAAATAGGTCCAGCAAATAATAATTTTAAAAAGTTTAATGATCTAAAATACTATATTAAGAGCTGAGGAAAACTCTGAATGTTTTAGCAGAGATCTGGAAAAAAATAAACAGCATATAATAAACCTAGTTATGAAAATTTAAAAATGTAAGATTGTAAATTCATGTAGAATTCTTAAATAAAAAAAATATAAAAAAGTAATAAAAATAAAAAATAAACAAATTTTTACGAAAAGTATTATACAAACTATTCAAATTATTTTAATTATTTATGTTATTATTCTAATATATATATTTTTAACCAGATACTTTTACAACAGTTACAGTGACATACGTAAATAAAATAAAATTATATTTTAAAATAATACACTTAAATGTTTCAGCAGTAGTTCAGCTTCTCTGTAAAAGACAATAACTCATCCTGTAGTCTATTTAGACTCAGAGACAAATTCATTAAGAACATATCAAATTATAAATATATAATTTATTATAAATATGTAATCTAATGTGATATAATCTACAGGTGATATAAGCATTCACTAGGGTACAGTTTAGTGTATAGTGGGCTGGAGGTTTCTGTCTTTAATCTAGTATGAACTTTGAATATTTTCACCTTGTTAATTTGTGGTTGCCTCTCTGTGTGCACACTCTCCCTAATGAGTGAAATTGCTTATGAAAGGAAACTCTATTAGATGGTGGAAAGATTAATGCACTCTGACAACATGTCTTTCCTCAAGGTGCTTTAGTGGCGTGACGTAACTCACTCGAACCTCAAGGATCTCTCTCTCTCTCTCTCTCTCTCTCTCTCTCTCTCTCTCTCTCTCTTCCTTCCTTCTTTCCATCTATAGAAAGATAACAAATTTAGTCATTTAGGTCAAGTGCAAATGTTTCTTGAAATGAGCAAAATGCAAGCAAACTAGAGTCGAGGTAGCAGAATAAAGCTTACTGTTCACACACCAAGGATATGTTGCATCGGCCGCCATTTTAATTGCTGTGAGGGTGAGTAATGGGCAATGCTACTAATAGCCATCTACTAATACATATAAATATTTATATGGGTGTTATTAGCATTAAGATAAGCTACAGCAATATTAAGAAGTCATACCCTCATTGCCTCGAACAGCAAGATAGTAAACAAACAAACATATTTCCTAGTAGAGAATTCGCATTTATAGCTCCTACATTAGCATCCTATTCCCAACTGCAGGTTTTCTATGCCTTCCACTTTTGTGTCCCATATTTCCCAGAACTCCAGCACAAAATCACCCATAATGTCACATGTACGCATATAATAACCAACAACTAAAGATGGGCTATGTACTTGCAAATTAATTTTCTGTTGCAGCAGCCAAGTAACAGAGCAATGAATTTTCCCACTTTTATTCATGTATTTCCCCCTGAAATCAACACAGCGTAAAATCACTGCTGTTCTGGAGTCAAAGGATCATCCAGCACCTTCTATTTTCAGTGAGGCGTAGAGTGAATTTCCCCATTCAATTTTCTAACTTCTATGAGCCCTGTGTTTAAAAAGCCCAGAATGTTATTGAGACAAATCCACTAATGACTCATTTCTCCATAAGGTGTCCATAATTATCATTACTTGGTTATAGTTCCTGGTTGTGTTCAGAGAGGATATGAGAGCATATTGAGAGCAAATGAGCTTTAGCCAAAGCTGATGATTTCATTGCGGAGGCCTGCATGCAAATGATCCCAGAATAACAGTGAACATATTGTGCCTTCACTCAAAATCAGGACAGTATTACCTTTTCCGTGCAGCTGGACACAGTGCAGGTGGATCAGGAGTTTTAATGACAGACTGCAGAGGTATAGGATGTATTACATTTGGGTACTGTAGGCACATAAGTGATCTCAAAAAAAATTTTTATGCACTATATTTTTAAAATCAGTCTACATTTGAAAAATTTTACAAAATTCAAGAGAGAAAAAGTTAGAAGTGAAGTATTTGCACTTTTCTGTCTTCCTGGTAGTTGAAAGCTCGTCCATCTTGAGTGTTTTTCAAATGTGTGCTTTTATAGAGAATTCAAATCCTGTCTCATTTCCGTTTCAACGATGTCTGCTCATCCTGTTCTTGCCATATGCCAAGCTGTGAGAGGAAGAAATAAAGAGAAAAAAAATCTGTTTAAAATGCATCATTGCATTATGAAGATATAATTGTTCCCCCTTAGCTCCAAAACAAAGAGCAATCAAACTATGTGTTTATTTTTAATTTCCCATGCATGTTTTTATCTCAGTACAGGCTTTCAAAAGAGTGGAGCTATAAGAGAGGATGAGGGGAAGCAAGGGATGCTGTTGCTGGGAGAGTGAGACAGAGAGGGAGAGACCAAGAACATTATCACAGTCTTACATTTCTGCCTGCCTATTATCGTCATTCATAAGCTTAGCCCTGGTGCAAAACGACTCAGGAGCACAGATAATGTTCCTGCTTCACTGAGGCCAGGTTGGAGGCTGTCAAATCCCCAGACAGAATAAATGACAGAGTTCTGCGGCACAGCCTCAGAGGCATATTACTGCTCCCAAACACGCAATGAAATATCATTTTGTCAGAGGCACGTGGTTTTCAGCCACCGCTGTCTAATACATGCATTGATTAATTGTACGAATGGATCAACATTATGTCCTTCCATGGTGCCTCTTAATTGTCTGTGCCCCTCCACCCAGCTCATCGTTCTTATAGTAATGATGGGCCGTCTGGTGAGCAGAGAACATGTGCGTGCCCTCCCCAGGTTAAGAAAGAACACCTCCCAGCACACACACACACACACACACACACACACACACATACACACACACACACATACGCGCACATACGCACACATACACACAAACAACACCCTCAACCTCATCCCTTAGCATCTCTGAAAACACCCCCTCCCCATACACACACCCGCTACATTAGACTCACCTCTCGTGTTTATGACCACACCAGGCTGGCTGTTAGTGTTAATGTATGTAGATTTCATTTCTGATGACTGATCATTTGACTGCTCATTTTAGCCAAGATTTATGGCATGCTTTCTATCTCCTGACTGCAGTCCCACTCTTATCTGTAATGAAAGGGAGAAAGGCATTAATCAGGTTTTGTCGGCGGCCCTGACTGAGACATTAAATGTATTGTACAGGGTAAGTAAACACGCTCCATGACCCTTACTACTTCAGCAGATCATCCAGGAAGAGGGGGAAAAAATTCCTCGTTATATTTATCATAATTTCACATCTCCTGTTTTTGAAGCGATGTACCACAAGGCCACAGTCTGTGTTACAACTGTGCATAAATTCAGCTGATTTGTGGCTGGACTAACTAATTCCTTGAGTACATTTTAGAAAAACAAGCACTGAGCCCTGAAATTGCAATTCCATAAAGGCTTTAAATTACTGAGTACAGAATCAAGAACTCGCCTGATGTGCAGCCGCAGTGACTGCATTATAGAGAGCGACAGTGCTCCCTGAGATTGAGTCAATAAAACCCAAGATGACTGAGCCATATACTCAAACAAAATTAAAGGGAGAGGAGATAGAGACAGGGCTGGAGATGTGACGAGGAGAACAAGAAGCTGCACACATCTCATTTCACCCATTTAACCATTAAGATGCCTGAGAGGAATACCCATTGCCTGGCTGACTGAAGGGGGCTGTGATGATTTTCCATGCCAAGCCTTTTATTCACACCTCTGTAAAGTCTAATCCTGGATATGCCACCAGTGTGTGCCACTAAATCCAGAACCAAGACTCTATAAAAATCAGTTTATCATGTTCTTTCTAAACCTATTAATATACATGTAAAATCAAAACCTTGAAGAATATAAAATGCTTTTACTGATGCTGGTGGTTAATTCATTTTCTGCAATGACTTAATATGAATGCCTAGACCTATTACAGTCAAATACAAATGACTGAACTGCACCACACTCATACAGTCCAAGCGCCACTTGCTGGTCATAACCATGATAACATTAGCTGATCTAGTTTAGCAGGTAGTCCACAGCAGCTAGCTGTTATTAAACTAAGGTGAATGATTCACTGAATAAAAGTGAATTTTAAATATGAATTTGTTAGCTGATAATTACAACTAATAATTACTGATGCTAAGTCGTTATATTAGCACACTGTACTTACTCCACTGCAATCTTCAAAATCAGTTAAAGGTAGCCAGCTATTATTACAAGATTTTAAAGAAGATTTTAAACAAATAAACACACTATATAGACAAAACTAATAGGACACCTACATGAGCTTTCATGACATCCCATTGTAAATCCCTAAGTATTAATGTGGAGTTAGCCCCCCTTTGCAGCTATAACAGCCTTCCACTTCTCTGGGAAGGCTTTGTAAAAGATTTTGAAGTGTCTGTCTGAATTTCATCCAGAAGAGCTCAGTGAGGTCAGACACTGATGTTGGACAAGAGGGCCAAGCATATAATCTTCATCTTACAGGTATTTGATAGCAGAGGTCAGGGTTGAGGTCAGGGCTCTGTACGGGCTAGTCAAGTTCTTTCACATCAAACTTACCCAACCATGCCTTTATAGACTTTTGTTCTTTTCTCTGCTGGTAAAGAAAAGAGCCTTCCGCAAACTGTTCCCAGAAAGTCTGAGACTGTCCAAAATGTTTTAGTATGCGTCAGTGTTAACAATTCTCTTCACTAGAACTAGGCCAACCCAATAGCATCCACCAAACTTTACAGTTGGCAAAATGCAGTCAGGCAGGCAATATTTTCCTGGTAATCACCAAATTCAGAGTTGTCCATCAGACCACCAACAAATAAGAATGATTCATCATGCTACAGAACATCTGCTTAAGAGGCCAGCACTAATGTGTTTCCCACAACTCTATATGATGCTTGGCATTGAGCTTAGTGATGTAAGGCTTGTATAGTTAGGACATACCAGTTTAGTAATTGGAAGGTTGGAGGTTCAAGCCCTGACACTGCTAGACTACCACTGCTGGGCCCTTGAGTATGCCTCATCCCAGCCAGGCAAGTACCAAGCTGAAGTAACAGGAGAGTGGCATCAGAAAGGGCATCTGATACAAAACCTGTGCCAGATCAAATGTGAGTTTAATTCTCTATGAAATTCTAAGAAGATTATATAATAAGTGTCTGCCATAGAGGCTGTGTATGAGCTGTTACTACAGAAACAATAATATATTAGAAGAAGCACATTAATATGAAGCTATCATTCATATAGAGCTGGAATTATTGTCCTTAATATCATGGACACAACAATCAGATTCAAGATTTCAGCATTACTCAAGTATAATATAACTGTTAGTTACCCATTCTTTTAGTTCCTCTTTCCACTTTGCCATATTTGTATACAGAATAAATGAATGTGTTTATAGTGCTGCTGGGCTTTAAACGCTAGGAAACGACTGGGTAAAATATCTGTATTCTAATGGTGTTTCTACTGTAACCTTGCTGCTGCCTCTATGCTGTAGTTATCTGTATATACCAGTTAACACTGTGACTGGAAAAGTGAGAGCTGATTATTAAAGAACCTTCCTGTAGATATTCCAGATCTATATGTAGTACCCAGTTATTTCCCAGTTGGTATAATTGACCTGGTGGAGTTAGCATGCATTTTTGATACAATCATACATCAAAACATATTATGAGGGCATGATTATATGTCATGGTTTAGAATATAATGATTATACATTCATGCTCATGCTCTTCTCTTGGTAAAGGAAATATCAAGAGCTTCATAAATTATTTTTGTAATTACTCTAAATTAGCACGGACTGGTACAGACCGCTGAAAATGAGTTTTAAGAAATCCTGAAAGGTACATTAACCTCAATGACTCACAGGTGTTAAAATGAATGAGAAATTGTATATCATTTTCATATTAAGATCAAATTGAAAAGTGCCACTTTAACTATCATACTCAAGTGTATATTCAATTTACTGTGTATACATGTGAAGCAGTATATACTGAAATATTCCTATACAAAGAAAAATATCAATGTTCACTTTTCTTATGCAGTTTGCCTATGAGTTGCCATAGAAAATGCTTCTCTAGTTGCATCACTGCAAGTACAGTCCATGCCAACTCTTCATGAGAGAATAGTTTTCTATGAATAGGAAATAAGTGAAAGCACAAAATATTAATAAATTCTATTGCAGTATGTAAAGCAAAGGCTTGTGCTAAAAATCCAATAATAATTGATTTAAAGGCTATAAACTTTGTTCATTAGAAGGTTATACTTAAAAATATTGGAAGTATACCTAAATGTGTCACTTTTATGGAGACTGAACTGGAAAGATGTCATTTGAAAAGGGTGTGATTATATTTGAAATTTGTCCTGCAGCATTTTTCTGGGAGCTCGTAAAGAGCTAAAATTTAATATGATGCTTTCAGTCAGTTTAATTGAATTTTAATTGCCACTTTGGGCAGAAGGCTTAGTTCGGATCAATAAAATATTAAAGCTTGGGTACTTCAGTGTGGAATGGGTTCTAGAAGCCTGCTGCATGGCATATATGTGTGTTTTTTGAAGCGTTTTGGCTAACAGCACGTCTGTCACCCCATCTAATAGTAGTGAGTGGGTAAATAAGGCAGGAAGAGCAAGCTGTGGATTCCATTAATTAAGGAGCCAAGGAAGAGGAGCCGGTCACCTTCAGAGTCAGGCCTTTAATGTTCTAGAGCTATAAATATTTTGAAATGTCACACCTCGACAAGACAGTACCAGGCCAAAAATGAGCTATAAATCAGTAGCAGAGAAAGACCAAGAGGAAAAAGATGGCTCTTTGGTATTTTAGAAATAATTACTAATACAAAAAGGCTAATGCAAGCACCTATAAATTACACTAAAAGGGACTATTAGGAGATTATTAGTTTATAAAGCTATGTGCTGGTCCTTGAAAATTACCCTTAGTGAATATTGCAGATCTTTCTACAACCATAAATTCCAGACATCCAAATGATTTCGCATAATATTTCTGAAGCGTATGATTAAGTTCAGGTTAATTGATTGAGCTAACTTTTTGCTATTCATGATGACATTCATGAGGATGGTGTTTATGAGTTCGACACTAAACACACTGTAACCTGTGCTATGTTTCAGGAAAGTTGTTAAACGTCTCTCTCGGAGAGGAAATATCCAGGAGCTTTTTAAATCAAATTTGATTATATGCCAAATTCAAGTTGATATTTTAAAGAAAATGGAACTGTCAACATAGGCCAAGTCCGGATCAAGGCCACTGTCCAGTATGCACTCTAGATCTAGAATAGTCTGCGCTACAGTCAGAGAGAATTTATGCTTCCTCCCTATGGACTGATGGAAGACTGGAAACGGTATCAGTCACACCAAGGACCATAAAAGTCTAAATTAAATATCAAATTGAACCACTGATGGATGACGCCCAACATTAAATCCCGAGATTCTACACAGACAAATGCTGCTCACATGACTGCAAACCAGACAACTCTGTCAGTGGTGGTATTATCCGTTCAGCACAGTTAAACTATCACAAAAACACATGCACACACACAGACACCTCGAGTAAGAAGAGCTCCTGGCACAGTCAGCCAGGTTACCCTACATGCATTACAATTTGAAGCAATATGTTAGCAAAATGGAAATTTAGTCAAATATGTAATTCATGGCATGGAAACTACTTCCGAAATCCTGATGTAAGTGTTTGAACATAAGGCGTCTCAAAGTCATTGTGCGTTTATTTATAACCTGAGGATAGCTCTCCTCTGAGACTCAGTGTGACAATGACTGCTGTCATGTCCCTGTGCTGCGGTATGGGATTGCTCTAATACCCTCCGTCTTACAAGAGCTAAAATTGCTTGGCTAAAACTGTACATTATGAATCATCCATTGTCCCTTGCTTGCATTATCCCCAAGAAAATCCCAATCTGCATCTGGGCTCCTTCCTGATGGACACACCATTATTCACAGGGCACCACTTATTCACAAGGCGCGAGGAAGACAGCAGCACTGAGCGGCAGTAAAAAGAATGCCTTAAGATTAATCCCCTTGCCCTCCGTACGCTGCTTTCGTATGTGCGAGAAATAGAACATCCTTCGCCTTAATCAAAAACTTTTTTTTATCATTCACCAACTTGCAAAATTGGATATTCATATTCACTGCTTGCACGCCAAAATGAGATGGAGGGGTATGCTTTTGCTTTTGTTCTGGAAAAAGCCAGAACAATTTAGCAAAGTCAGCTCATCTCTGCCGTTACAAGCATTATCCTCTTCTCCAGATATGAACAAAGCCCCCATCTTGATGTGTTACACAAGCACAGTAATGAGCTCCTGACTCTTTACCAGTGCCCTTACACTCCAGTCAATTTTCTCAGCATGCTGTGAGAAATTGGGGTAATGGAAGAAACATGCTTAGAAAAATTAAACAAAACTTCTTTGCTGGGTGAAGAGATGGCAAGTTTAATGAAAGTCCCTTTTACAGCTGTCTTTATATATATATATAAATAAAAAGAAAGAAAAATATAGCAAACTGACCCGAGTGGTTTGAATGTGTCCAACATTAAGAGTTTCTGCTTCTGGTTCTAACATGTCTAAGATATTTTTCTATTTGAGATGAGTTGTCATCTGATTTTCAGTGAACATGAAAGCAGAGTTGAGCTACAGGAGGGTGCTTATAGATTCAGCATGCTATGTTAAGGCAGCTAACAGACTACCACTGGGGTGTGAATTTATTTCCATCAAGGTGTTAATGAATCGATGGCTGCAAGTGCAGAGCTCAAAGACTGTTGTTGAGTTGACAGTGTGAGTACAGTATGTGTGACTGTATGAGCCACATTGTCAGTTTATTTTGTCCAACAAGGAATCATTTACACTTATTGCATCATGTAGTAAGTTTGGCATTTGGTTACTGCTGTTAATTGCATTTGTATAACTATACAGAAGGATCACAGAAAACAACAGATCCTTAGGACCATACCAAGATGTGTGGTTGATGAAACCCTGGAATAAATAGTTCCAAAAATCTTTAGTAAAAGAGTGTCAGCTGTTTGACACATAAAACATGCGAAACCCTGAGTCCTGCTAAGAAATATGCTGAAACAGAAACACTTTATAGGTCAGACATTTTCCCGCTTTAACCCATATAAGCTTTTATATGAGCTATATAAGCTATTATTGAATTAGATTCATGAGTGCAGGTTAATTTAACCTGGCAAAAACAGTTGGTGAACTTTTGGTCCCTTCTGTATTTACTGTGAGATGAGTTGTGCAACGCAAAGACTGCAGCGTTCACTGGGATTTTCTGAGACATGCCGAAGGAGCGACTGGGAAGTCGCTGTGCGCTCTCTCTAAATTGGCAGCTGGCAGGCAAATGAATTCAGTGTGAAGTGAACCCACAGAAGTGCAGGTTCCTGCTGCTCAGGCAACAAAGGGCCTCCGTGCAAGACATCTGCTGCTCTGTTATCAGAATACATTTAGTCACGTGCCCCTCGGCTCGGCCCCTGCTCCTCTATTATGTCAGCTGCGAGCCCGCTCCTCTCTCTCTTTTTCTCTCTTTTTCTCCTCTCTTCCTCCAAGGGCATTTTGAAATCTCTTGTTCTCACTCATTTACTGCTGTAATCCGTCCCCTTTTTGGCTCCTCCATTTAGAGAGTTTAGAGCAGGCAGATAACCCACTGACTGCCTGCTATCTATGGATCCTTAAGCTTGAACTTAGTGTGAATGATCACAAGTGGGCCTGAGGAAATGCCGTGCAGAATCTTAATGAGTTAGTCTCACAGAGGCAAAAGTAAATTGAGCTTACCACCATGATAAATTAACCTAATGAATGCAATTGTTCTGTGGCACGCTAGCTTGGGTTGATGCCAGATGGTTGATACTTAGCACCCACAATTTTTTTTCCTCATAACAGATAATAACCATTAATGTATGATAGAGACCAATTCCACAGCATTGGTTTTGCCTTCGTGTAGAATAAATTCAGATTAGACATTTGCATTTCCTGATTGTTCTTCGTTGATTTGTTGTTAATTGTTTTTTAATGCTAAGCATCAACAAGAAATAAAACTCTACCATGTAAAATCCTCAGCTCCTAAATGTAGCCCTTTGCATTAGTTCTGAGTTCATGTCATGCTTCAGTTGTTCCACTAGTTTATTTTTTACATCACATGGAGAAGCTTTAAGAAAAAATAAACCCATAAAAAAGTCCTTAAATAACTTCTAACATAGAAAAGGTGGCATGGCACTGATTTTGTTTGTCTTTGTCACTGCTAAGTTGCATGAAATGCTCCAATTTGTTCACTGTTCAGTAAATCCAGCAACTGTGAGGCAATGATAGGGAGAATGAAAACGAGCCATGTGCACTTAGCAGCCTCTGTTCTAACTCTGCATATTCACTGTTTACTTAAGCACTTAATCCTACAGAGAGCATAATTTAGAGAGCATGCCTTATCCCTCTTTATCCTCCTCAACAGTGCAGAATGAAGTGTGCAGAAGCTAGTTAGTTAAAAGGGAAACCCAGCTTGGGTGGGTTGTTGTCAGGAAAGAGAGTGGCACATATCCAGATGTTCAGATTTTTTTTTTCAGGATATCAGTGACACCCCAGCATAAGGACCCCTCTCCCTACATATCCACTGGAGCAATTTGCCCAATAATGACTCTTTTCGCCTGGGGCTCAGCCACATCTGTGCCTCTCTCCCTCTCTCTGTATCTCTTCATGCCTATATCCATTCTATCCTCCAGTCTGGGCATCAGTCAGATGAACCATGGCTGCCACATATCTCCCTGCCATAACTGGCTTAACACTTTTGTTATATTCAGTAATAATCTCGCAGGTCGATTTAGCCTGGTTTATGTAGAGCGCTATTTTTTCTCATCACACAAACATGAAAATAAGATTGTAGCCATTATAGTATATACTTTTGGTATTTCTGTAACTATCAGCCTAGACAGTAATTTGGCAAAAAATGGCACACTTGAATTAAGGGTATAGTATAGAATGAATATGAAATATGCCCTGGTGGATAATAAAAATGTTCGATTTGACTGCTGTTAGTTAAAAGTAGGTGTGTGTGTGTGTGTGTGTGTGTGTGTGTGGTATGTTTTAAATGTTTGGTAAGTTTGGGATGATTTTTGTATTTGTGTGTGCGGGTGCAGTGTGTGTGAGGTAAGTGGTCAGTATATTTTCCCCCGAAATGTGTTATATAATATTTCTATATATTTTGTATTAGCATTAACTTTAGTACCTACTTCTTTTAAAAAATGGTTATTCCAACTCTAGTAAATTTCATCACACACCATTTTTATATGTTTAATCATTTCTTTTTTTCAAGCTAGACATAATCAGTGAGGTTAAAGCTCTTATTTATTTCATCATTTTATTTTTCTTGTCTAATGAGCAATTTCATTTCTGGTGCATTATAAAAATGGTCCCACATGGACTATCTGAAAATCATTACAATGGACATGTCTAGAAATTAAGAAGTTGGATTTTGACTGAAGCTGATATAAACAATGACATAAACAATGCAGAAAAACTAGGACTGAACAGGTTTACTTGTCATCAGTCAAGCGTCCACCAATGAACAGTTCACAAAATTCAACACAAATCAGACTTCATGTTAAAACTATAATTAATTTTCTACCCGTACATTTGCACTTTTTCTATATAACAAGAGGCCATTTATAACTGCACAGTGTCACCTATATGAGGAGAGGTTCCCTTTTGAGTCTGGTTCCTCTCAAGGTTTCTTCCTTATGTGATCTCAGAGAGTTTTTCTTGTCTCTGTCGCCTCAGGGATTAAATTTATATAAATCGTATAATCCATATTTTATATTTCCATAAAGCTGCTTTATGTCCAGTGATAAAAGAGCTATACAAATACAATTTAATTATATTAAACTACAAGATAAAATTAGCTTTACATCATTTTAATATTGTCTATTTTTTTTTTAATGTATGTCAATAATTTAAAAAAGATGATATACAGAAGTGACACAAGCACAAGGCAAAAAGTCCTGCAAGCTGTACAGGAGGATCATTGGTTTTGACTTGATAAATTTTGACGCAATCAGTCATTTAAATATTATACATAGCACAGGGAATTTCACATTTTGTGTATGACAATAAATAAAATTAATTGATTTATATGGTGTTAATTTCCTGTTAAAATAGCTAGCCAGCAAGTATAATCCTTCATATGTTGTGGTGTAACAGAACCTTTATAACTCTTATACAAGATATAATCCAATATAAGAGCTCAGTCTCTAATCTGTCATAATCAGCGAAACTAACAAATAGCAGCAAAATAAACAGAGGGCAGCAGCAGGGCTGTGGTTAAGGAACCAGTCTTGTAATCAGAAGGTCCCCAGTTCAATTCCTGCACCGACAAGACATGACTGAATTGCCCTTGAGCAAGGCACCTAACCCCTGTGGATGGGGGTAGCCACAACTCTAGGGATGTGTTTCACTACCTTCTAGTGTGTTTGTTCACTTAAATGTGTTTCACTGCACGAATGGGTTAAATTTGAAGGTCAAATTTCTCTGTGTGCAAGCACAGTGGTCAATGAGTTAACTTCAAATACATTCCTCCACTCAGTGATTCATTCATCTAGAGTAGAAAAAGGGTGGAAATAAGTAGTAAGAAAGTATATGTAAGTGAATGCAGAGATAATATGCTAAAACATGATACAGTTCAACCAGGAACAATTTTTAAGCCAAACATATACTCTACACTAAAGTGAAATTAAATAACTTTGAGTGTTAAAAAGTAAAATTCAGCATGTTTACAAAATGATTTACTCTGTAATTAGCAGGCAGTAATTTAGAGTATTACTTTTAAATAATGTTATGTTTTCATATGAAAGGTAAATGTTACTATCTAGCTATAACTATCAACAACACAATCTGTAAGTTTGCTGGTCATATGCATGACTAATGCTAGATATTTAGCTAATTAATTAAATAGATGTTTAAAATCAACACTAGTCTAACCTGATATTAACAAAGCTTAACTTAAATACAACCATTTAACATTAGTAAATTATTGAAACCTACCTCAACATGTTTTTTTATCTGATTTTAAACAAGTCTTTGCTAACTCCTGCATACTGAAATATTGGCTGTTGCAGACTGCAGTCTGGTGGATTAACCATATTCAGGGGCACACAGGTAGCTATTGTGCTAACAGGATTGTTTAGCATTAGAAAGTCACTGCAGATGATGAATTGACATGATTATTGATATATTATATGTATTAGCTTGATTTCTTGATGCTAAAGTAATATATACATAGCACAAAAATTAAGGACATTTTCCACACTTTGACCCTGAAAAATTTCCAATATGTCTTGTTTCTTCAAACTACTCTCTCTCTCTCTCCCTTT
>JAOVVF010000002.1:16831700-16874200 GCA_028565595.1 Duopalatinus emarginatus
TAAATGTGGTAATATGGTTTATACACATGATGTGCTAATGAACTCAAAAGAAAAAATAAAGTATACTATAGGGCGCTGTTTCACATCCTGATTAAATTATAATTCCATTATAATGACTGCTACAGCTGGTGTAGTCTTATATGTTCAACTTCTTAAATCTTGTGTTTATAAGAGCCTGTCCCAGAAACACTGTGTATGAGACAGGAATACACCCTACATAGAACTTCAGTTGCACGCACATGCACACACTGATTGACACCTAGGGGCAATTTAGAGTAGACAGTTTACCTGCAAGTTGAGAGGTGAGAGGAACCTGAAGAACTCAGAGGAAACCCACATGGACATGTGGAGAACATGAGAAACTCCATCCAGGCAGAAACCCAAGCTAAAGATCAAAGCAGGGACTCTGGATACAGCAAACAGTACCCACTGCACCACCATATTTCCCATAATGATTGTAGTTTTCATTAAATAAATATACGATATGTAATCATATCATCATGCCACTCAAGCATCTGGATTCAGATGAAAGGAATGATGTTAGAAATTCTCTTGTGCTGTGTTCACTTAGGCGTCCAGATGCAAGAGTGTTATAGAATAGACTTTTCATTGAAGACTCCACCCGAAGAAACTAAAACCATGAGTACAAATGTTTGGATACTATTTTGTCATGAACTGTAAGACATATGTATAATTGTATGAAGATATAAAGTTTGTGGTTAGCACACATTTATTTTTACCAGCATACTTTAAGATTTTTACTTGACCTACCTCTTCACAAAGCACTTACATTAGCACTTTGGTATTAAAAAAAATCTTGCCTTGTGGTTCTACATATTGTACTAATCTCCACCTCTTTTTTTAAACTGAGAGTGACTTAATAGGTTATTAATACAGACTCTGGATAATGACATAAATTATCTTGTATATTGTTTACTTTATAACATTTTCCAACATAAATCTCTAAACGTAAACATATACATTTAAATATGCATCACATGGTTATCCTAGGAAATGACAAATTGAGCCACAGTTCCGTACATAAAGGCACTTTCCATATAACATTTAAGCACTTAAATAGGTCAATAGAGGTTGACTAAAACCTTGGATATAGGGGACCTTGTGTTTTAAATCTGCATGCTAGACTCTTTTGCTATTGTATCATTTCAAGCCTTATTGCTGAGTTTTTATTTTATAATACACTCTGTTATGCTGTTTGATCCAGCTGTGCACACACATGGAGTTCGATTAAGAGAGGAACACACATACACATACATGCACACATACACATATGCAACACTCTCAGTGCTCACACTCAGACACACACACACACACACACACACCCACACACACACACACACACACACACACACACACACACACACACACACACACACACACACACACAGGGCTGGCTGGTGTGCTCACCCCCAGTCTTGTTTTCAGGTTCATTAAGCCCCAGTGCTCCACAGTTTGGCTGACAGGATGAGGAACAGTGGTGAGATCTCACCCTGCAGGTATCCATGGCGATTATTATTGGGAAAAGGCACTCTCGTTAGGGTCCTTGTTACAACTTGAGGGGGCTAATTAGGGGACAAGAACTGCCTGAAAATGAGTTGCTTACACCTGTGGACTTTTGGTTTAAAATATCCTCTGAATTTTTCAAAACTATCCTCACCTCGTTTTTCTATCCGCAGAGTCCATTTTTTAAAGAGAGACAGAAAGAGAGAGAGAGAGAAGGGAGTGGGGGGGATGAAGGACAGACACTGTCAGCCATTTGAAAGGCTTTATGAAAATGATCATCCAATTAGCAGCTATGATCAAATCAGGCGTGAGCCCTCTCTGGAAGACTGGGTAATTTCCTCTCTCGCATGTGGTGTAATTTCACTGAGCTCAAATGAACTCACGAGAGAAAATTCAGTTAGTTTTCTCATCACTGGTAATTAAACTAATACATAGGAAATGCCTCTTCGAAAATGCATGAGCCCTAGAAGCCACCTCATTAACATGATATAATTTTTTTTGGCAGAAAATGTATCAAACCTATTATCACTGCAGCTCTCTGGCTCTCGCACCGCTCGCCGTGGAGAACTCTGATCAGATGGTAGAAGGAATTTCACTATTGGCCCTTCCTATAAAGAAGTACAGTTCTCTTCATCGGCTGTCTCTTCCTCATACACATAATTTCTTTATCACCACTCTTTCACTTTTTTCTAAATGTATCTGTCAGAGCCTTTTACTGCGCAATCCCCCCAGACATGCATTTAGCATATTATTTAAAACAAATGTTGATTCTTTTTGCTGCAGAATATACAGTGGATGAGCTGAGCTTTAAAGCAAATAAAGCAAAGGGACAAAAAAAATGGAAAAGGCAGCATGGTGAAGGAGGTTTCGAGAGCCGTAAAATCGAGACAGATCTGATAGTATTTATGTCACTTAATGTAACTGCTGGGTAGGGGCTTTTGTTGAAACATGAGTTAGTTCCAGCGTTTAACCCTACAAAATTAATTTCTGCACCATGACCAGGACCACTCCATCATCAGCCTCTTTAGGGAGAGTCACTAATGTCATTAGCTGGGAGTTAATGAAATGCAAGGATACACTGCTTAGTTTTACAAATTACAAAAAGGCAATTGTAAATTACAGTCTGTGTGACATAAAGGTTAGAGATAGGATGCTGAACAATCTAAGTGAAAGAGCAACTTCGAAAAATTCTGGACCATCAATACTTGCACTTTACACTGCACATATTTGGCATTGCAATTTGACCTGAAGCATAAAATTATTACAGTACTTCTAATAAAAGTTAAACTCTAATGCATTTAGAAATTACTACTGTTCACAGCTGAATAAAGCCCATGTTAAAGTTAGTAGTGAACTGGGCTGTTAACATGCCACAAACTACACAGTTGTAATACCCTGCTGCACTAGGAGAGCTTACATTATTGTGACTATGCATCTTAAACCCCTCCTTCTATTGTATTCCCCCAACAACAGCTAGCCCCGAGCCAAACAGTCTGAGTGGGTGAATACTTATTAGCATGTTGAGAGGTGGAGAAGAGGAAAGAAAAGCGGAATAGATTTTAGTCTAGTCCCTTAAAATGTACATGTTCATTACAGATGGTGACTGCTAGGATGCAGACAAGTAAGCACAAGAACAGAGAGAGGGAGAGGAAAAAAAACAGCCCATCGCCAGCAGCAGGGCGATGCAGAACATTAACACTATAATTTACATAAAATTACTTACATACTGCTGCAGTAATTGAATTTGTTTGACCAGTACTGTGCAACTGTGAGGAATAGATTCAGAAAGGCTCATGGGGGAGAGCTGCTTACTCTTCCAGATGGGCGACTTTCCCTCTAAATATTACCCTGAGAAAATGAACAATAGTGACACTATAAAAATCCTGATTTTATTTATGAATGTTTGCTCATACACACCTGCCATACACACTCACATCCGCAGCCTCGACTGGTGAATATGACAAACATTTCTAGCACAGGATTTAAATAGGTGGTCGTATTATTTTGTGTGTTTTATATGCACTTGGAGTCTTGCAGTAGGACACAACAATGGTATTTCATTAACTCAAAATAATGCAGCATTTATTATAAAAGATATACTTTATACTTTAATCATACTGAATACTTATTTTTAGTGATACATTTTTTTGAGTCAATTGTAGGGTCAGTCAGTTCAAGGTTTCTTCGATTTTTGGTTTATTTCCTATATTGTCCTCATCTTGACAACAGCTTCTTTAATATACACCGTAGGTAGGCATGAATTTGTTTAACAAGGTTCATGTCCCTCTCGGCGATTCGCATTCTGTCAAACACTTGCCTCTGTAAACAAGCTTATCTTTCTCCGTGTCTATCTCTGTCTATCTGTCCTTCACTCTTCCTCTCTGAACCCCTCTCTTCCTCTCACTCTTCCTCTCTGAACCCCTCCCTTTTATCCTTCTGCATTTCCCCCCCTTTTTCAGTCACTCCTTTCCTTACCAAGTAAATATGGGAATTCTGTACTCTTAAACAGAGGTTTTGCCCATATAGCCAGATTTCTGTCCTTGTCTCCTCTCATGACTTGGATCTTCAAAATTTAGCAGAATTAAATAGATCTTATTTTAAAAGGCTGGAGCACCCTTGACAGGTGAGCTGTCACTCTCATATCTCTCTGAGCCGGCCTTTAGATTCCACCTGCTCACAGCTAACCCTGTCAACTGACAGATAAAAATACCCACCACCACCAGAGAAAAGAACTTAATGTCCTATTCACCCCTGTCACCATTCGAAAATTGCTCAATCTTTTTTTTCCCCTCTGTGACATATTATTATATATTGTTTCCTTGGAAAAAAAGCATTCCCGTGTTATTACCATTAAAATATGAAAGTTTGAAAAAAGCCACGGAACAGGACATTTAGGCGAAAAGGTTGAGAGGGAAACGATTGTAAGGATGTAATTATTTAAAATAGTCCGCTAATGTGTATTATCATGTCATTAGATGTAAATGAGATGGAGCTAAAAGGCCTGAAGTTGAAGACTTGTGACTTGCCTGAAAAGAGACACAGAAAATTAGAGCAGAAATAAGACAGAGGGCCATTTTGATAGCCCCTAAGACACATTTCTTACTGTGCAGCAGCATATGCAGTAACATATACTAGCCTTTTGAGGTAATATAGCATAATTTTTTAATGTTACCTAGAAACACATTTTTAATATATTTAAGCAGAGCAAAATTGTGCATAAATAATGGCCTAGTGCAATATGCTGATATGCTGAAACAGTCTGAGCTGGAAAAGGTGGTATGGTAGTATTTGATGGCTGAGTCTAATGTGTGAGGTTGCCATGAAAAGAAAGCAGCTTGTGTATTCTAGCATTTGATCCTCAACATGAGCGAGCATCATTCCACTCCAGCAGCTTAATAAGGCTGTCTGGCCTGCCAGCTCTTTATGGCCCGAAGCCCTGTTATCAGAAACATTAGGCTGAATATTAATGTCCCACAGCGAGACGAATACCATTAAGCCTGACTGGTCATTTCTCTCTGTCCTTTCTCACCACTGTACAAGAATTAATGAAATGTGGGTAACACACAGGGGAAAAAAGCTAGTGGACATAAGAGATTTTTAGCGATTTTTTAAATTTAGCTTGAAGAAAAATAAATGACCAAATGTCATGTTTCTGGGTAGAAAAAAAAAGTCACTGTAGTGACACAGAACAAATATGCTGCTGTTCTCATTTCTTATTCCATCAGATTTCCTAAATTAATTCTTTCCCACAAGACCCTTGTATGAGGTTAGCTGGAAGAAAAGTGCTAAAAATGACAGTTTGATTACGATCTTCTTTTTTTCTCACTGCCTCAGAAGAGGTTTATATTTGATGCAAGTCTTGAGCTGGAAAGCACTTATTACTCCCTAAGTGCTGTGGGGTTGCATCCTGGGCAAAGTGAGCTGTTAAGGGATATAATTTGTGCCGAATAGCCAGAGGAGGGCTTTTGATATGCAGAGAAGTCGACCCCTGCACAGCTCCTTTAATTGGGTTTTTAATTTTCCAGGCCATCTGACAATATCAAACATGATCCCTGAGCTTTGCCACAGTGATTGCAAGCACAGTGACAAGACAGCCTCTATAAGCGTGTGTGTGTGTGTGTGTGTGTGTGTGTGTGTGTGCACTTGTCTCCAAGGCCTAGGTAGGAAATACGGAAATTAGAGAAGAGAGTATACATTGGAAAGCTCTGAATGGAAATTTGTTCAAAATGGTTGTGAAGCCCTCCTGTGGTTGAACTCACTCCCTCACTCTAATTCTCTCTCTTTCTCCTGGGCATCGAGCCTGAGGAACAGAACCTCTGGAGTTTTTCTGTTCCCTGTTTGTCCAATCAGCAAGACCACACAAAGAGTTTCAGCCTCCTAATCTCTTAACCAAACAAGACAGCAATTACACTCCTCGATAAAGCAGGAACATTTCCATCCTGTCTGACAGTGGAGTGGGTGTGAGAGTGCCTCTATCTCACCGCCAGCCTTGGGTTTGTTTAGATGGGGTTTAGAAAAGGAGAAAGAGTTTTCTTCCCCCTCTTTCTCTCTTTCTCTATGCGAGCCCATTCTACAGCACCTGCCAGTCAAATGTGTAATACTGACACCTGGTCTTCTCATAATAACCAGCTTAGCTCAGCATGCAATGCACAGAAACTGTGTCAATGAGTGGTAAATACGGCCACAGTGAGATAATGCCACACTATCATAATAAGATTAAGCAGTTTTTGAATAAATAATATATAATATGTGACTTCAAACTCAAATTTAGAGCTGATTACTTAAACTATTTTGTTGCACTTTGTTACAGTTTTGTTTTGTCCAATTGGCACTTTCTTCATGTTTATTACATTACAATATTAACAAGGCATAAGAAAACAGATAAAGGGAAAAAAAATGTTTTGGATGAGAATGGTTGAGCAATATTCAAACCCAATTTATTTTACCCTGTGGACAATCCTATATCTCAGTGATAGCTCTAACATCTACCATTTTCTCAAGATACAGCCTATAGTAATAGTCTCTGAAATGCACATTTTACTGCATTTCTATTTTACATTTTACATATACTGTACCTCCTTTGGTTTTCTCTGTCTATGCCATTTACACACACATACACACACAAACACACCCAGAAATCTCATTAAAGAAATTGTTAATTTGCAGCAGACAAATCTTAATGGTTTTAGCAACAAAAGTAACTGCATGTATGAAAAATCGGAATCCACTGAGTAATTATTACATCCAATATTAATTTAATTATACCGTTTGTGTGATACAGTAATCTAGGAGGGTTTTTCTAATCACACATGCTCTTGTAATAAATTAGCAGCAGTGCGGGTGCAGAGAAGTCACTAGGGGAAACAAGGGATTATCCACTTTCAGTGTTGCATTTGAATGGTAATACAACTTCTTTTTTCTGCCGACACAGGAAATTTAGGCATTATAGACGTTCAGTGCTTTCTTAAGAAACAGACGTGTTTATTTTTTTATTTTTTTTAACTTTCAATGTAGTTTTCTGTGTTAGCGTTCTGCAGTCTGAACTAAAAAAAATATATGAATAATCAGTTCAGGGTCTTATGTGCTGCATCTTCTTACAGGGGTACAGTGTAATTGCAGTGTTTGTGAAGATGTAGGCAGAAAGCGGTGGACGAGAGAGGCTTTGTTTTAATCTATTGATTCCAAACTCAGTTCTCTCCCCTCTTCAGCAATACAGGCCTTTTGATTGACAACACCATTTTTGTCTTTCTTTAGTTTTTTTTGCATGCATTGAAAGTGTTGTTATTGTCTTTTAACTCTAATTGTTTTGGAAGGTTGTCAGATGAATTGCTCTGTGCAGAATTTCTTTGTGCATTTATTTTCTTCTTGTAGTATGAGGAGGTATAATTTAAACCAACACGTGTAAGAACAAACTAGTTAAGTGCTGTATCTTTTCATGTGCTACTGCTGCGTTTCCTGAATTATTACACTTTTGCTGCGTTTTTTTTTTTCTGTTGTTGTATTTTAATTTTATTGAGCAGGAATAATGATACTTTTCACTGGAAGGAAATATCTCGTGATAGCAGGGACAGCTGTGCCTGTGGCCGAGGTGTAAATCAGCCTTGAAACATGTCAAGGAGTGAGATATCCGACCTAAAATTAGAGAAGGAACCGTGTGTATGCATGGCAGGGATGGAGGCGAGGAAAGGAAGAGAAGGAGGGGGAAATGTGTGAGAGGCATGTCCACCCATCCCATTTACTGTAAATTAGACCACTCTGTGACTCAGGCCCACTTCTCAGGAAGCCGCTTCCTGGAGTCAAAAGTGCAGGGGTATTTATATGATAACACTGTTTCACCATGGCCCAGCGCCCACGTGGTTCTCCACAACTCACCTCCATGTTCTGCCACCGTAATTAAAAAGCACAGTAGGAGAATGTGGGCACATAAATCAGCAGCGACTCACTCCTTTTTCAATACAGTACAGAAGCATCTTTCTGAATTGTCTGGACAAGCACTAGGTTATTTATACTGTATGTTACTTGCTTATTTCTTAGGAACATGAATAAGCAAATAAGCTTCTGTATGTATGATTTGTTTATAGATGGACTGCATTTGTTATTTATTTAAGACCGAAAATTTCAGTCAAATTCTATTGCTCAAAACAATCAAGTCTTAAGATGATTTTCTGGGCAGCCCGTTCAGATTACCTGGGTAATTAATGAAAAATGACCTCTCAGGGAGTTTTTCCTTGCTACAATCACCTCCAGCGTGCTCATTAAGGATAAAATTCATATAAATGTCAAATTTATATCCAGATTTTATATTTCAGTCAAAACTGTCCATTGCTAAAAGTGCTATATAAATAAAATTGATTTAAATTAGCTTTGACCTGGGTGTAGTTCACAGTTCTGAGTGCCACATTTAACAGAGACTGCATTCATTAGTAGCATCTAAACAAGTCCCTTAAACATACGCCCTTAAAACCCCCGAAAGATTTGGGGATAGATGTAGCAGACTAATTGTATTTACAGTTCCAAACATTGCAGAGAGGCATATTATAACTAAATAAAACTAGTCTCTACATGCAAGTCAATCAAAAAAAACAACATAATATCATAAAGATTGTTGAAATAGGGCTACTGATTATGAAAATCAATTCTAAATTCTACATTAGTACAATACACCTTACACAACAATGATGTATCAATGATACTGAAATGTCTTGTTTTTGCCAGTGTATTACAGATGATTGTGACTATGTTGATGTGATCATGTTAATTGTGTGGAGCTAATAAATTTAGATGGCTTCTGCTTGGCTTGAGGCTCTGCTCCTCCTGAGACAATCACCACACAGAAATAGGTCACCACAGGTGTTCAAGCTCTATTTATATGTACATGAAATGGAAGAAAGAAAAGAATTATATAAATAGTTCTAAAGACATTTTTTTTGGCAGTTTTAGAAACTGCATTTTTCTTTGGTGAGCAAATGTACGATATTGTATATTATTTCATATTATCAGAATGAGAAATGTCACAAAGAAGTCCGAATATGAGGTCACAGTATTTTTAACCTTTATAGAAATAAGAATAAATTTTTTTTTGTGCTGCACAGATTCCTTGTTGAAAGAGAAGGCATTTAAGAAAGCGATTAAGGACATGTTTGAGTGTTTAATGCTCGCCTGGTTTGCTCATTGGGGGGTAAAGGGGCGCGTAGGGGAACACAGACTTCTGGGTCACTGACAGAGATTGGACAGGCTTAGTCGATTAGGCAGTCCTCTCTGTCAGTGTGTCTCTAACCCACCCACCCAGCTTTTTGTTGTCCCATTATTCCACTCAATGATCGTGATAATAGCTCTAGCTTTCTTCACTTCTTTTTCCCCCTAACATTATACTTTAAAAGTTTCTGCTCCAGAGCATGGATCACACTGTCTTATCCTTACTTCTTTATGTATCTTTTTTAGAAAAGGTTGGTTACATGGTTTTGTCTATTTTCATTGCAACTACTTGTTTTGGCTTTTACGTCTGTGGAGTTTATTTAAGTACACTTTCAGTAGTGTATATTTCTGTCTGGTTTTTAACATGAATGATGCTTATCTGTCACTTCAGATGCTCCACTAGCAAGGTTTATGTTCCACAGCTATGAATGGCTTATGTCCTGTTAAAAATCCATATTGCTCGGAAATCTCCTTCAGGAGTTCTCGCACTGTCTAAACGGCCTCTGTTTATCGTGTGACCTCAGTCAGCCTGTACTTACAGATAGGTGTGGACAGGCTGTGACACAGTTTTGATGTAATATCAGGATGTCAGAGTTGTAGAGCTTTACAGCTGACTCTAATGGCCTCTGAGACTGCTGAGACAATCTCACAGGGCAGGAAGTCAATCCTATCAGCTGCCTACCATTCCACAGTTAACACCGCCAGCCTGAACTCATACACCGAGACAGGTTTTTAGAATTTATTTTAAAAAATGTGTAAATGTACATATACTCTATTTACCTCAAAACATACGCAATGGATTCTTCTTCTTTTTCCATTAAGGATGGATGAGCTTGAGGGGTGGCCTGGTATTCATTTATGAAGTGAACTGAATTAACAGGAAGTCGATTGGAACATCTAGACCTGGATATCCGTAGTCTAAGAACCACTCTTTATTTTTATTTTATTTATTTTTATTCCTACTCTTTATTTACTTTAAGGTGTTCCTCATGTTTCTAAGTAGGCTGCCTGTATAGCGTAATCTACAAGATTTGTAGTGTAATTTTAAGGCTCCTCAATTAAAAAGTAATCTATTCTTCGTTTTCTACCTCATTTATCATTAGTCATTTTGCTAATGTGATTTAACTCCAAATTACTGTGTCTGGAAAGCACACTCTATCAAGGAGCCCAAACAGCTTTACTATAAGACTGAGCCAGTAATGCTTGGATAACGACATTACTAAACAATTCTTACCTTTATTATTCACAACATTCGCAACCCTGTTAAGAATTGATTGTAAGGCCAGACTACACGTGTTTGTCCATTTAAAATAAAGTTATAAACACACACACACACACACACACACTTAAGACCACTTTCTTTTGTATTAAACCAAATAATAAGATTGAGGGAGATAAAAGAGAATTAAAACCCAAGCCACACAAATCTACCACAAATGTGTGGTTGCTTTGCAGAGGGAAATCAGATTAAGGAATTCTTCTCTGTGTGAGTCCACTTCAAGAGAGAGATGCAATTCAGGTTAGGTGGTGGACTGCTGATAAAAGTACTTTTCACTCCCTTCTAAGCCATTTGGCAGTATTTGCTTTGAGATATGGATAAAATGATATGGGTAAAACTCCATGTTAGGATGGTGGTACGATGCTCGCTGCAAGAAGTGAAATGATTTCGGATTTTTCTTGCATGATCATGTCACTGTTTAATACAGTATCTGCTTTGTTAATGAATATGTCTCTATAAGTAATTGTTTGCTTTCCTTCCTAAAACATCTCAAGTAAAAAAAAAATCTCGAGTTCATCCTTAGGTCAGGAGGTGACTTGTGTCTGGTGTTAAAGAGGTGGTAAGCCCAGTGATGGCCACTGATAGTATCTGATGCCTTTTGCTGACCTCTCCTTCCATTTAGATCCCAGTTTACACACATACAGCTGCCCTTATCTCCTCCTGCAGCTCATGCAAGAGCTCCAGACACACCATCATGCCTGTGCTCTGTCCATCAGCACTGCCTCTACGAGCCACATCTCACTCTCATTCTATCTATCCTATCAGTGTAAAGGGAAGGGAGAGTGGCGACATAGCAGACTGACAAATCACTTCATCACAGAACTGGCTTCCTTTTCTTTTCTTTAGATTTTTTTTTAACTTCTAGAGTTTATATCTTTTTATCTTTAAGCCACTTTATTAGGAACACCTCCACCTGCTCATTCAAGTTAATCATGTGGCAGCAGAGCAATGCATAAAATTATGCAGATACAGGTCAAGAGCATCTGTCAATGTTTACATCAAACACAAAAACGAGCAAAACTGTGATCTCGGAGACTTGGTTGTTGATGCCAGACAGGCTGGTTTGAGTGTTTCAGAAACTGCTGATCTCCTGGGATTTTTCATGCACAGCAGTCTTTAAACAGAATGGTGTGAACAAACAAAACAAACAAAAAAACCCTTCCAGTCAGCTGCAGGTCTTTGGGAGGAAATGCCTAGTTGATGAGAGAGGTCGGAAGAGAATGGCCGGTTTGGTCCAAGCTGACAGGAAAGAGCTGGTAAATCAAATAAGCACTCTTTACAACCATGGTAAACAGAAGGACATTTCAGAACACATATCACACATTGTAGCAGATGGGCTACAATAACAAGCAACCACATCAGGTTCCAGTCCTGTCATCCTGTAACTGGAATGTGAGGCTATGGTAGGCACTGAAACTGGACAGATGACAGCCAAGAGTAGAACCCAAGTGAGCAGGTTTTCCGAGTTAAGAGGCTGGTTATTGTATAACATTGAAATTGAAATATTTTAATAGGATAAATTATTTTAATTCCAAATTGCATGTAGACTTTATTGTGATGATGCAGAACACCTTAGAAATCTAAGGTTTATATATAAATCTTTCTCTGACTTAAATGAGGCCCAGAATTACTTCACTTGCATATCTTTGCAGTTGTGTGTGTGTGTGTGTGTGTGTGTGTGTGTGTGTGTGTGTGTGTGTGTTTATAAAAGTGAAACAAGTTCTGCTGCCTTTCAGAAGATAAAGTAATGGTTAAGATTACTTTTAAGAAAAGGAAGTGAGTGCCCATGAGCATTAGAAGCGTCAGAAGTAAAAGCTTTAGCTCTGATTAGTGCATGGACTGTTAATCAGCATAAGAACAGATGAAACCGCAGTGCTGATGGACTCTGCTCAGGACTACTTGGATCCCAGTTGCACATTGGGAAAAGCAGTGAGGGAGGGAATGAGACAGAATAAGAGATCCAAGGGGAGTGGGAGGGTGTTAATAAAGAATGGAGCAAAGCTCTGTGCTAAGGAACATTCCTATGCATTTGCTTTACAGATATTTATTCAATTTCTGAAAACCAGAGACAGCGTATGACAATCCATTAAATATCTACATACACCTTACCTGTAACACCCAGCCTATTAAAATATGCAGATTAATTTGTGACCAGCACTGCATGTGATTATGGTTGGTGGATTGGGTGCTTGAGATTCAGCTCATATTTGTAATCTTCTAAATTTAACAGCGGACTGAGTGCTTGTCAATTAAATGGAATGAAATGATGTGAGAATAAGACTCGTCTTCATCTTCTTGTTTTATGCTTGAGTGACTGCAGAGTTATCATTTACAAGGAACCAAATAATTGGTTGGAAAGTTTTGTTGGAGGGCTTCAGATATGGAATGAATTTGTATTCTTCACTGCGACAGCAGCTCAATGCGCTATGCCCAAGTGCGCCTGGGCTTTGTCAATTACAGCGAGCGTCAGAATATGAGATCTTGTCGTCTTAGATAAAGCAAGGTCTCGTGAGAAGATTGCTATAGAGTAAGAAATGAGTGGTTGTTAATGTTGGAAACTGTGCCTAAAACTTTGGTGTTTAACAGGACGGTACCTATCTAAAGCACAATCAATGTGATCTGAAGCTGCTCTAATCATTAAGCCAGAGGAAAGAGATCTGGTGTTGCAGACACCTTAGTTTCAGTGTAGCTACACATTTGTTCCTGTATGACCCCAACATACAGGAATTTCAATTTCAGGTACTTGTAAAGTGCTGTCATTGCAAGTCAGACATTTACTTCTCTATCCTCAATTGACAGTTCGGCTCAGACATTGACTGAGCTGTACAGAATGAGCTCACAGAACAATGACCCATGAATGATTCATTCTCAGACCTCTTTGTCATCAGCTACAATGAGATGATTTAGGTTAATTAAATCCAGTACGATTGTCAAGGCCTGAATGACGTTTGAAATCCCCCTCTTTCACATTTTGCTAAAATTGAATTAATGTCTTTTGTCTGGCCATAATGGAGACTCATGGTTGTGAGACTGTATTCTATGGCTCTCGAAGTGCACAGAAAGATACCCATACGAATGAAATCTCTTCGGAACCATGGAATCTTTCCCGTTTTAGTATTTTGTTGTTATTTTACAGTTTCAATTTTACTGGCGGAATGAGTGCCGAAATAGTGAATGAACTGGAGTCAGGGGCCTGGGAAGCGGCTCAGTGTGTCTTCTCTCTCTCTCAACTTGCAATGTCTGTAGCAGATGATTATTTTATATGTAATTATATCAAAAGATTATAAATAGATTTTAATTCTGCTGCTAGATGAAACTTTATTTTAAATAATTCATTAAAATATGAACTTTGCACAGAATGTAGTGACATATAGTATGCGGAGTCTGCAAACAAGTGAGCCTGTGTATTCACATGTGTGTCACTGTGTGTGAAAAACAATAAAATAGATAGAAAGCCACAAATGAGTGCAGAGGGTGCCATGCTATGGCTCTCCAGTACTTCAGTCACTTGCTCTTGCTTGACTGGGCTGCTTACCCAGGCTGAAAGCTCAGCGGTTGTCATGTTGGAGTGTGCTAATTAGGCTCCAGCCTAATTTTCCAAGATGCTCCGCTGCCCTTTAAATGGCCATTTAAAATTCAAAGTGATGGTAATTGTACAAAGCCATGCTGATCTAGTAATCACCACAGGGTTCGGGCCATGCATTTTTCTCCCTCTCGTCTGTTTTTATTGTCTGGACCTTTAGCATGTATGAGGAGGTCTTAAGTGGCCTCACAAACAATGCCCCCTGTGTTTGCATCACGCTGTCTCTAATCCTGCCCTCGATGCGCACACACACTGCAGGTCAGCCATCCAGGGGCTTCACAAGCAGCAGGGCCAAATTAGATGTCAAAATAAGTGTGTACTTCAGGAGTGAAAGCAGTGGGGGTATTGTTTAAAATAAGGGCCATCAAGTGTCGAGTGGATATGTGGAAAGAAAAAAGAGGCTAAATCAATCAAAACAGGCTACCTGCTTTGAACTGTCGGTTCAGTCTTATTTTGGGAATAGTGTCACTTGATGTCTTTAAATACATTTTTTAAGATCACTACATTGCTCTGTCAGCAATCATTGCAGTTCATAGTTGATTTATAGATATTAAATCATACACCTCCAGTTACACAGAATCTAAACACCCCCCCCCCACACTAAAGATAAAAAATGTCCACAGCTTCAGATTTTCACCCACACACTGGATTTTTCAATTCAAAGGGGGAATACCTGCAGTGTTTGATGCTATTTACTTTTGCTGTGCCATAGCTTTGCTTTGTCAGCTGGGGTTTGACTTGTTCTTGAAAGGGATTCCTTGAAGTGACGGTGGTGTCAGGCTTGTGACGCTCGTCTTTCCAATTGTCTGTGCACTTGAAGGAGACATAAGGGAGGGTGACTCCTCAGCCGTCACAATATTGATACTGTACGAAGGCTGTCTCTGTGCAGCCTTGCTGTCTAATCTGACCTGACAGTCAGCACAGAACTGCGCCATGAAATATTCCTCTTAAAATCCAGAGAAACACACAATCCAGAGAAAACAAGGCTGCTGAAAAGATGGTCTGAAAAGATCAGATGCACTGGAACTTAGGCTTTATGTGTAGTTTCTATTATTGCTTGTCCTCATTCACTGAGATCTGTATTCTCATTGTTTTAGAAAAAAAAAACCCTGGAAATTACGATAATAATTTTTATGTGATTTTCCTAATGTAAAAACAAGTCAGTGCATAGCTGTAGGGTTTCCCATTTTGAATTTTGTTGCCTGTAGTTAATTTAATATTCTACATGCAAATCTGCTTGGTTTGATGCAAAACACTAGAATTAAATTGTAGTTCACTAAGAAATTATTTACAAGGATCATATAAATAAGTTGCAGTATAAGAGAGCAAATGTTGAGTCAAAGTATAATTAAATTAATACTATTACTTGGTTAGTCAGAAAACAGTTATTAGACTTTTCTGGGCTTTCACTTTACTGTACAATTGAAGGTCCAAATATCCACTCATTTGCTATTTAAATTATATCACTCATGTTATGTATAGTATAGTATATTACTATGTATTTTGCCAACTGTTTTTCTGTGTATAGCCAGCTTGCAGGGCTATTATGATATATGCGTATATTTTGTAGACATTGTAAAAACAACACATATATTGTACATTAAAGTGGGCCAACTGACAGAAGCCACACTTAAGGTTGGTTGCAAATGTAACCAATCCTGTCCAATGCTTTTTGGCTCATTTAAATTTTGGGTCAAAAGTCATGCAGCTGTAAGTTCTAGTCCATATAATGCCTCATCAAGATCGAGCTGTGGGTGAGCTTGTGCTAGCTCACTAATGCTATTTCATGAGGGTTTCTGTACTGCAAGAAAGTGATAAAAGTTCAATTCATTACTTTCTGGGTAAATGTTATTGGTAAACTGGTTGTAAAAAATATTTTTGAAATGTGTCTTTAAACCCAAACTTGTGTCTCCAGCCTATTGGCAGAACAAGAAAATCCTGCTCCTGATTAACTGGATGTTATTAGACTCGTAACGGATTAGACGTTTAGATTACTATAAAATAGTTTCAGTTTATTTGACTCCACACCAGACATGAGATGTAAATAAATGTGATATAAGTGAATGACCCTTGATTGTCCATCAGTCCAACTCCAAGTCCAAGTCGATTAACAACATCTCTAATTTTCATTATGATTTCATGATATTAACCTTTAAAACTTTAGGACCTTGATATCCCCTGAACGTTGAATTAAAGGAATTAATGCAGGATGGGATGCCAGTGCATTGCAGAGCACCACGATATTCTAATGCACTGCATTAGTGATGTACAAATAAGAATAATTACATAATTACAGTATTTCAGCATTCTTCAGTGAATTCTCTTAATACCATTTGTCAACATTTAACTATTAAGAGTTAATTGATGTGTCAAATTACTTAATGACTCTTTAATGAAGCCTATACTACAGAACGTGATAACAGAAGTTGGCACTCCATGTTGCTGACAAAAAAAAAGCTACCTTATCCTGATCTGTCTTTATGATTAATAGCTTCTAAACCGAGCAATATCAAGAGAGCAGGATTTCATTGCCATGTGGCTCTATATGCTGTACTTCTATGTTCTTTAAAATCCGATGTGTTTTTCGTATGCCACCAATGCTAAACAAATGACAAACTGTATAAGCATTGTACTACTAGAATGTAGTGTACACTATATGTAATATAACATACCAGCATTGCCTGTAATGAATTAGTACATGTAAGTGATATACATAAATATGTTGGTGCATGTTGGTTGTGGAGTGTCTTGACTCGTGGACTTAGTCCTCACTTGGATATAAAATATTTGGCACTTGATAAGTAAAGTTTGAAGACATTGGATTTGCTTATACATCCAAAGAGATGACTTTGGCAAATCTGAAACTGTACCTCTCAGTTTTGGTCCTGGAGCACATGGGTGCAACAGTTTGGCTACCACAATGATAAAGACTTCCAGTCTGGAAATTTCTCAGATTCTCTATGTTTGAAATTCTGCACCTTGTTGCCAGGTTAATCTAGTAACAAGCAATGGTTGCCGTTCTGTTTGGGTTGTTTGGGCTCCTGCATTGTCACAGTAAATTGTATGTTATACATTATTTAATATTTTGGTCTGGTGAGTTGCATTATTGAGCTTTAATATAAAGAAGTCAAATGTGTTACTCTGTTCTCAGTACAGGAATTAAAAAGTTGAGTGTTTAAGCATGTAAATGCAAAAGTAGACAGAAAAGGTTATGTCTCAGTTCGGTCTGGAATTGAAAAGTGATTAACATAGAAGCATGTTTCTTTCTGATGTAATCTGGATGATAAAAATCTGTAGTATGGATTGGCTTACAAATGAACATTCGAGTGTAAAATAAACCTAAAACAGGTGGCGATATTAGCACTGCTTGGCTTCTTGCACATATTTCACTATTAATGTTGTGAATTTTAGCCCTCAATTATCGCTCAGCAGCATCTTTCACACTCCATTTATTGAGTGTTTAGAAATGTGTTTGTTTGTTTCTGGAGATAAACACTGGGTGGCTCTTTGAGAGCAAGCTGTCAAACAGTGATTTGACAATAAGAGGCTTGCTTGGTCACATTGTTCATTGTGAGGCTAACAGTATGAGGGCTGATCGAGCGAGTGAGTGTGAGAGACAAGGTGAGAATGAGTAACCATTCTCCATCTGTGAGTATGTAGTAGACTTATCTTACTTTAGACAAATCAAACACTTTTTCCCCACATCTTAAAAGACCCTGTGTGGGTCAGTGGGTGTGACTTGTCCAACCCTTAAATAATAGCAGACTTCTCAAATCTTCTGCACTAAACTGCAGCAAATTGCTACATTAAATATGTATGCATGTATGTATGTATGTATGCGTGTATGTATGTATGTATGTATATATGTATGTATGTGTTTATGTATGTATGTATGTATGTATGTATGTGTGCATGTATTTGTGTATGTATGTATGTGTGTATGTATGTATGAATGCATGTATGTAATGATCACTATTATTTGGGTGACAAGACATCTCTACTCTGATGGGTGTGTCCTCTTCCAGGATGACACTGAGCCCATCCACAGGTTTGATGAGTATGAAAGTGAACAGCATAAATCATATGCTATGGCCTTCACAGCCACAGTATCCCAACCAATTAAACAGCTATGGCATCTTTGGGATCAAAATCATTCTTCTGGTACATTTTTGTGACATGTAGAATCTTTGCCAAGGCTCAGTGATGCTGTTCTGGCAACTTGTAGGAGGGCAACACATTACTAAGACAATTTATGTTGTTTTATCATTTAATCTATTATCTGTCTACACAAAATGCCTTGTGCAATGAGGTTTCTCAAGTTTTAGTGCCTTTTTGCATTCGTTTTATTCATTATAGTTATATGAATTTGCAATAGTAATTAATGCTTAATTGGACTCAGTTCAGGTTGAGTGTGCATCTTTAGAAGAAGGACAAAATGTCTTGCAACTGCCTACCATTAGCAGCTGGCTTCAAGCCTGATCATTTGTTTGCCAACATTTTTCATCCCCCTTTTTTGTCGCTTCCAGTTCAAGGTTTCCTTCTTTTCCACTTCTCTACCACAGGAAAAAATAGAGTTTTGAGTTTGGTCATTTACTGAGAGGAAAAGTTGAAGGCCAGGACATTCTTTTCTTCTGTCAGATTTGCAAAGATTACCTCTATCATGATCCTATTAATTAAAGAGAAAATGTGACCTCTTAAATGGATTTATGGAAAATGGTCTTCCGAAAGAACACCATTTGGATAATTTTAAGCTCTTGACAGAAGTTTCTCCTTCATTTATTCATTTCAAGAGGTCTGTATTAGTCTGCAAGTCTGAAAGTCATAATGCCAGGGGAATTCTCAAGTTCCCAAGTTGTTGAGACTCATTGGATTTCTTTTGGGGATTACTTCATCAAGGACCTGCAGGTTCCCAGAAAACTAACTTAGTCTCTTAGATCTCTATGAAAAAAAAAAAAAAAACATGGGAAAAACCTCTAGTGTGAAAGATATTTGTAGCGGTGACTTATATCTGCAAACTGTGGACTTTATCAAGTTGTAGATAACTTGTGTATAACTACAAGTTGATGAATTACAATCCTCACAAAGTCATTCAGTGTCCAGGTCTGTGTTATACAGGTCATGGCCCTCCTCATGACTCAAGGCTGGCGCCATATGTGATGAGTTCTAGGGTTGGCCAGGCATGGCACAAAGCTCAGGTAGGTTCCCAGTGGCGGATGTGCTCTCTCAGAGGAGAAGAGGTGTTAAAACCTGAAGGGCTCAGCCTGGCTCTCAGCCCCTGAGCACGCTACCATCTGCTGCCCTTCCCATCCCCAGCTGGGCTCTCTTTCATCCCTCGCCCAGGCTGCCCAAACAGGCCTGATGACTGAGCTTTCCCAGTCTTCCAAACACACCATGCCACACTGCAGCATGGCCTCTGGAGGATGCACTGCCTGAGTGAAGGAGATGGCATGGTGCTACTCGCTAAGGTAATACCACACAAAGTGAAAATAAAATAGCTATTGGATATAAACAACCTTGAAAAACCATTTTAAAGTACAAGCTTGATATTAAATATGGTGCATTATTGAGTATAGGATGCATTTGAGACTTATAGCCATGATGTAATGCATATTGCCATCAGAGAAATACAGCAAATGGAGTTCATTTAAAAAGGCACCTGAGGTCAATTTAGATAAATCAAAATTGAATGAAATATAGAGGTATGAGACAACCAGTGGGGCTGTGCCAAATGTTTCACATTCTCAGAGATTAAAAAAGGATTTGAACTAAATGACTGACTCAACGATGAATCAACCAGCAAGAGCATGTTCAGCTTTTTACTTCTCTACACGGGGGCAAATTGATTTCCTGGAAAATATCATGTGAATAATTAAAGCATTGATTAAGCAATGAGATAATATTTAATTAAGGTGCCTCATTAAAATTCCTCATACACAGCCATTAATGGGTCGTTAACACAAGTAATTAATTAACCAGTCTCTGCGTACAAAAAGAAATCCAGTCTATAATGAGTAAATAGTTTGAGGAAGTTAATTAGCTAATCCTTCCTAACAATCATAAGCAAATTATAGGTATGTGGCTTAACACAATTATGTGCAAAATATTGTTAATGTGTTGTCCTACCCATTGGGGCTTTTGCTGTCATTGTAGAATTAAAATATTTAGTGATTTCCTCTGATATTTAATATATGTAGAGTTGACAGTTAAAGAACAGTGGATTGGATACATTTAAGCTGACTCATTTAAGTATTTTTCTTACTAGCCCTGATAGATAAAGCGAGAGAAAAATCAACAGACAGAGCAATAGAGCGGGAGAAAGAGTGAAAGGGAGAGAGGTGAAAGATAAAGCTACTATGTCTGTGAGATCAGGGGTGCATCCCCCAATGGGATTCCTCGCCCCTGTAGCGTGAACAATCCCCACCCGTGATCCAGAGACTAACCAACGTGCATAAATAATATTAGTTATCTCCCATGGCTGTGCCTGACTGTCTGCTCTGTGTATGTTTAATCATGCGGGTGCTGACAGGATGGAGCCATTTTTCTGCTGGAATAATCGGAGTCGTTGTTGCCCAGGTCATATGTATTAATCCTGCTTTCCTTTGGCTGGGTCTTATCAGCACCAAAGCCTCCCTCTCATGGGATCTGCTCAGGCTTCTCACCACTGCCTAATCTGCCCTGAGAAATGGTTAACAGGATGTAAATGGTTACAGAGTTTAAATATGGTGCCATGTAGAACATATGCGTTATTGTTAAGCTTTGCATGCAAGTTATAGATTACAGAGGCAGTGTGCCGATGCTATTGATTGATGGAATAACAAATATGCGTATCACTTTAGATGCTAATGATCAGAGGTTTTGTATCAAAGTATACGCTCAAGCTGCTGCCTCTGGTACTGGTGAATGATTGAAGAAAGCCTGTTTGATCTTGATCTTGTCCTATCACACCCCTCAATGTTTCCTGTCTCTTTTCAAAAGCAGAGCTCAGTTTGCTGAGTTGAAGTCTGTAGAAATGTGCCATTAAATTAGATATGTTTGAATTTCATTCGTGGCTAGTATGTGGATAAGTGTGAAATTCAACCTCTGTACCAAAGAAAAAGAAAATGCCTTTGTTAAACTATTCCTTGGGAAGATCTTTGATTAAACAATGCAGTAATTTTTATTTAAATCAAGTAAGTCTACTTATAATGAGTTGCTATTAAAATCAAGTCTTGCATATTTTTGCATCTTTTTTGTCAGCCCATTTTGATAGAAAACAACTTTCATCTGTCACTCGTTTCAGGCTATAATCCGATCTCAGTCTTTAAATATTCATGACATGTTCGTTATATTTACGTTAACAAATCAAGGTGCATCATTAAATAGCTTCCAAGGAGAGTTGTGTTTATTCTCTTCTTTTGTTGTGGGTTTGTCACTATTATCTGTCAGATTCTAGGCATGCGTTCACGTGTCACTTACCTGACAGAATGGTTTAGCAGTGGCCATCAGTTCCAACAGACAGGAAGTGTTGGGATTCAGCAGCTCTGGAGCCATAATTAGAGCTTTCCTTTTCTCCTGCATATCAGATGCAAACCAGTGTGGGCTGTGTGATTAAAGTGCACTTGTTATTTCAGACATTTCTCTGTGTGATGTCTACACACAACCCAATGAGGCATAGTAGCACATAGAAACACACCTGCAGTGGTAACTTGATTGGTGTCAGGCTTTACAGACGTGCCATTTGTATTATTCTACACCAAAAACATATAAAATATTAACAGCTTTTCCTCCATTTTCATTAGTAGAAATAATTTTTAAAATAATTGTAAACAGTGCATAAAGCTTAAAGCAGATGCAAAGATAAGGACCTAACTTGATTCACAGCATGTACTAAAGTTTGCACAGGAATTACTTGTTACAACTTTGAATGCTTGTCCACTTGACATTAAATTAGGTACTGAGCACATCTGCATGGTGGCCATTTTTAAAGGAACTGTAACAAACCAAGCCCTTAGATGAAGCCTCATTTTCGAGCACACTCAGCAGAGATGCTCAGTGTGAGAGCGCCAAAGCTGGTGAAGTGCTCCAGCTGTGGGTTGATTAGGCCGAGGATGGGGCGCGGCTGGAGGACGGACATCTCTGCGCTTCCTAGGAGAATAAATTTGCACCTGCCCCATCCCGAACAATGGCATGGAGCAATGCACATAATTAAAAAACATGGTTAATTTGCACGCTTCTCTCCAGTCCTAAATTGGAATCCAGTTCACCACTGAGCGTGTTAATTTGTGCAGGAAACAGCCGGCTGAGAGGGGACAGCACAGTGTCAGTCTGACAGGCTCTGGACTGTAATGTCTGAGAGGACTAGGAGATCAGATACTTATTTTTGCATAATGTAACTCATTTTTTTATGGACTTATATGGAATAAAGCATAGGCAAGCGGAGAAGTAATGAAAGCCTCAGTGCTGGATAATCTGCCTAACATAAGCACAGAGATTTTCAGAGGTTTACGGACTTGATTGATGAGGCTTCTGTCATGTGTATATCTGAAACGCGGATGAATTATGACAGTTTTCATATTAAACAGACTTATCTGGAGCAAAAGAGCATTACGTGAGCTGAGTACGTTGATAGCATCACAAATTGATGTGCCAATCAGCCTGCCTGGATTCAAAGGTGCTGATAAGGTACTGAAGGTCATTTAAAGCTGACGTCTCTGTGGGTCTTCTCTCCGTTATTGATAGCCTGTTATCCTCTGAATCTGGTCTTCTGGTACACAAGAAAAGATCATTTGGACTCTAGCTATTTACGAAAGATTTACCCGATAGAAGATCACACAGTCCACATTTCACAGAGATTCCCAAACGCTAAGCTTAAAAAGTTTCATTTTATTAAAAAAGTTATTTGCTGGTGAAAGAAAGAATATATTTCTAGGGTTTAGAAGTAATCTGAGTGATATTTGTTCCCTTAATGAATACAATGTCTTCAGTAAGCCTTTATTAGTCAAGAAAAAGAAACTAGAGGCTCTCAAAAGGATCTAGTTGAAGTAAAATTGGCATGAGGCAATTCAAGTAATCCACGCTAGGCATTAAAGTGGGCAAATTCTAAATAATGGTATTAGTTTAACTGATGTAGGCTTTATATTAGGGAAAGCTTACTTATCGTGGCTTGAATAAAAGCTTTTGTGTCTATAGATGTAGGACTTAGATTACTTAATGACAGCATTGTGGAACTGAATTCATTATAAATCAGAATTTGGTATTCAGTAGCTTTATTTTCACGGGAACAGACTCACTTGTGCACGTCAAGTGGCCTCGAATCTCAGAAGTGGAGGAGAAGTGAAGAGTGGTACATTTGGGTAAGATCAATCCTCACATTAGGCCAAGCTGTTGTACCTGTGGGCAGGGCGTTGACAGGCGGTTTGTTTGGAGAGGAGGTCAGGCAAGGCACAGAGGAAGTGCAGGAATTCTGGGTACTCTCTGTGTCATTGGCAACGGGACGCAGCAGTGCCAGAGGTGACATCTTGATTTATTGACCCATCAAGGGTCATCTGGACCAGAGCTGAGGGTCGCAGTATTGGCTCATACAAGCCATTTTTCTGGTATTCCATAATGAAATGTGTTTGTTGTGTGAGAGCAAATGTGTGTGTGTGTGTGTGTGTGTGTGTGTGTGTGTTTTGATGGAGTGCCTTAGACAGACTAGAAATATGGAAAAGAGAGGAAATTGCCATGTCAGTGTAAGGAATCAGTTTAGATAAATGTACTCCAGATCAGACCCCAGAGCACTCCCAGTCGCTATCAGCGTGGGCTTTTCTGTGGCACTTCAGCACCATTTTTAGGAAGAATTTGCACAGTTGCCTGCATACATTAACATGATCAGAAGAAGATGTTTTGTATAAGCTAGTTTTTGTAGTTTTGTTTCTCTGGCCACCTTTCACAAAGCCTTCACTGCACATTATATTTACACTGTTAATACAGTTTGTCCTCTATTTTGTTACTATTGTTATATGAACAATCAGAAATAATGAAACATGCAGTTGAAAGAGTTTCTTTCAAACGTGTGTCCATTAAATTCTTTTTGCCTCTTCTGTTTGTCTTGTTTGTATGGTACCGTTCGTCATTTCTTCTGCTTTCAGCACCTCTGTAATGATGGCATTCAGGTACACACAGTACTAATGTGTAAGCACACAAACACGCCTCCTAACCCTCAGTTCCTTTTAAGCCGGCACACACCACCGGCCAATCACAAAGCCTGTTTGCTGCTTTGGTCCCGTGCGGCCAGCTGTTGTGTTTGTTTGGTGTTGGTAGTGCTGGTGGGGGGATGTTGACACTGTTGCCGCTGTGTTTCCTGCCCTGGATGCCAGCTGCCAGGTCTCTATTCTTCCATTCTCTCCTTTTCTGTGCGTCTCTGCTGACAGACACCTCCTTCATGCCGGGTCAACGTTACAGTATCGCCCTGGTTTAACTGCTACAAAGAAGAGTCCACAATGAGGCCTCACCTCTCAAAGCCGCTGTATATCAACACTGTGAGTGTGCTGCACGATCAGAGCCCTCTCGGTGTGTTTACATACACACAGTCAACTGTAGCAGAGTGCCAGGTGATGCAGTGAGTGTCAGCGGGTGTGTGCACATGGGTCTGTGTGTGCGCAAAAGACAAAAAAAAACCTCTCTGATTTCATTTTTAAATGGATAATATGAGCTGATGAGTCTGTTTATGTCTTGTCATGGTGTGCTATAGGGAACATCTGCTTGATAGAATAACAGTATTTCACAAGCTCTGTTGTTGTACTGAACCAGATGGGTAAAATTGACTCTTATTTGGGAAGTAAGAGTAACACAATAATTTTAATTAGATTATTTCATCAGGTTGTCTTGTGTTTTTATTTAGTGTTTATCTACCCATGCCATAGTAATGGACTATATATTATCGAAGGAATAAAGCACATAGTGGCGTAATTTATTGGTGGAATACTCAAAGACAGGTGGTGCAAATTTGATTACAGCACAAGATTGTGTTTTTTTTATTAATTATTGAAATTAATAAGAATTTTTAAAATTAAGCTTGATCTGGAAACCAGAAACTTGAAAGTACAAAATCAGAAGTCCTGATTACTATCCAGGGGTGGAAACCTTTAAAAAATTGATAACTTATCAATACAGACATGAGACATTGCTTTATATAAAACAACGTGCAATGTGTTCCTGCGCATACGAAGGAAAAAACAGCCCAAAAAACGCTCCATGATCACAAAGTTGATGTCAGGGCGTCTTTTGAGTGACTCTCCCTAAATATAGCACTGCTGTCAGGATTGCTATTATAAAAAATTGCTCAAGGGTCAGTTATTTAGTCAAGACTATGTTAGTAAGTCAGTTAGTCACTCTCTTGTCCGCTTCGCCAGTCAGGGTTGCGGTTTGTCCAAAACCCACACAGAATTATTGGGCACAAGGCAGAAACACTAACCCCCCAAAACATCAAGCGAAAACCCACACAGACTTCTCATATACAAAGACCAGAGCAAGGCACAAACCCACAACCCCAGATCCCTGGAGCTGTGCAGCATACACACTACCTGCAGTGCCACCGTGCCACCCCCTCATTAATCAGATTCAGGAATTCAGCAGGACTGTGATATAAATATTTATGACTTACAGCTCAAGATAAACTTGATTTCACAAATAACCTCCACCCCGTCCACTCTTTCCAAATTTCTACTTATTCTTCTACTTTATTTTAAGGAATATGCACATCCTGTACCACGTGTCCTTTCTGCAGCAGTTGTGTTTTTCAGTAAAAAGGTCTCTTTTGTGCGAATTCTATTTAGAGAGATTGCAATTACAATGTAAATGTCAATGCAAAACCTACTGTGCATTGTTATAATTGTTGGTGTTTGTATACATGGGGTGGCTAAGGAAGATTCGGGTGTCACCTGAATACAAAAGGAAAGCGGGATGAGGAAACTATGGTAGAGATAAGAGGTGAGCAAATGTGTCTAAAGAGTTCAGTGATCAGTTCTTCCAGTGAGATCAGTAACATGTCACACACACACACCAGTCTAAACACATACAATCAACTATATTAAAGACAGACAATATCTAAAGTTAGATATAGAATCTAAAAAGGGTTTAAAGACTTTAAAAAGGAATAAAAAAGTATGTACAATTATATAGAGACCAAAGTCAGAGAAGAAGGCAATAATCAATTCCGCTTTTGATTAGTCATTGAAAAACATAGGAATAGAGAAGGAAAAACAATCTGACTTAAGCTTGTGTTGTGTGATGTGAATGTTTACACTCCAAAGAAGTGCGCTCAGCAATTTCATGAAGTTGAAAATCTATAGAAGGAGACCATGCCTTAATGCACACAATAAAAGCCCCTTGAAAACAAATTGCTCACAAGCGAAGTGTTTAATTTTTCAGGGTTCCTCTGGCCATCTATTTCCATATTAGTTGTGAGAGGCAGGCCTGGCCGAGCTGGATGGATGACACTATCAGGGATTGAAGCTAATGGAGGAGCTGTATGAGTGATCTCTACCAGGGAAAGCCTATTAGACCTGACAGGGGGATGATGATATTAGACCATCATCATTCAGAAGACACCACCCCCACACCTTCATCCATCTCTCCCACTCTCTATCTCTATCTCTCTACCTCCTTCACTTTTCTGAGTCTGTCGCTTTTACTTCGCTTCATTCATCTCTTCCTCTATCAGTCAATTCTCTCTTTCTTCCTGTCTCTCCCATCATCACCAAGCCCTGATCTCTGCTCTCTCTCTCTCTCTCTCTCTCTCTCTCTCTCTCTCTCTCTTGATTTTGTTCCTGTGGCCAAAGACAAATTCTGCCCTTTTCTTTGCCCATAAAAATTTAACATTTCATTTCAGATGGTGGCAGATGCAAGTAAAAAATGGCCAAATGAATCTTACTTATTGTCTTGCCTGAGTGTGATCATGAGCTAAATATGAGATGTCCCCCTTGCTGTAGCTATTGTGTTCCTGACCGCTTTGCTACCTGTATATCTATCATCACAGTTCTCATATTCTTATCATAAAGGACATGAATCTTCACTCAAATTATTTCAGTGTTATGCTCCTCCTTAGTTGGGTTAAAAGCATGTTTTTATCCTCAAGAGGGCTTTCTTGTGAATAAATATATATTTAAAAAAAAAAAAAGCACAGCATGTCACTTTATTGGGATCTCTGTATTTTAACTCTGCAGCTGTCAGCATGCGTGCGTCCATGTTTTCCTAAAGGATTAGAGGCTAGAGCTGGTGTGCACTTGCAGACCCAGTGAGTCATCCCTTCCACTTTAAAGAGCTCGTGAACCTGACCCCGGAACTGACCCAGTGGCCCAGTGACCTCTGAGCTCCTTATTGCTTGACTCTGTCTGTTTCACTGCATATATTAAAGAGCAGAAATAAGAGTCAGTGGACATCATAAAGAGTTAAGACTCTTTGTTTTTGTGCTACCACAATGTCAGACTATATGTATGTATATAAAAAATCGTGTAAGGCAAATAATATATATTTTACCCCTTTTTCAGAAATCCAGATGTATATGCAAAGTGAGAAAATTAGAAGCAACAGTTGCAAGAACAATCATAAATAAATCCTGGATTAGTCACCATGAGTTCATATACATATGTTTTAAATGGTGTATATTGTTATCAGAGTGTTGCATGAACCAAGGGTTCATAAATAGCTCATAAAAAATATTCAAAATTTTCAGCCAATTAAATCTACATCCTTTTTTACAGCTAGCTCCGGATTACTGTTGGTTTTAATTTCCTGGTGTCCTCCTTTTCATTCCAAATAAATATGATATATGAAATGTTTGGTACTTTAATATTAGTAATGTTGGTCAGACTCACATTCATAAAAGCAAACTGCAAATGACAGGCAGACATACATATGCAGCTGTGTATTAACTAAATTCACTTCACGTGCCTCTTATTGCATTTGTTAATTGGAAGTGTTATATGATGTATCAGCTCATTTCCAGGGAAAATTAGACTAAAAAGCAAGCCTTGGATTTTATGGTGACATTTTATTTTGATATCATGCAGCTCAGGACAGAAAAAGTGAATATGAGATTGTTTATATGCCATAAAAACACTTTAATTGGACCTCATTATGCACACTCATGCATGCATATGAAAATCAGGCAACTCCAAAAGCATCCTTAGCCATTTATATGCTTCATGGATTTGTCAAGGAGGTATGTCTCAAACACAGCACAGTTACAGCCATCTCCGGGAAAACATGCTTTCCTGGTTTCCATAATCCAGCCTTTTGAATATTATCAAAACTTGATAATTGACATGTTGGGCTTGTGGAAAAGTCATAGGTTAGTGTTTGTTCTGCAGTGCATCACATGCAAAGCACACGTTTTATTCACGCACACACACCCTCTCCCAGACACTAGCCCTTTCTCTGAGCCCCAGGTCAGTGTCTTCTGTCTTCTAGCTGTCATCCCTCTATGTGTGCTTTTATTGAGTTCAGGAATACATTATCCTTTTATGCAATGCAAATTCGGATAAGGGCGTGGACATCACTCCAGCCATCCGCTTCATTGTACTTTATTCTGTCTTCCACTGTATCACCATCCCAAGGCGAATTGCAATATTAAAGGGCACTGCATGTGATTGCCTTTACAGAGGCCAGTGTCTGGGAAATCTCCTTGAAATGTATGGAGGATTATTTCTGGAAAGTGAATGCGATCAAAATGAGAGGAGTTCTCATTGCGAGGCGCGGACTAAAAGCTTTATGCAAAGCATGATATCTCTCCGCCTTTCCATTAGCCTGCCACTCTGAATTAATGTGTTATAGACATTTTGCCATGAAGTAATTAAAGGATTACTCTAATACAAATCACATTGACTGTTTGCTGTTGCGCAGCACTGTCTGGCAGGTTCAAAGCCCAGGCTGGGACCAGCATGTGAATTACACACTCTTTGCCCTGTGCCCACAGACATTGACAGAGGAGATATGCCAGAACACACACCACGTACCTGATGGTACACCCATTCCCTCCCTGTCATACTGAACAGCCGGCAAATTTGCTTCAAGAGAGCCAATGGATTGTAAACCTTCCAGTCAGAGTGACAACAGCGTAGTGCAGCAAACAACTTAATTTGATCAGCTTTATGTAAAACAGCTGTTTCTCCGGTGGGCCAGATTAATTGTAAATGTTTACAATGGATTTTAGGATGTGTGTTAAACACGATAATCCAACCGACTACCCAAGGGGAAACTAACATATTAATAGCCAAGGATGCATCTGCTTAGTACAGACTAGCGTCTGCTCAGAGTGAATGTAGTGTGTATTTTATGAACACACATGACAGTGATAGAGGCTCAATGTAATGCAGCCTAAACTATAGGACTGCTTCTTCCTTTTTTTTCTTTTAAGATGCCCTTTCATCCATCACTTGCACTGAACCTATCTATTTGTTTCTTTGTTTTCTTCTATTTCATTTCCCCGACAGGGTCAGTGTCATTAATTGGCTGAGGCTTGTGCCCAAGCTATTTCTTTAACACATGACACACAATTATATCAAGGAAGAGTCAGACAAAGGGAGAGGGCTTTCACACATTCCCCCACTCGCCTTGGATGTTAATGATGAGAGCAGAGGAGTAGCTCACCACATCGTAATCAGCTCTGCCTTCAATCAGGAGGACTTAATTAGCTCCTGTTATGAAGGTAAACGCAGCTCAGCAAAGCGTTCAACAAACAATCAGCCGGCTCACTCACCCAATCCGCCACTGTACACAACACACCAACCATCACAGAGCTGTATCCTTTATCAGCCTTTTAGCATGTTTACCTGACACAATGCATGAGATGTAAGGTTTTTTTTAACTTATGTATAAATGATATAAAGAATAAATATTCTGATGCATGAGTAGAAGGTATGAATTATAGAAAAGGTTTGGTACTGTCTCTTCTGTGTTCTGTGTAATGTGTTTAATCTATCCTGTAAATGTTAGGATTTACAGATGTTCCTTTCCCTCATTCCTTCAGCTCGAAACCCTGGCTGATGCTCATTGAACTGAGCTATTGCTTAATAAAGTCATCTAGTATGTGGTTCGATAAGAGTATTTTTTTGCTCTCTGAGGGACCAGTAAGACTGGAGGGAGCATTTACATGCATAAAATAATGTAAAAACACATTGAACGGTCGATACTTGTCATTTTAAGTGTAGAACTTTATCATATGTCTATTCATAGTTGCACTAGGCACCAATGGCGAAGGCTTGCATGAAAATACATAAAAGTAAAAGTGAGAGATGAAAAGTACGGAAGCCAAAATGCATCACTATGGGCTTTTGTCAAATGGAACCTGTGAAAAACTGGAGTGAGGTCACGTATTAAAGCAGGAAAATGAGTAGTCAGCAGAAGCCCTGTGGAGCAGCGCGAGCCTGGCCTGAATGTGCAGAGTGAGCTTCTGATTTATTGCGCCCAAGCGCAGCAGCAGCACGCTGGCCCGCTGAGCCCTGACAGAGCCAGCCTTTATGTAAAACAAACCCTGGCTTTTTAATCTACTACCTTGCTCCTACACTATCTACTAGATTTCCCCAAGTGCACGGAATGACAAGGGTTGCACTTAATTGAGGGCAGTTTGAATATGATAAGATGAGCCCAGGTAGGTTATTACAGAATGAAGACTGTCTGTTGGTGCCGTGCGGGGGATAATGAAGACTCAGTGCTCATATCGAGTGAACCCTGGGATGAGCTGAGTTGATGGAATAGAGGGCAGTGAATGTGTGATCCTTTATGGCTAGAACATCGACTACATGCAGGTGTGTTCGCGATCTCATGAGATATGTATGCAATTTCACCTCAAGGCTTACAACGTAGTGTAACTGGACAGATTCCTAGACCAGGTGTAGAGATTTGATTTCTGACATATTGGACGTTATTGATGTGTTTTAATCAAACTTTTAATTTACATCTATATGATATGTGTAATAATCAACATACCAGGGAGTGCAATACTAAACCTTGTGTATATAGATTTCAACTGGGACAAATGCCTTCTCTCATCACTGTCATCACACACTTTGTGTGTCCTCGTTCAGCTTTATGCTGCCTAGCAGATTGACAAGTGAGCAAGATGAAAGCGTTCGGTCAACAAGCCTTGTGCCACCCATTATTATGGTGTGAACATTGTGTCCACAGGCTGGTAAACACATCTTCATTAATCCAAAAAAAAAAAGCTCTCTTCGAAAAACAAGAATCTCTCACAAAAGCTAAAAGCAAACAATATCATGGAAAAAGCAAAGCAAAAGAACAGACTTGATGCTTTATTGGAAGGGTAAATAATACTGTGAACAAGCTGGGCTATCTATAAGCAGTCAAACTGGTGTCTGCCAAGATACAATGTCAGACCCGTTTCTCCCAATTCGTTCAAAGATCAGGCTGTTGATGTGGTTATATTCCCCTTAATGTCACTGCAGGTCTGCTGTGAAGGCAACACAGAGTGAACGCTAATGAACACAACACTCTCAATTGGATTGCATGAGGCTGGAAGTTCTTTTCAGTCTGCTGTGTTTTTGTGAGTTGTTAAAAAAAAACTTTATCTTTTGACCTTTTTATTTATGCACAAATGGCTTGGGCTAATTGAGATGCATGTGATTTGCATATTAAGTAAGAAATGACTCACACCCGGCTATACTGTTATACGAAAATAATCCACAACAAGGTGGTGTGATATGGTGCAATGCAAAGCAGAAAGTCACTGACTGTGTCAGGAAAATTACTGACTGTTATAAAGCACGGGCACCAAAGACTCCTTTCACAAACATTATATAAAAATAAATCCTAATCGAAAACTTCACCATAGCAACTGTTACTAAATAACAGCATGTTCTTTTCCTATTTATTATTAGCTTTAGATGTGGAACATCTTCCATACAAGTCCCTGTGGTACTATAGCAGCAATAATATATTAACACACAAAGGTCATTAAGCAGGCCTGCGTGATTAAGTTGCATCTTTATTTACTTTAACAATGGAAAAAATACTAAGCTATAGTCACTCTAAGCTATAAATCTACTATTGTCAAAAGTTACACAGTGTGTCTGCTAAGTCTTAACAGATCATGTAGAAACAGAGATAAAGTTAAATTTGATATAAAATATCCCCTGGTTGTTTTGACTGTAAAATTGGCATAGGACAGGCCTGTTACATGTTTCAAAAAGCTTCAAAACATGTCAAGGGTGTTCATTTAATTAACAGGACATAATGGCAAGGTTGCACTATAAATGAATAAATGAATGAATGAAAATAAATAAAAAACAAACAAACATAACAACAACAACAACAACAATAAAAATAATAATAATAGTAATAATTATTATTATTATTATTGTTGTTATTATTATTATTATTATTATTATTATTTAATAATATCATTATATCAAATATCCAAGTTATTTAATACACTGCTTTACTGTATTGATCTTTTGGATTTTACAATTTAATAAATAGCAATGATGGTCTGTTATACCGTTATATAGGGTTATATATAGGTTTAAATATAATACTGTTAACAGACCATCATTGCTATTTATTAAATTCTAAAATCCAAAAGATCAATACAGTAAAGCAGTGTATTAAATAACTTGGATATTTGAGAAGCAGTTAAAAGCTGAATAGATGAATAAGGCATTGAAAGTTGCCTATATTGTAATGTCTAAATTGCAGCGCTGAGTGAACTGGGAGGTTTTGGCTTCCCAGCAGGAGCAGGATCACTCTCTCTTTCATAATGATACATAAGCACTACACTGTCACCCCAAACCTGCAGGATCCATTCACTCAGCTCTCTGACATGCCCATTACATTGGAGATAATGTCAGGAAGCCATTCACATCTATCGCTGTTTTTGCTCTTTTGTTTTATATAGCCTTCTAGTTCTGGTGTGTTTTTTCGTAATCCCCCCCTCCTCCTCCTCCTCCTCCTCCTTCCCTCTCTCTCTCTCTCTCTCTCTCTCTCACTTTCTCTCTCTCTCTTCCCACCCCAGGTTATTCCTGATTTCTATCCTGTAACGGGTGGTACAAACATGCACGGCAGATAATTCACACTATATTAAAAACTGTTGGTACAACAAAGGAGTCTAATCACCAGAGCAAATTATCATCTGTAAATTAAAACCTGATGCAGAGCCACATGGTAATAATGTTCCAAACCTCTCCTCTTACAGCGTAATCACTGTCTGGCTGAGTTTAATATGCTCCTTCAATCTTTATGACTAATGCATTTGTTTTGAGAAACTCGGATATAAAATGCAGAAATCAGGTATCAGGGTGGGTGAGTGGGAGAGTGTTTCTGTGCTCTTCTGCTTTACAAAGCTGGAAACACAGGTGTTATACAGATAATACCCCAGAGCATACTCAGATAAGCCTTAAGTGTATCTCACTATCCTGTCCCATTGTATACTTTATTTAATGCCTCTTCTGCTGCATCAAAATACCATTACGGCATGTCATTTTGAATCACTGTGGAAGATTTTAAATCGGCCCTTTGCTCTTCCATCTGTTGATTTATGTTTGAGGTATCCCCTGCAATTTCATAATACTTTCAGGAAAGCCTTGAAATTATGATGCCTATCGCAAAGCTCTTACGGTTGTCTACTTTCATCGTCTAACATCACTGCCTAATGCAATAGCATTAGGCTTATTTCTTGTTTAAACTTGGGTTATCGTGAACACACAGAGCCCATGCATTTGCATAAGCATCTGCTAACTCCTTAAGTGGCACATCGCAGTGTGGCAAATATCATATTATATCATACCCCATAACCTCTCCACCAGCATACATCTGACTGCACAGTGTGTGTCTGTCTCTTTCTCTCTCTCTCTCTCTGTGTGTGTGTGTGTGTGTGTGTGTGTGTGTGTGTCAGCTTGGGTGGTAGTGTTAGGTGGCAGTAAGCCCTTAAATTGGCCCATGGTCTTTCTTAGCTTTAGGGGGTGGCCAAGTGTGTGTGTGAGGAGGGGGCTGATGCATTTTTATGCACCATAGGCCATGCTAGTGCTGTACCTTTCATTCACAGCAGCCTCTTGAATGCAAGCCGATTATGGATAACAACCACATTACAGCACGATACATCAAAGAACTAGCTTACAGCACAGTAGGGAGCCACTCTGTCACATTTCAAAATTCAGGCCATTCTAACAGCTCTTGCCGAAAACATGTTATGCGCTAAATGTGTCACATTGAAAAGTGTTTTCAGATCCATTTGACTCTAGACCTCAGTGGGGCCATGTTTTTGCCATGGTTTTATTCAAGGGCCAAGTGATGCTTGAGGAAGCAAAAGGAAAAAGGGGGAGAGGAGAACAGGGATGAGGGAGAAATGGACACTCTTACACTCTCTAAATGGCCTTAAATAATTATCACAGCATCTGACAGTACTGAGCCAGAGTGCTGTAGTGCAATATTATATAATTTCTGTAAATTTAATGCATTGTGACATGGGATTTACGTTTTACATTAATGGCATTTGGCACACACCTTTATCCAGAGTGACCTACCTTTATCTCTTTTCCTTACTATCCCTTAATTACATGTATATTTCTTTATACAACTGAGCAGTTCAGAGTTAAGGGCCTTGCTCAAGGGCCCAGCAGTGACAGCTTGGTGGTGATGAGATTTGAATTCCTAACATTTTGATCAGAAGTTCAACATCTTAACCACTGTGTTGCCACTGCCTAGATTTACAATACAAATACACATACATACATACAGATGATAAAACAGATAAAACAATACTGCATAAAATATGCATATACATACATACATACATACATACAACCATACTGTACATATTCTATACTGTACTGTTTTATGTTCTTACAAATATGTCAATACACAAATTTATAAGAAGTTTTATATGCATATAAGTAATAAAGTGAAATTTATTTAAGATGATTAGAATTATTCAATATGAAATTAAAATTTTACATTACTAGGTTATGCAAGGTGTCCCCCATAAATGTACAAAACATATTCATGTTTAGTATATAAACTGGATAATAATTTTTGTACTGTATAAATGAAGCCCTTGTTCCCCAGGCCACAGAGATCTCTCATCAGGTCTGGAAGGTCACAGAGCTCACTTGTTCCTGCAGGAGTACAAATAACTTTCTGGTTGTTGCTATTATTACGTCTCATTGTACTTAACTCAAAGTTGTTGAATGACTTAAGAATGGGTTCAAATTAGATATCCCACTCTGCAACACACAATTACTAGTAACATTCGTAATTAAAAAAAAAACAAACATTTCTGGCTTCTTCAGGGAACATTTTCAATTAGAGTTATTTTTACATGTGTACTAGTCTGCATGCTATAAGCCCTGGGATTGTTACATGGAGTAATAATGCACCATTGCATCATAATTTCAGTTGACACACATTTTGGTATTTTTTAAAAATTATAATAAGCACCTTTTACTAAAGTTACGCAATCGCTACAATGTAAAAATGAAATCGTACACCACTGTGCTACAGATTCCCTTTGTTAAGCCAGTGGCTTTCACATCCCTCCCACCACTTTATCCAGAAGTGTTTGTTTTCTAATGAAACATAAGCCCCAGGCTTCTTTCTTAATAAGCACCTTGATTTCCTCACAGGTATTATAATGACTGTTATCACACCATTGTGCAACAGCCAAATCAAAAAATGATAATAATCATGAGCTAGTAGCACCATGTGACACAGATGCATGGATAGGTGTTATGAAAATCAGCTCCATTTAAATCAGCTATAGTAGGATCAGGATCATAAATTACACATGGAAAGTTCAGCTGCCTCGAAATAATAAAAAAACATGGTATAACCCTAGTCATATGTGATATTGCTTATTTTATGAAATAATGGGTTACCCTGATAATAGTTTAAAAGTGAATTAAATAATGAGAGGAAAAAAGTCCAATGTTATGTAGCATAACTAATAGTTTCCTTGTTATTTTAGCCTAAGGCACATAGCTGAGAAAATTACAGGTTGTTATTCAATGTTATATGCTATATGTTATATTAATGTATGTATGTGAAGTGCATTTCATCTTATTATGATTACCTTTTTTAAATAATCCAAGGAATAATGCAGGGTATGATGTAATTATACTCGATTAACGTTTATTAAAAATAATTTAATTATATTTAAATATATAGCATATTAAATTTGCTGTAGTTATGATCATTTTACTGTATATCCTTCAAAAAACAAAAACTACTAATTGTATCATAGATCATACTACAAAAGGTCACACACACCCTTTCCCCATTGTACTGATTTCTTCCAAAATGTGCAGGATAGAACAATTTTCAAAAGCAGGTACATACATAGCAATCTGTTGTATCTGGAGGAAATGTAGGCTACAGCTTAACGGTTTGTTGCTGAAGTGGTTAGCAGAGCATGAATCCCTTTTTCAAACCTGTGCAACTGAAAAGAAATAATGAAATAGTTTGTTTTTCAAGATGGTTGGCTAATATAAGCTAAAGTGAAAATGAAAGTGAACTATTTGCCTACTGTGCATGCACACTGAGGACTGTGACCTCCATATTCAACCTATTCATGCAGTGAAACACACTGGGGCAGTGAACACACTTGCCCAGAGTGAGTGGCAGCCCTAAACCATGGTGCACAAGCAGTTAGGGGTTGTGTGCCTTGCTCAAGGGCACTTCAGTCATGTTTTGCCCTGTGTGTGGATCAAACCTGGGCCTTTTCGGTCACAAGACTAGTTCCCTAACTACTAGGCATAAAAATCCCATTTAATATTCGGTAAAGAACAGCTTTGTGAATTTTATGGCAAAGAGATGATAGTTTTTACCATCACCATCACAGGTTATAGCAAAGCACTAAAATATATTTGATATCTCCAGGTCGAAATGCAGAGAAAAAAATATTGCCATTCTTTAAAAAAACGACCTGTCAGGCTCTTGATAGTGCAAGAGATAGATCTTATGTGATAGGCTGTTTTCCTTCGTGAAAATGTATGAAGACATTCTCTAATATTTATTTATTTGTTTATTTATTTATTGTGTTTATTTATTTATTTTGAAGCAGAAGAATTTGGGCCTGAATGATGTTCATGTGCAGAATCCACCACACTATTTATTTCCTGTTTGTGAGTTCATTCTTGGTAACTGGGATTTTTCTGGGATTTCTGTTCACTCTGGCCTACTACACAAATGAGGTATCCAACATTTTGCTTACCAGCATCTGCCATTTCAGACACTGAGAAGTTGCCAGCTCTCTGCTGGATAACAAGGTAACAGTGAGATTTTCCTCTGGGCAGGGTGGTAACCGAAAAACAGTGCAGGAAATCATTTGGAAACATTGGCTCCTGCTCATAAACTCCCACTTACAATTCTACAGGCTTTCCATGGCAGTGATGGCAGGGCAATTTCCAGGGCACTTGTCCATTACTTTGAGCTTAATTAACACTATTTAAGTGTCTATTAAAACACCAATGCTTGGTTGCGTTTTGCTGACCTCTCATCTCCACTCTCTCCCCTCATCCACTGCAGCTCATTACAGTGCTATAATTACAGGTAGGCAACCTACATGCTACATTATCAAACAGCTTAATTAACGATGTTAGAGGGATTCACCAAGCTAAATAGCCCAAAATAAACCTTGGCCAACACATGGATAAATAACAGTTATTGTTAATAAAGCTGGTGCTTTATATTACAGAGGTCAGTCCTGCTGCAATATTGCTTAATATAAAAAGGAGAAGGGGAAAAAACACTCTTACTATACAGGAAATACATATTAAATATAGTGCCAGTGTTTTTAAGAGCAAATAGTTTGTAAATTAACAAGGACATCCCTGCTGAATTTTCATAAAAATTTAATAGTGCACACCAGTTATTTATTATATATCCATTCATCTCTTTAGGACAAAATACAGTGCAATGCATGCAGGGAATGTCGTTTATTTGTTTTTATAGTCTAGTATTCCTCTGTATCTCTCCTTGTAGTCATGGAAGCTTTTCATGAATATGCCTCCTGCTGCTCATGTACACCTCTCTGGCATACACAGTATCCCCCACCCCTTCACTCTGAGTTTGTATGTGTGTGTGTCTCCATCCCACACTTTTTTCTTCCTTGGTTTCTTTAAACCCTGCTCACTATTAGGAGCTGGTTTGCTTCCAGGGGCCCGCGTTAGCAGCATGCTTTAGAGGACCTGTTTTTCTTTGTGCATACCCTGTGGACAGACCCATGCAAATAAACGCAGGCTTATAGAGGCTCGTGTAGAGATGAAGCTGTTTCTTGCACTTGTGTGAGGGGTTAAACATGCTACTAATCTGCTTTTATATTCATTTTTTTCAGTCATTCCCAGGCAGCTCCGTGTGCTGTACACTGTGCAGGATTGCTCTTACTTTCCGAAGTACAACCTTTCTCTGAACCATCAAATTTCTCATGCATTTGATCCCTGCTTTTTTTTAAAAATATTTTAGGTCTTTTAAAAGCCCTTAAAGCTACTTAGCAACAGTCGACTGATCAAGGCCACACAGGCTTCAAGTCTCTGCTGAATTAGTGCACAAGTTTTGGATTGCCCTAAAGGAGACTTGGACACAATAAAATGGTATTGTTTGTTTCTGGCTGGACTCAATAAACCAACCAATTTAATCTTAAACTGAAGCAAAGAACATTAAATGCAGGATGGAACTCTTCAGCTCCTTGAACTATTGTAGGGTTTTTTTTTTATCATTTCAAAGGCATGGGGTAGATTTAAGCCTCTTTTGTGTAATTTGCTGCTACTGGCCAAAGAAGGAAAAGAAGTGCACTCAGTGTGACCTCAGTCTTCCTCCAAAACTCAGCGACTTCCTGAAAACTTCTCAGCCACCTGACTATAAAGTTTGCTGTTAAACTTTTCACACTCTCCCAACACTATGTTATGTGTACTTTTTAACTAAAGTCACAGCAGCTATTATTACAAATATGTTTTTTTGTTATATTATTACATGTGGTACAGCATATGTTTTTGTGCTTTAAATAAAATAAAGACCTGTAATAATACAATTCCTTTAATAAAGTTGGATTCATGGCTTTGTATGTGAGGCATGTCTCTGTGTGTGTGTGTGTGTGTGTGTGTGTGTGTGTGTGTGTGTGTGTGTGTGTGTGTGTGTGTGTTCGAAGGTGTGTACGGGTTTATATGAAACGGCAGGACAACTGCCAGAAACTCCACACATGCTGTCAGGACAAATTTACACTTTGGTGAAATGTCAGGACAAAACGTATGTCCTGACTTTTCTATTTTTATTCCAAAAAAAAAGTTAGGGTTAGGGTTAGGGTTAGGCATAGCATTATTATTTATCATTATGTTTATGGAAAGTCCTGGCATAGATAGTGAAACCCACATGTGTGTGAGCTTGTGTGCAGACATGAGTACAGTATATGTATGTGCTTGTGTACAGTGGGGAGACTGGGAGAGGGGAGGGTAAGGTATCAAAGATCGCAAAAAAGTCTGTGACAGCTGACAATTGCAGGCTTTTGATTAGGATTTGTTGATATGACCAGTGCTGGGGTCTATCCAAATTCACTCTGGGGATTCTGGGCCAGCTTCCTATGCTTGCGACAGAACAACCCATCAGTTGACAGAATCGTGAGGCACCAGGCGTGTTCGCCCCAACGTCTTCTTTTTTTTCCTCCTACCTCCCTGCTGAAAACCTAGTAATTAGAGTCTCTAGGCAGCATGCAGAAACATCAGCCACAGTGTGTTCCTTGTGTCATGGATGGCTCCAATTATGCAGCCATTTTGCTTGAATACTCTGTCCTGAGCTCTTATTGGAAATTATAGTCACACATTTTCATTCAACCCTGCTCTCTAAAATAATCATTAATACTGGTCAGGTAGAAATCTGAATATGTGGAGGGGTTTATTTTATTTACTGAGTTTGTTAAAATATACAGTATTGTACTAGAAAGCATAAAACAATACCTGATCAATTTTTTAAGACAACAAACTACTACTTTACCTGATGTGATTAAAAATATGTATTAACTTAAATGAATGATAATTCAGATAAATAAAGTAGAAACAATATAAGAATAATGAGACAAGAATAATGTGAATAAAAGTGAATGTACAAAGAGAATTATTGTGTGTGAATCATCATGCACTTATACATTTAGCTGGTCCCCATAAAAATGTTTTTAATTAAATTAATATCAAGATTTTATCTGTCTATCTATTTATCTATCTATCTATCTATCTATCTATCTATCTATCTATCTATCTATCTATCTGTCTGTCTGTCTGTCTGTCTGTCTGTCTGTCTGTCTGTCTGGCTGGCTGTCTATATATCTATTTATCTATCTATCTATCTATTTATCTATCTATCTGTCTATCTGTCTATCTGTCTGTCTGTCTGTCTGTCTGTCGCTCTATCAATCTATCTATGCTGCTGCTGTTATTGTTGTTGTTGTTGTATTTTTAGCAAATAAATAAATCAATAAAAAGAGCCCAAAGCATTTTAATACCAATGTAAAAATTACAGTTATGGTAAGTTTTAGACATACCATTAATTAGCTGGTGTTCACTGTGTTCATTCATTTGTTCAGAAATATAGATGGTCAGATCACATACTTTTAAATGAAGTGTGTATGTCACAAGATGCCATGGGGAAAACTATACCTGCCATTACCTGCCGTTTTATAGTTTGATTTTCTACTATTTAATTAATGTAAATAGTTTTGAAACTTTACATATACAACAATGTTACTAAAATATTACTTAGTGTCTTGAGCAAACTACAAAAAAAAGTTCTCCAATTTTATTTTTCACCTGATATTCTGCATATTTCCTCTCCTACAGCTTTTGAGATATTGAGACAAAAGCTAAAATATTCAGCATGTTATGCAGAGGTGTATGTGTATACAGTTTGTGGGAATGGTGTTTTTTTAAATGAAAAAGTTTTAAATGAAATCATTCGTTTGAATGGGGATTTCTTATTTTAATTGTTGTTATTTGGTCAATTTTCAAGCTAAAACCATAAAAATCAGCACACTAGGACTCAGACATATTGAGACACATAATGTCAAATTATGGACAGATTATTTTTACTCTTCTCTTTTTATCACTCTTTCAATTTGACTCTATTAATTTCTATTGGGAACAGCTAGTGCATGAGAATCACCTGAATTCACTTTTTCACTGACTGTTCTTGTCTTATATCCATATACTTTCACCTAGTAACTCCAGTTAAACATTTATGTAACAAAGACAATCTGAAAGACCCATAGTTTAGTAGCTTAGCACTCTTCACTGGTTCACTGGGTGACTCTCTTTTTTCGTCACTTTGCTTCACTTCAGTTGTTACCTTTAATATAATACTTCCATATAATGATTTCCACCAAAGTATATTCAGTGAACCTGATTACATAAAGTACACAATGTTAATATGAAGCTTGAATTCCTCTTAAAGTATCTCTTCATCATAGAAGAACAGGCTGATATATCTTCATGTCTCTTCACAGCTTTGCAACCTTCATAGCTTTTTAACTTGCATGTCTTGTATTTGATTTCGGTCACTGCAGATGATCTTTGTGTCTTTGCTGTAATGGAGTCAGATCCATTAACATAATAATTGCTGGGGACTACAATTTCTACATCTGTGCTAGTGTGAGGTTAATGATTAAAGGCACTATGTATTCATCGTTGAAGATGTCTGTCCATGCATAATGACTGTTTCATTCGAGAAAGTTTTGCTTAATCATGCTGAAATAATTTCACTTAAGTGTACTGCTATTGTCTTCTGTTATATCGGCTACATTAAAATGGACAAATTGTCCTCTTCCATTTAACGAAGCAGAACAAAACCTCTCCGGTCATGATCATATTCTTAAAAACACCTTTTAAAAAAAAAACTGAAAAAAACAATCACCCAGCCTGCATCATTTGCTCACTTGCTACCCCAAAAACTATGAGGCATAGTTGAAGTCTAATCTGAGATTAGATTATAGACATAAATTATCTTATAGCATTTATTCTACATCAAAGTTAATTTTTTTTTTTTTTTTTTTTTAAAAAGCACAATGCACTGATTTTTGAAAAAATGAATCATGAGGCAGGTCTTATTATTCTTCTCTATTAAGACATTTATAATAATATTTACATTTATAAGACATCAGATTGTGTTCTTACAGTAAGTGCAGTTTTAGACCAAATAAACTCATTGTACTGTCTTTCATGGTATACTGTAATTGAAATGGTTTTAAGTTGGCAGTCATATAGTAGTGGATAGGATATGAAGAGTCATAGAAGAAAAGATCAGAAAACAGAGGTATTGTAAGAAATGAGCATATTAGAGACAGAAAGACGCACTTTTGTCTCTGTGTGGGTTTGAGTTTGTTAATTGGGGTTCTATCTATTTGTTCAGAAAAATCGTCTTTATAATGCTTTTTTTTAATGCAGCGTGCCTGGCATGTGTTTTAAGGAAACCATA
>JAOVVF010000002.1:16879200-16884435 GCA_028565595.1 Duopalatinus emarginatus
GGTTTCTGTTCCTCTTGCCACCAGTTATGCTTGCCCATGTAAATATGCACATTTTTACTGAGACGAAACAAAAAAAAAAAAACAGCGGCGAACCCTCTATTTTGGAAAACACATTAGTCCTGGCATGCCGGTGTGACTTGGCAGGTTATTGTTATTGCTCTTTAATTCAGACTGGCTACAGGAACACAAGGATGCTCTCTGATAATGCTTAAGCCACCCAGACCTGCCTATCAAAGCACAAGCAAATACCACGAGAGTGGTCTATTTGCAATCACATCGCCTGAGTGAGGCTCGTCATGGTGTCTTGTCAGCGAGGACGCTGGTCCAGGTCAGCAGGGTGCTTTTTTCCACCACAGTCTCCAAAGTAAGCTGTGCTTTTAGAAGCACTTTTTCCTGTATCCCTCTCTGAAATAAATGAGTGTGAAATAAAGCAGAAAGGTATGGTCCAGAGAAACGAAAATTGTCTCTAGTCAGGTTTATTTGTGTATTTGAGGTAGCACAGCATGTGATCCAGTACACAATGCATAGGAAAAACTCTGTGATGAGCTTGGACAGGGAAAAGTAACAAAGCAACATCCTGACTGAATTTGAAGGAAGAACACCTTTTTCTTGGAAACATAAATGTAGGCAGTATGTTTTAGGCTAAACCAAACCTCTGAGATTTCGCAGGGAGGAAGGGTCTGTGGTTAGAAACTGAGTGACCACTTTTGCCTTAATCAGTCTGTAATTACCTGCCTTTAGCCCTCTAATCAAATGCACATCATGAACCAAAGGCTCTGGGATTTATCCTTTTTGGCACGGTTTGATCTTAGGAATTTGCCTTAATGAGAGTAACATAATTATAAAAAAAAGCACAAAAAATAAATGAGGGACTTAAAATAAATAGTACTTGCTATGGAGGAGGTATAAGGGAATATTCTTGCGCAAGGCAGTATCCTCCACAGAGGTATAAAAATACATAATTAAACTTTAATTGATGTTTACCCACAACAGCGCTGTTATAGCACATTCATAAGCGTTGCAATACGCTTGCATTATTTCAAAACATAAGATGACAAGCTGGTCACAATTGTTACTTCAAACTTTAAATTGAAATTATAATAAAAATGTTATTACTGGTTTAATTTGATCATTTAAAATAATTTATTCTGATAGCAATTGTGATCAATAGTTATGTGAAATAGTAATTCTTAATGTAAATGTACAATGATCACTTCAGCAGCAGGTGTTTCAGTCCTATACAAAATACAATACACCTTCCAAAAGTCAAGATTCCAAGTAAACACTTTATAGACAATTTCAATATTTCACTAAGGTGCTGTTAGTGAAGCCATAATAATAACTTCAATGATAATGCTAAAAAAATATATTTAATAGTTTTTTTCTCTATTTCTTATAACGGCAAAGCAATGTACTTCATAAAAACTTCATGGGATTTAACATAATCCTTACATAAATCCAACAGCAGCGCTTTATAAAAGATTTATGCAATGCTCATGAATGTCTTATAAAGGGCCAATGTAGACACCATTCAAATAATATGTTACCAAATATTGCATATGTACACATGAGCAAGACGGTGCAATGCGGTACTGGCACTATGGAAAGATACAGTAATTTGTACATTATTATATATTTATGAGCACTGTAAAAATCTGCTGTTGTGTGTTGAAAAGAGAATTAGATAAAAAAGAAAAACTAAACAGGACAGCAGTGTTAGCTATTAAGGTGTTTGTAGCCTCAAAAGAGCAATGCATCATTAAAATACACGTGTGTCTGTTTTTCTGGTTTTGGCAAGAGCAGATTTGAAATCTCTGACGTGTTTCCACTCATCTGATGAGTGATCTCTGTCAGTGTGAGGAAATGTAAGGGGAAAAAAATGCATCCTGTACCTGATGTACCTGAAAACCCAGAATCCTTCACAGCTAATAGTGTCTGCTCAAAAATTTTCAACCCATTTTTTTAAATGCGGCATTTTCATAGCATTTTATGACTGGTTTTACCATGTCGTAGCTTAATAGTCTGATTTACACTGCAGCATGCTCAATTCTGATTAGTCAGGAGGTCTTGATTAATTCTCTATAAAAGCAGGTAGGACAGTGGTCCTAGCTGCAAGGTATATAATAACACTCTTGTTCTAATACATTGTTTCCATGTAACAACTATCACATTTTAGTCAAATTCACCCAGTCTTCTAGTCCATGAAGACTATGCAGCATGCCCTTAGCATTCAACTTATCAAACCAAATATCAGTGCATGCTCTTCTGGAAAGACCAAGTTTATTTTAATTTCACTCATACTATTATGTTTATTTCTATAGTAACTACATACACAGGTGCAGTGGGTAGCACTGTCACCCAACAGCAAGAATAGTCTGGGTTTGATTCCCACTTAAGCAATCAGAGTACATTTTGTGTGGAGTTTGCATGTTCTCCCTGTTTCTGTGAAGGTTTGCTCTGGGAGCTCTGGTTTCCTCCAACAGTCCAAAAAGTCAGGCGAATTGGAAATACCAAATTTCTCTTAGGTGTGTGAATGTGTTTGTCTGTGTGTCTGCAATGTAATGGTTGTTACCTGCTTTCTACCCACTGAACACTAGACTCCTGAACCCCCCATGAGTCTCCAGTATCAAATCATGAAAGTTTACATAAAAGTGGAAACTATTGTGCTTTCAATATTTCAAGCATATCAAGCTGTGGCTGTTTGTCTTGTCAACTTCAAAATTTAGAAAAACATGCTGGTGAGTAAATCAGCTGCTATAATATAAGTAAAAACATGACAGAATGTTTATATACATTAAAAAGTGTAACAATGACAAATTGTTATATTAGACATGAATAAAACACTGGTATTTTAAAAAACAAATATATCACACCACCCACATTGATTATTTTCATATGAAATAGTGTCTGCCATGTTTCACTCTGTACTTACTGTGTATATTTCATTGTAGGCATGATAACAAACCTCACCACACCTCTGTAAAGACACTAGGATCTGGACTTAAAGCAAAATGAGCACTGAACATCATTATTATTATTATTATTATTATTATTATTATTATTATTATTATTACTACTACAGTCAGTGGTGTGAATCTGAATCCCTGCATCTCTTGTTTATTATCCACCCTGAATGAATAACTCAGCAATTTGTTTTGCTACTGCTCACCAATCAGACCACTGATTCCATAACTAGAGTTAGCAGTTCAATCCCACACCATGCGGCTTTCTTCTCACGGGATTTAGAGAGCACAAAAAGTCCTGGGCAGCCAGGGAAAATGGAGACCCCCTTGCACTGCCTCTTGATGCAACTGTCCTCTTAATGCAAGTGGCATGGTGTGTCCATGAGTAAACGATTTGCATGACAATCTCCCATATTGTCCTTCTTTGGATGTGCTTCTTATCCTCTACTCCCTGACCCATGCAGAATTCAGCTTCCCGTTTTTGCTCCGCATATGTCCAGGCATTTCACTTTCAGTTCCCTCAGACATGTTAAAATCACAGTTGGCAATGAACCTAGACATAGTCTTGTCTACTTGTGGCTTTTTCTTCTTTGTTGTGAATGGTGAATCATTTTAAAACATTTATCAAATTTGAATACAATTTGCTCTGAAAAGAGAGACCCCAAAAAATGCATATAATGACCTTTGTTATATATGGAAGGTGCTAAAAAGGAATTTGAGTAAAATATTAGACTGTAAAAATTGACCCATGACAAATGATAAACAAGGCAGGCTGTAATGCAGCAAAAATGTCAATACAATTACTGATGATTATCAGCTAGCATTCCTTAAACCTTGTATTTATATCACCAATTTAAATAATACGTTATTTACACCCTCATTAAGCTGATTTCCATGTTCAGTGAAACATGGGGCTAAATAATAAACAAGGGTACTAAAGCACAAACTAAACCTCACCAATATTCACAACTTTGTTAATAAAATTATTTAAAATATTAATTATTGGAACTGGAAATAGTTAGAAAAATAAATTATTTTTCTGAATTAATTATCAAATATTTGCTTTGTAATATGTCACAATTTAGGATTATTTTCCTATAATGCATGTAATAACGATACCTTTTAGCAGCACAGATCTCTTTTTTTAAAGTGAAAGTTAAGTGTAAAGTGGGGTATACTAAATCACAGTAGCAAGGCTTAAGTGTTACTTGACAATGAATCTATGTTTAGAGGCTGTTTATATAGGTTTGTATTATTAGTATTCTGGTGAAAGTGAATGTGCTGTTGGAGTGTTGTGCTGGGGAATGTAGGCAATATCATGACACTGACTGTTACTGTGCTGACACTGGAGACTCCTTCCAAAAAGGCTAAATAGATTTCATCATATCAAGTTTATACCAAGTGTCTAAAAGTCCCTGCATACAATTTTACCATATAAATGAACATAATAGGGCAAGTGCATTAATGCAAACCACCTGAGATATATCCAGCTGGATGCTAACAGACAGAGCTGCTATTATTTTGTAACTGTAGCAGGCTCTAGACAACACACTGGAGAACTATATAACAGCAGACAACAGTTTAGAATCCAAAGAGACAGCATAATTGATTGACCCTTCAGGATTTATTGCAGAACACCAATGTGGTTTCTGAAGGACATCTAGCATTAGCAGTATCATCCATCAGTACACATTACTCTGGTGATGTTAAGTGCTGAATACTGGTCTACTGATCTTATTTTCTCTTACACTTGATTATTTACAAAATACTGGATATTGTTCAATACAGGTGTAAAAAGAAATAAAGTATGTTGCTTTTTACATACAGGAGGACCCAGGCATCTGAGGGCACTAGTGTAAATGCTTTCTTTGTATTATTGTCTAATTGAATTTCTGAGTTTTTTTATAGTTTGCTTTGTTTCCTTTCTGTCACCTTGTCACATAAAAATATTAGAGCTGTCGAAGTTAACGCGATAATAACGCATTAACGCTATCTCAAATTATCGCAATTTAAAAAAATAGTGCTGTTAACGCAAATTCTAATTTTGCCCTACGATTCACCAGTAGTTCATGTTGAGGCTTGTCGTGTGCTGCTTCAGTAAGAGTAAGGCTGCGTCCGAAATCACGTACTTAGGACATCGGGGAACCTTTCACATACTACCTGTTGCGTATTCAAAACGCACTACATCGTGTCATATACTAACTAGTATGGGAGTATGGCATTTCAGACGCAGCCTAAGTTTGAGTGATGGTGAAAGATCTGTTAAACGGGA
>JAOVVF010000002.1:16890282-16902378 GCA_028565595.1 Duopalatinus emarginatus
ATTGTGAATCATACGTGTTTAAAAATGCATGAGATCATGTGAATACTCTGATTGTCAGGCTGCTCACAGTGCATAAATGTGTATGACATTCCCTTATCGGTTAACAGGGCTCTTTGGCAATGGTCCAGTGCCATACTAATTTGCCGAAGAGGCATTAACTATCATGCCATGTTATTTTTCAGATGGGGGGAAAAAGAGGGGAAAGTCTAAATAAGAGACTTCTAATTAGTCATGATTTGCAGTTAATTTCCATAAAGTTGCTGAGGAGAGTGTACATCTCTGGCAGGGTAGGAAGCTGTGGCTTTCCTCACTGTTAATCAGGGAACATGCTTTTTGCCTGTGTTTCAAAGGGCAAAGGGAAACACTGTTAAATAGTGAAGGTCTGACACTATATCTTCACTAGAGCTCTGTAATTATGTGGGTGTAAATTACAGTAAAAATGGCTTGTCTTCTCCAAAAATGTCCAAAAGGACAAGAAATAACAAGAAATAATGACTGTAGAAAACAGTCACGTTGCATAGGGCAAATAATAATATGGTGTAAAAGCTACATATTTAGGCTTATACATTTCGTAGTAATTGTACTTCTGAGTGAGTTTAATGACTAAAATAATAATAAAGAAAAAGAACAGACAGAATTAAATAAAAAACATTCTCAACTTGAGCAAAAGAAAAACATTTTCGAAATATTACACACATATTTGATGAACAATGTGAAAATGATTTCACTACATAATATCTCTGTAACCAAATATTACAGAATTATACTAGAGTTCTTGTGCATTGTGTCATGTTTCTGATCGGTCATAGGATGTTTGACCATTATAAAGAAGAACAGAGTGGCACTGAGAGGAACTGGCTTTTGTGTGAGTTTTTTTTTTAACTCTGGGCCAGGTCGCTTCTGTAGGATGAGCCAGAGCAGAGCAGCTAATGCACCATGCGTGATCCTGCTGCCGTGATTTTCCGGCTGCCATTTACCACTGGGGGCTAAGGGCTGTTGAATAGAGGTGGTCTGAACAGAGACGGCCTCTTCACTCAGGTCCTGCACCTTCTCAGCTTTAGTGGATTACTGAGGACCCCAACCTCATCATAAGCATCTTACCCCTGGCATTTCAGTACATACTAAACTCCAAATAGTTGCTATGATTATGAAGTTCAGTTATAGTACCTTACTTTGTCACATTAGTCCCTTATAACTCCAATGCAACTATATAAAGGTCCTTGTTGTCTGTGGGGATTTTTACTTAAAGAGAGAAAGAAGTCATATTTGGTTTGTTTTCAGTTCAAGCACTCCAGATGACAGATGCGCCTTTCTGGCGAAAAGTTGGCGATATACAAGCTGACACAATTTGCTTTGTATTTTTAACCACCAGTGGCAGGTGAGAATACACATAGCAGGAAAGCTGTTGAAATCATGTTGTTTAAAGTGTCAGTAGCACAGAACATGGCTTTCCTCCTACTAACACCATAGTAAATACATTGTGTACAACAGTGAAAACTTCATCCTGCTCCACAAGGCAGGGTCAGGCCTAGATGAGAATTATTTTGAAAAGTAAAGCAGGCATATTGAGACTGTTGAATACACAAGCCCCTTCTGGTCCACTTATGTGCTTCCACAGAGAGAGGCAGGAGAGATGGAGGTGCCAAGTGGAGCTTTATGGGGACAATTTAACATAATGGTCAAATAAATGCTGGTGTTAAAAAACACCCGTGAGCAGCTGCCGCAACACTAAGACTATTACCATTTTTTTGAGTGACATTTTTGCAATGTTCTATAGATTTCACTGCAATTCTTTTAAATGCATGTACAAGTTGTTTTATCTGGCCTAATCTGTGTCTTTTCAATTTATATACATTAAAACTGTGCAGAATTAGTTGATAAATCCATTAAACTCATATTGCACTGCACTCTAAGCAACCAGTAACTATAATGATAGTTAAAGTCAGTGAAATGCATTATACCTATAATAATATGGCCTTTGCCTCAACAACGACCCCTTGTACATAACTGTATCCTTAATAAGCACTTGCAATGACATGTAGTTCAGATTTACATTCCTCATTTCACACTATCTGTGATATTTAACAGGTTAGGTAATGTACATAAGGATGTTGCTCTGCCTTATGTACATAAAGTGGTGTTTTGTTCCTCCTCTGAATCAACTCAAGAAAGAAAGGCGACTCCTGGAGTACTTCAAAAGAGGCCTTTATAAAGAAAGGCCACCTTAACACTAGGATAAATGTGGGTAAACAAAATTGTTTCAGGTAACCACATACCAAACTTTGTTTTGCACTCAGCACAAATCTCATTCAGGTCAAGAGCTGGAAGGTGTTTGCTGAAGGAATGGTGTGCTTGCTTTGTTTGGCCCTTGGGCATTCTGTCAGAGGTTTGTCCTCAGGGTCAGGAGGCTGTCTCGTTGTTAGCAAGCTGTCACACCACTCCGACCAAGTCTTTAAAACAGGTGCCACTGATTTAGCAGTCATGCAACAAAGCAATTTATTAATTGGACAGATAAAAGAGGAGGGTTAATCTTACTACTTTGAATTATCCACTTTGACAAGAGTAATAATTTCCAGAGCCTAATAAAACTCTGAAATAAATTATGTTGTTCCACTGTTGTTGCTAGGAAACTTTTTTTTAATACGTGTAAATCACTGCAATCGGCACACCTCATTTCAACTTTTTAATTACAGTTAAGACTTAATTTGTTAGTTTTCTTCTTTAAGACAAAGGTATGTGTGGGTGTAACAGAATTCTTTTCAGTTATTCTTCAATGCTTCCTTTGCATAGTTTTTAAATTGTATTATTTATGCCTCTCATTTTCCTTTTTTCTTCTTTATCCTGAAGTAACCTGTCCACTGAATGTCTTTTGACAGATGGTTGTTTGTGAACCTCCCCTGCCATGTTTGTTCCCCTTTGGATACTTGTCTCCTGCTTCCACACTGGCTCAAGTCTTTGCTCTGCATGCTTCACTGGGGACATTGTATGTGAAGATACATTCTTATCTAGATGCTCTTATTTATCCATCTCCTGTCTCTGCACTGAGAGCACTGAGGGTTTTGTAGTTCTTGTTTAAATGAACCTTTATGTAAAATGTGTTGTGGGTGTCACTAAAGTCTCTTGGATAACACCTTTCTTGAATAGTCCACTGGATATAACAGGATCTCTAAAAACTATTTACATGTAATTGATCAGGTGATCAACTCGTTTCATTTGTTTTAACATTTTCTGTAAAGATTCAGGAAGGAAACCCACATGGATACAGGATTGAGCAAAGGATTGAACCAAGGACCCTGAAGTTGTGCCGTAACGACTGTATCTGCTGCATCACCACATTAGCTCATCACCTAATTCTAACTATTATGTCACAAAAATAAGATTATGTCATATCACAAATCCATATTCACTTTATTGAGCACATACAATGTTGCTATAAAATTATTTGATGGTTTGGTTTATGCCAGTATATGAATGTCTGTGGATGTATGTTGACAGTTTCAGGCAAACTATCCAAATAAATTTTTAAATGCTGTAATACTAGATGTCTTCTATGAATGAACTCTGGTGAAGTGGTATTAATGTAGTTTGAGGGTAAATTCTTAATAAATATCTACCAATATACTAGTAATGATAGAAGTAAATAGAAAAGATGTACAAAACGTATATATTATACCCATGTTACTTATTTCTACTCAACATCCCCAATCATTATAAGATCCAAAAACATTGTGATGACCTCCTACAGGAGGTGTTTAAACAACACAGTGTTGCATCAGCTTAATGCCACTCCAGGGCTCAGGTGTACATATTGGATTGTTTTGGTTTGCAATTAAAAAAAAAAGACATCAGAAAGTCCACCCATGCTTCAAATCCACCCAACATCCCCCTTTACCCCTTTCAATCCCACCCTTATTCCTAGCTGTGGGAGTGCATGGCTAATTTACGAGCACTAGTGATGCCAACTTGTTCTCAGAGGAGGGCAGATTTTAACACCTCCAAATGCTTTAATGCATCCCAGCTGACCTTAATTATAAAAGTATGGTACCCGCGAACCCCTGCTCCCCTTGAGAGGAGATGGGGTGTGAGTGTGGCTACCTGCCGCAAGCTCCTCTGGAACACAGCTCAATGTTAATAGTTGCATCCTGAGAAGAAATCAATAAACCTTTAAAAGGTGATATCACAGTGTCTAGAAGCCCACCACCTTTTCCGCCCCCCCCCTCCCCTTCTCTCTCTCTCTCTCTCTCTCTCTCTCTCTCTCTCTCTCTCTCTCGTTCTTACTCTCTCTATCACTGTTTCTCTTTCTCTTACATTCTTTTCACCTTTATCCCCTGGGGGAAGGTGTTTTATAAAAGAATCTGTGAGCTTTGTTATGGTGGATGCTTAGGTTTTTGAGAGGGTCACTCTGATGATAGCACCTGTTCTGGTCTTTAATCTAATATTATACAATAAAGAATACATTTAGATGCAGTGTTTGTTAAAGATGCTTTGTTGAAGTTTATCCGGGAGAAGCAAAAAAAAAACAAGGATTCTTGTGACTAGATTTACCTGTATAGGATATGTAATATACTCTACTACTGACAATGTATGTAAAACCGACATCACTGCCCCAGTTGCAAATTGGCCCATAACATTGAATTATGAGTGAGCACGAGGCCCATGCATGGCAAGGAACATCGAGACATCGTTGTGCTGATAAACTGCCCAGACAATAGATAACTTTTTATGTACCTCCTCATGCAGAGCACAAATATTATGACTTCTAGTACATGAATTAACTCTCTAGCCTGGGGGCTTCCTCTCAGCTGAGGTTAAGAGCTTCTTTAATTAAAGATCAATACTGTTTTGCCATATATTTTGCCTGTGCTGAAGGAGACAGCAGTGCTCATCTTCACAGGCAGGCAGGCAGGCAAGCAGGCAGGCATGAGTGATGGACTAGGACTGGCAGAGAGGAAGTGCTGTGATGGTCTGCTGCAGACTCGTACTTGGAAGACAATTTCTTGGACTGAAAGTAAGGAGGCTTGAATAAAGCAGCTGAACTTGGTTTTGCTGACTGCACCGGTTTCAACAAGATGCTTAGCTGAAGAAAACTGCAACATCTGTTAGACTTTTGTTGCTTGATCTAAATGACATTATTTTGCGTAATAAGAGAACTGACACCAGATTCAGCTAAGGACAGGAGTTTGTTGGGCAGTTCCTTATGTTAAGCTGTGCTTCACCAAGTACAGCTGTTCTGAAGACTCTGCCTTATGGCATCCCTACTTCCTGAACAGACATATTGGGTATCTGTGCACTAGGGAGAGCCAGGTGGAGCATCATGCCTTGATCAAAGAACCCAGGCCATTCTGTGGAAACACACCTTGGGCCCTTGTTTTTAGTACAGGAGATAGCAGGCATGAAACACACCTTCAGACTCCAGGCTGCTAAATTCCCCTTAGATCTCACTAATCCACTCAGATTGTGTTTGACAGGACAGGGATCCTCCTTCTGTTTCCAAAGCCTCATTTATTCCAGAGCATGGCTAACAAAGGGTGCTTGTACCCTAGGTTTTAGCCTTGGTTTTATGTGGCTTTCCAAAATGGACAATTTGTTTGGCCTGACTAATGAAGGCTGTTAATTTACCACAACTGAAACTGGTGATTTTCACCCAGCATGAAATGTTTAAGTGAGTGTATATGCATATCATAGTGCTAAAAAAGGTTAATATAGTGTGTTTGCTCATTTTTTGTACTCTGCAAATAAATCCGCAGTTTCGGTGCAATATTAAAATATAATGCACAGGTCTCAGGGGTGAGGTACTGTTTATAGACACGTTGAAATTCTTGAAACACAGAGAGAGGTGTGAGGTGGGATTGCAGCAGAGTTGATCTGAGGACCCAGGCGGCTGGCTCTTATTGACACCAGGCCGGCTCTGGTTTAGCCTGGCTGGGTCTCCTAGGGCCAGTTGACCAGCCTCTTCTCTCCCCCTGCCACACAAAGAATAAGCCAGGTTAAACAGTTAAACGCCAGCAAATCCTGCACTGCCCTGTGGGAAATTTGCCTCTAATCCCAAAGTTATAGGCACACAATCAAAGCCAAAAAGCCCAAGCAACAAATCTCATCTTTCCCCTCCGCACAATCTGTGGCCTCCTGGGAGAGCAGGGAGAGCGCGGCGGACAAGCCTGAGATGGATAAATACCTAAATGATGAGACAGTCTGGGGACGTGGGAGCAGTGTCTGGCTATGGCCGTTCACCTCCAATTTGGCAGGCGCACGAAGAAAGGCAATTGGACGGCAGCCCCCACACAGCAGCCAGTCCTTATTATTATAAGTTGAAGTGCAGCTTCAAGAATGATTAATGACAGTGTCAGGGCAAAAACAAAGCGTGGCGCAAGTTATCTCGCATCCACCTGCTCCAGCCGGCCGATTGGATGGGAATGGAAAAGGATCCGTGTGCAAGGCTTGATAATAGGACAGAGAGAGGTAGAAAGAATAGGAAGGATAGGACAGTAGGGACTGATCAGGGAGGAAATAAATGCAAATGTGAATCTTAACCACCATGAACAATAACATATTTATATATTTGTGTCACATATTTTTAAAGACTGTCCCAATACAGCTAGGACCAATATAATTGAACATGGTATATTTGTGGTCCAGTTAATGTTGTTAAACAGACAATATTTCCATATGGTTGTGAATATTCATCCACAAGCCGCTGCCTTGGTGTGTGTATCTGTCTGAGTGCAGAAGAGTGGACGTAATTCTCATTCGAAGGTGTGAAACTTTGCAAGGCCCAGTGTGTGATTGATTTGACACACAGAGTGGACCTTCATGGCGTCTGTGTTTGTTACATGCAGGCGGACTGTCCCCTGCTGTATTGGTGTTGACATTTATAGGATGGTGTTGGAGGAGCCCTGAACGAGGCTCTAATTAGATGGAGAAGTAAGGAGGAGAAGAGCAACCAGACAGTGCCATCCAATGGCTTGCTCGGAAACTGCTGCAAGAAAAATCATCTTATTTAGAAAGCTTATAGTCTGCTAGTCATATAAGAATAGATCCACTGTAAAACTTATGTGTTTCCATTAGCACTGCTAAAAAAGTGTTTTGTTTTTGGAAATTTTGTAGATATTTTTATCAATATAGATTAACATTTTTTTAGTATTTCAGCTCAAATGAATTTTAGTCATATTTCAATATGCTTAATAATTGCCTGTGGTGGACAGAATAATTTAAATGAATAATCAGTAAGTAGTTTTTTTTCCTACTGGAGTCTTTGTAAAATTTGTGCGTAAGTGAGTGAGTTTCTCCAAAAACATTGTACCGTTAAGAGGATCTTATAATGGAGAGAGAGTGTGATACTTGCTCTACCACTTAACAATGATCTTTGTGCTGCAGTGCTTTTAGGAAAACTTGATCATAGTTAGTAATCTTTGAGAACTTTACTACCATAGTCAACAGTTTTTGTGAATTTTACTACCAAATGTAGTAGCCTTGTGAACTTTACTACCATAGCCAGTGGGCATTAAGATGTTAGCACCATAGTCAGCAGTCTTTGTGAATTTTAGTACCATCACCAGTAATCTTTGTAAATTTTTTTGAATATAATAAATGGAATTCATCAAAATGACTACCATTGTCCGTAATCTTTGTGAATTTTACTACCACTGTCAGTAGTTTTGTGAATTTTACTCCCATACCCAATGTCTTTGTGAATATTAGTACTATAGTCAGCAGTCTTTGTGAATTTTACTACCACAGTCTTTGTCTGGTCTGTGTGTGTGTGTGTGTGTGTGTGTGTGTGTGTGTGTGGACAAGGCTTTCACACAAGACTTTCTGAATCAGGTCAGCTTATGGCAGAGGTGGCAGACAAGACTTTCTGAATCAGGTCAGCTGGTGGCAGTCAGCTGGTGGCAGTACTGTGTCTAGAGAAGGCACGGCTGACCTAGATAATGACGTGTACAGGGTTTTTATTTATGCACACCTTCCTTTGTGTGAGTGTGAGTGAGTGTGTTGCTGTTTGGAAATAATCACACTGCTGCATCAGCAGTTATATGCGGTTATCCTTTTTAAAGTTCAAATATAATATATTACGGTATGTTTTCCACTCACTGTGTATCTTCTGTGGAGTTCTGCATCAAAACATATGAAATGGAAAGCATGCACAGTGTTTACCCTTAGTGTGTCTACTGTAGTGATCTGCAACTTGTCCAAGCACAGCCCCCGCAAAACACTAGGAAATGAAAGTTCCTCACTGGTGGCTCTGCTAATAATCCTTCACAGCTTCAGAAAATGTTGGTCATCAAATAGTGAAACTCTTTTTTGTTTCTCTCACAATTCATGGATTCTTTCTGAGAGTTTGAGAAAAGGAGGATAACAAGAGAGCAGGAGTACAGGCCTGGGGCCACTGTAACAGCCTGCACATTTGTGACTGTGGGCCTGCATACATTGCAGCATAGAAGCACTGATAGAAAGGTGAAAGGTCAGCATGGTGTGGTTTTAGCCCTCAGCAACGCATCCCACTGAGACAGACTCAAGTGGGACCAAGTCGGAATCTGTCCGCTTGTCATTGCAGCTTGCTCCTGAGCTCTTGAGACGATCAGCAAAGGATTCCAAAACAGCATGGTTTCATTCTTAAGCTTAGTAAAGAAGCCATCCATTTCCTCTCTTCAGATAGTCAGAGACAGTGCACACTACAAACTGTCAAACTGATGTATGATGTGGTGCTGGAATGTAGTGCCAACATGTATATGTGTGAGGTAGATGTGTCTGTACACAGCTCTGTTTTTTAAAACTCTGTTTCTAAAAATGTTAGTAAACAGCTATATACTTAAACTGAGTTGAAATGACCAGAATTGTAAATTAAGCATATTATAAAATGGTATATTAAATGTAAAATCAATATCATTGTAATTGTTCCTCAATTAAATCGAACCCCTGCTAATAATAAAAGTAAGTCATCTTGTAGAATATTACTTCACTTCATATTTAATCAAAGCAAGACTCACCTCCTGTTGTCCTTCATAGTTAATGATATTCTTGAGAGGGATTTTTTTTATTAAGGTAGATAAAATGTAAAGAGATTACCAGGGTGATAATAAGAAGATGAAGCAAATCTTGAGGAAGCAGTATTCTGCCAATAGTTTCTCAGAAATGGGGTTTGTCTACGTGGGATTGTCATTGAAAGGTTTTGTCTTTTGTGTGAAAAAATCAAAACAAAATGAAAACACCCAAAAGAATATGCTTGAAAGGGAACAATATCTGGTGCCATATGTATATGTTGCTTTACACATCGGTTCTGTTTTCATTTCCTCCAATGTTTTGTGTGGCTTCTGTGAAGCCAAGTATTGCGTCTTGAGAGTCTTTTAATGAAAACAGCGAAGGTACAAGAAAGCTCTAAAATCTCTTATGCACTCAAACGCACAACCTAGGGACAAAACATGAATTGAGCATGGTGTCTTCCCTTGTAGTCTCGTGCTCAGACAAGTGCGCGTTTATGCGGTGCAGTTCACACGTGGAGTCCGGTGGGATGTGCAGCTATGTGTTTATCATAAGAGCGACACTTTTCTGCGCTTTTTCTTCTGCTGCTGCTTTGGGTGAGCCTGAGAGTTCACAGAGCTATGGAGCAGGAGGCACGGCGGCACTCAGCAGTTCCTTGACAGAGCATCTTTCAGTCCCCCAGCATGGTTTTTAATGAGGGCTCAGGGGGTCAATGGCGTCTAGCTTTCTGGTTGATCACCTTTCATGTTTTTAAAGAGAAGCAGATTAAGCATGTGGAGTGACAGTACCTCATTCCCTTTTGGCTTTCCTGGGAAAAATTCTCAGCATTAAATATGCTGTAAACACTGGCAAAGTGGACGTAGCAATTGTTAGAGATGAACACCAACTGCTTAAAATAAATGTTAAAATCACTTCAACAGCTAATGGAAAGAAACCTGTCCCTGCTATTTTAATGCTGCACAGGTTTCTACATTTTTCAAACTTTTTAAGTCTCTGCAGAACCAACAATTGAGAGTCAATTTGTAGATTTTTATATCCCTGCATAAAGAAGCCTCATTTTTCTCTAATGATGGAAGTTACTATAAAAAGACAATGGTGCCACTTTGTGGTTCTAGCACAATATGACCATGAAAAACTCAAAAAAAAAAAAAAAAACCTTAAAAAAAAAAATACTAAAAACAAAAACAGGATTTTGGTTGCAGTTCTTTCAACAAACTGTGTCACATTTTTCTTGTTTAAAGCATTGGAACATGGCTTTCAAGCAGCTGAGTGGTTTTTTTTAAGCTAAGAATGCTAATATTGCTAACTTGCCAAAACTGACTCTTAAACTTCATAGTTCATAAGAGAAAAGGACAACAATTGGCTCATAAATCATGATGAGACACCTGTTTTCCAGCAGATGAATGTCTTACACACCTTGGCAGTGACAGTCCTTGCTGAAGCTAACTCTTGTTAGCATGTTACCCTGATTGGCATATTAGGCTCTGGAAGCAGAGTTTGGTGTATATGGGGCTCAATAATAATAATAATAATAATCTCATACACACTAAAACACATTGAGGGTTAAAAGTTCCACGTTATTCACCACACACACACACACAAACTTAATTACAGACTTACACCTAGAACAATTTAGCATCATCCAATTCGAGGATACCCACATGGACACAGGAAAAACAGACTAAACTCCTTACAGAGGCCAAAGCAAGGATCGAACCTACAAACTTAAAAGCTCTATAGCATGAACTGTGAACTAAGAAAGCAAACTATTTGCCTAGTGAGGAAATCTGCATTTAACCCATCAGTGCAATAAAACACACACATACCAGTGAACACGGAGTAGGGGGCAGACCCAAACCACAGCATACACAGCAATATTTCAATCACCCAAGGGCACCTCAATTATGTCTTGCCCTTTGTGGGGATTGAACCTGAGATTGTTCATTCACAAAACCAGCTTCCTAACCATTGGGCCATGGCAGCACATATCACCTGCAGCACCACTGTGCCACCCCTAAAACTAATACAATCGAATACAATTAAGCAAACACCTAACATGACAAACAAATAGTCAAACACCTGAACTCTTCTACAGTTTACCATATACCTGCAGTGGCCAGCAAATAATCAAACACCTTCCTCCAAAAGTAAAAAACAAAAAACAAAAAAACCACTACATATACTGAAAACAATGTTTGAGATCAAAAGATGAATATGAGAAACTATATCAGAATTTTGTCTTTCATTTCAGTCATCTAAATGCAATTAACAACTTAAAGTAGCACCTATATTGGGAAACCACACAATGTTTATGTAAGCAAAAGTATTGGAAAGATAGTCTTTAATCAGGTTAGAGTAAATTGATTCTCCTGACTTGGTGGGCCAATACGGGGTTTGGTTGCATGTCCCTTGATTGTAGTAACTGCAACAAGCTGGTGACTAACTGACATCATCAGGCTGTTGCATTATTTTTGGGAAGCTTTTTCAGACATCTTTCTGCAGATTCATTCAGTTGGTGTTTGTTTTGGGGAGAGTCTTCTTTCAGTCTGCTTTTCAGGAGATGACATACTCCTAAATTGTGTTAAAGTCAGGTGATTCCTACCAATTAGATTGCGTTGGATTAGATTGACAAGCCCTGATGCTCCACTGTGCTTGACCAATGAGCTTGAGTGCTTTAGATCATGATCACATGCTTTTTCATCACTTTGGTAAAGGTTTCTCCTGGTTTCAAAACTTCTATACTTACCAAGTAATTAACAGGCAACAATACTTGGTGTCGGTATCACAATATTGGTTTCACTATCTATGGCAGAACGTTCCATAAACATAATGAGAAATGTAGCTAATTAATGCTATGCCTCTTTATTTATTTATTTATTTATCTATTTATTTATTTATTTATTTGTGTATGTATGTATGTATGTATGTATTAATGTTTGTATAAAAATAATGTATGTATTAACATATCTTTTGTCCTGACTATTCACCAAGAATGTAAGTGTAAGAGTGTATTTGCCCATACAATGTTTACACATACCCATACACACACACACACACACACACACACACACACACACACACACACGTGCATTGCTTCCTGATGATCACTTGATTCAAAGG
>JAOVVF010000002.1:16903253-16933824 GCA_028565595.1 Duopalatinus emarginatus
AGATGGGCCGGTAGAGGGCCATATCACATCAAGATATATATACCGTTGACAGTATAAATGTTATTATACAGCCTCATGAGAAACATCGTATCATAATTCAAGAGCTCTATTGATTCAACTTTTACTAGGTGTTTAATTTCATGAAATGCTGCACAGAGGTGATCTGATAACATATAACACACTCTAATATGTACACTTAAATTATATTTTTTATTACCTGATATAAATAGTTTGTAAAAATAACATTATCTCAGAATCTTTTTTAGGAAGGCCATTAGAGCTATATTACATTTTCCAAACTAAAACACAGGAGTGGTCGTGTTCACCCACATGGTACATCAGATCATCCTGATTATTTCTTAATGTTGTGCTTCAATTCTCTTATTCAGCCAGCAGGTGGCGCAATACACCACCATATCAAGTTTCACCTCGGGCCTTGAGTTTTCAAAAACATGGCCATCTTTTATTTCTTTTTTTTCTTTAACAGGAATGACTAAAACATTAAGTATAGTCATTATCATATCTTTTTTAGCATATACACATATAAGATAAGGTTTTGTAGCATATACACAGATGTCAGGTTTTCTGTACATTTCTCTCTCTCTCTCTCTCTCTCTCTCACACACACCCACACATATGTGTGTATGTGTGTGTGTATGTGTGTGTGTGCACGCGCGTGTGTGTGTGTGTATGTATGTATATATATATATATAATGAATCAAGATGCATGTGCGAAATGTAAAATCCAAAAAGATTCATAAGGAGCTCATAGGATTGGCAGTAAAGCCCATGGGCCTTTTCTGGTGTGGTCCTGTATGCAGCCATCCATTCAAGTGCCGGTTAGTTTCTTTCTCAACCCAAGCAAACTGACAGGCTGTGTTTATTTGCTCAATTGAGAAAACAAATTCTCCAATCCCGGTGCAGTTCTGGAGTTCAAAACCACAATGCAAAAATCAATTAGTTCTACAAAGTCTCAAGATTGGCATTTAGCTAATTGACCCTGAAATACAGTTGCATACAAAGCTTATTTTTGTTTTAAGTAGAAGAAAGGCTGAACTAAGTTTTAATAAATTACACATGTCCTGTGTTTTCTGATTTAAAACAGGACTTTTTGACCCTGTTATACAATAGTACTTTTTGGCTGAAGGCGGAAAACAGGATCCACCCAAAACCTCCATCCCCATCACAGGTTGTCTAAGAGACGTGATAACTGAGAAAGTCTGTTTTGTTTTGTTTTTTATTTGAGGAAGGAAATGTGAAAGTGCTCTAAATCAGCTTTCTTTGTCTTAGTCATGATAACCAATCTTTAATACTAGGAAAACTGAACTTTAAATACAGAACAGTGAACAGAATTCTGTGTAAAAATAGCCAACAAATTTACACCAACCTCTATTTCAGCTTGTGTTTGCCACAACACTCTTAAGGAGCCTGGTGTTGTTTCAGCTAATAAAACGTTTAATATGCTGATTGTTTAACTAAAGAGATTTTAAAAATCTGGCAAAATTAACCAACCTCAAATCTGAAATAAAGAGAAACTTCTGGGAATTTTAAAAATGGGATGATCAAAACTCTCCTAAATTATAGTCCTATTTTTCCTAGGCTGGAATGCATAGCATTATGAAACGACTCAATAACATTTCATGAATCAATAAAAAAAATATTCAGCCTCTGGGCCAAAGGAAAAATGAATTTCTCTCAGGATGTGCTTTAGAACTTCATGCTCTCTTTATATTCATTGAGAAAGAAAGCAAAAACTGCATCTGGAGAGGAAGAAGAAAGACAAGTAAAGCCAGGCCACATTCCATCTTGTCTTCCTGGGCGGCCAACAGACCTGCAGCATTCCTCTACCTGCCCGTCAGACCAGGTGCATACTGCTCTCAGTGTGCTCCCCTACACACACACACACAGCAGTGGGTGGAACATCCGGGTCTTTGGAGTGGCTCATCACTCACAAAGCACAGCAAATCCAGAAAATCCTTCAGACTGTGGCTCGGTACCTGCCTCAACTCCAAACACACACACACAAACACAAACATGCAAGCAGCACTTGGAGGGGATAAGTGACTCTCAAGTGGGAGGAGGAGAGATGGGGACTGGGGAGAGGTGAGAAAGGGGAGGGTGGAGGAAACTCATTTCAATGCTCCTCTCATGCGGAGGCAGTTGTATCTGCAGGGTTTGCCGAATGTAAAAAAGCCACAGCCGCTCCCAGAACAAAAGCACCATTCAGCGTGTGGAGCTGCTTCCCCTCCACACTACTCCAGTATCGTGCTTGTGCACACTCGGCCCCAGCAACACACACACACAGTCTACTTGTACATGCTATTTGACAGGCATGGGACTATATGCTTGAAAGGCTTGAATCAGACCCATTATTTCCAGCATGCTGGACTGTTCCTTCCCTTCACGCTCCGGCTGCCTCCAAGTTCTCCCACAGCCCCCCAACCTCACTCATGTGTGCAAGAAGAGCAGGCAAAATCCCCCCTCCCTCTTTCTCTCCCCTTTTCCATATGGCCTTTCAGCACTTAACTTCCAGCCATTTCCCCCTTTAAAATGTAGAAGGGAAGCACTGACTGACTGTCCTTAACACCCCTCTAGCTGGCTCACAAGTGGTATATTCCAAGGCTGCAGAAGTTGAGAGAGCACATTGTTCATAATCTAGCACTGGAGGGGTGACTGCTTGAGCTGCATATCCACCCCCCCCCCCCCCAGTGCCTTGCTAGATCTCTTTTTCCTTCCCATACCACATAGCCTTGATAATCTGAACCATCCTGTGCCATCCTATTTTGTGCAGGATGTTCCAACATCTGATCACAATCAAATAATCTGGACACAATGCCGCTCTTTATGAAGGACTGCCGTTTGCTCCCAGAAGAATCTTGGGAGATTGGGGGGGTGCACAGCTGAGTGTGTGGAGAGGGAATAACATATTGTATAACACCAGAGTTGTTGTTTTTTTAGCGGAACACAGACTAAAACAGGAAGTCTCGAAGTGTTAGGAAACTACCCAACATCTTTTTAACACTATATCTTTAAGGAATCACATGTATTTTCCTTCCAGTGTCACCGAGGTTAATTTCACTTCCTCTTACACTGTTAATATCCCATTAGTTTTTAGTGCTTAAACTCCCCACCCATTGCACTGTCTTACCAAAGTAATATTCTACTGGTTGATTTCTAGAGTTCTTTTACAATTCCTATCTTATATGTAGGTTGTATGACTGTGCAATATCTAAAAATAATTGTTAGCATCATTATAGACATTTGCTGCTTTTGCAGGTAAATAACAGTTTGTATAAATATAACATACCAAGGACCGCACCTTCTACTTCCAGGCTTCAACACCTTTTTTTCTCTTGCCAACCTGCAATTAGCATACCTGACAAACGGCGTTCCTCATGAAACAGACTCACACTAATAGAATGTATGTTGTGATCAGATGATGAATGGGCCTTGCCTGTAGCCTATAGACTCGTTGGACTTCAATCAGCTTATTGGCTTTCTTCCTGTTGTTAAATGAGACCTATCACCTCTAAAGGCAAAAGGTCAAACATAGACTATTTCTATTCAATGATTTTGGTAGGAAATAAACACCAGTTTCCTGTGTAATGATTCAAATAGTGAGATTTATATAGAAACTTAAGATATGAAAGAAAACAACTTAAGTAGCATTAATCCTGTTTTAAAAACACACAGTGCATGTTAAAATTTCCTAACAAGAATGTTGTGCAATGAATGTCTAAACAGTAGACATCATATACTACCATATGTCATCTCTGGGTGTAACAGACCACTGCTTTTCTGTTTGGTACATGTTGCTATTTGACCAACACAGGAAACGCAAGAACATCCATATTTGAGGGATGAGAAATTAGACTGACTTCCTGAACTCTGAATACTCCTAAGGATAGAAGCATGCTGTTTAGATATGTCAAAGATGGTCATTGTAGTACTGTTAAGGGGAGACAAGAGCTACTTCATTTCAGATCATGATGGGAATGTAATGGCATTTTAACCGTTTATATACTAAGATAAAACGAAGCCTACTTGTCTCTTTAAACAACATGACAACCAATTATTACCCTATAAGAGCTGCATAAGGATATGATGAATCCTGTAATCATATTTTTCTCAGTGGTTAGTATTAGCAAACATACATTAAGGAAAAAATTATGGTTTGTGGCTTACACTGCAGCACATTTAGCCAGATAGAAAGAAACCTAACCTCATATGATCTGTCACTATGACAGCAACCAGGAAGGAAATCTATCTTGATTTCCTACAGAAAAGAACTGCAAAAGCATACAAAGATACATAATTGGTCATAATTGTCTTGCCAATTGCAGGCTACCTGTCATATATTGGGTACAAATAATCCACTAAAACATTGTCGTTATCATCCCTATGTGTGTATCTCTCTCTCTCTTTCTTTCTCTCTCTCTCTCTCTGTAAGCCAGGAAGACTTCCTTGGGATGTTTTTGCCATTCTTCCTCAGCTGCAGGGGCGCTTCCGGTACTTAATAAGAAGAACATGTATATTTAGACTGTCTGTAGACTTGTTTTACTTTTTCAATAATACTGCAATACCCAGATGTTACACTCCAGCCATGCACATTGCTAATCTGTTGATATAATTGTGAGAAGATGCATAAATGAAGTTAAAAGTGAAGCTCATGCTGTGGAGTCGCCATGCCTGTGTGCATGATGAAAGTGAGAGATCCTCACGCAGTTTCGTCCTCGCGCCTGTCTGCACGCCTCAACTTCTTTTGGGAACTGGAGAGGGACTATTTGCAGCAAATTTCTAAAAAGAAATCTTTATCTTTACTTCGGCAAAATAGTCATAGCAGGAATGACGCGGACAGAAAGCGCGTTTATTGATTAAATGACAAAAGACACCAGGTAATCAAAAACACTTTGATGTTTGGTTGATTGTGCCTTATACATACGTTGAAGCGGAAGGATTTCAGAGGCGCAATGCGGCCAAAAAGCTTCCGCCCAGTTTTCCGATGCGCGTCGGCCGAGTTGAAAATGGAGTTCGTGCAGAGAAAGCAGGTCCACTGAACTTCCATCGCTCCTCGTCCACCTATTCTTTCGCGTGTATTAATAGTCCGTTTCAGATATATGTATAAATCTTGGCCTCGGCTCCTTTTTCGACTCTGTCCATGCTGTAGAGAGCTGCACAGACAGGCGCTGGTGCTTTCTGTTTTCCCACTGTGTTGGCTGAAAGTTACCGAGAGGGAGTAGCTCGGTCGCTAGCTGCCCGGTCACAAAATCCCAGCAAAATAGAGCGATTTTCTGTGCACTTGTTACGTTGAGACACTCACGGAATTGGTGACTGATCGCAGAAAAGGACGTGGAGGATGATCACTCGGTTGCAAATGGATTTTATTCATTGGGAAGATCCGAAAGAGCGGCCGCGGCTCCAGTCCTTCTTCTGAATTGGCTTGTGGGAGCTGCGGAGCTGAGCAATGCGCCGCCGTCACGTCGGACTGCCGCTGTTTTGTGAATAAACTGCGTTTCGATGCGAACCAAAATGGTTATTTTTGTGATTTATTTCCCCGTCTTGACTGCGTCGTCGATGCTGTTTGCAGGATTTGGATCTCCGTGAGGAAAAAATGAGCGAAGAACCGGCAAATCCAAATAACGAGTGAGTTAAAAACCTTAACCATTAATTCAGCTGTTGAAGCCACTGATCATCCAGTCTAGATATAATGATGAAACCTGTATTGTATAGGGGATTGTTATGTTGTTAAGTGTAAAATACTGTGACAGTGTATCATTAGACATCTTTAATTTATTCATTAAAATGATCTGTTTCTCTGTGATCACTGTGATGTGGGTTGAAGACTTACTAAGTAATTTATCAAACTATCTAAAATTAATAAATTACTTTTATATTGGTTGTTTTCAGTGAAGTCCATATTGTTGTGAAGGCCCAGTTCTCTGGGTTAAAATGGGTATGATATACATTACTGTGTGTGTGTGTGTGTGTGTGTGTGTGTTCAGAAACCTCATGAATTAGTCCAGTTAAACCAGTAGGAAATAAGATCATGTTTAGGATAGTGTTTGTTTAGAAGTTGCCCGTGTCAGTATAATGGGCTGTGTGATAAATATTAGCATTAGATGGCAGCTCGGGGAAATGTAAACATGATAGCGCTTAAAGCACGGCTCCTCCTGCGCGCTGTAACATGGAGCCCGCTGCTTTCTGCTCTCCGTCAAGACTCTACAGCATTTTATAGTTTAGAAAACGGCTACGAGGTGGGGTTGGTTTCAAAGATGTCCTTTTTATAAAAATAAAGCTTTAAACAAAAGTCGTGTGTGCGATGTGAGGTGTTGAAGTGAGTGTGCGGGATTATTACCGCAGTGTCTGCCTCAGACAGGCTGTGGACGCCATATTTTTCTCAATCACACTCATTTGCATATCGCAGTCCTCATTCATAAAAAACGCCAAAACGACAAGTATTGACCCTTAAACCGGTCTTTATCCAAACTACAACTGAGCGCGTTTGTAATGTAGTGTAAAGCGAGGTGGTATTATATGCGTGTTTGCTTTTTTTCCACCTCTAATCCGTGTTTTTTTTTTAATGGGCTGATCGCTTGTTGACAGTCAGTGAGGAAAAAGCTGGTCGGGAGGCGCTGCGGTCACGTGACCGCCTCCATTCATAAACTACCTGGCTGCTCATTCACACTCTGCTCTACTGTAAAGACCGGAGGCTCACACAAAGATCACAGCTAGCATGCTGTTCAGCTGATTATTTCCCTGGCACATCTTGTACATTTCTAATGCCTCCTTTTGCTGTTCAGCTCGAGTTTAGATACTGGCACTACATACATGTACACTGCAGATTTATTTGTCAATGGAGTGCCCATGTTCTCTCGCCATTTTCCCCATGTATCAGATCCATGTGTCAGTGTCCTTGAATCTACCACCTACATTATCACATTTACTGTCTTTTTCTTCTTATCCCACTGATCATGTAGAGATCATCTTTAGAGTGTGTATTAGAGTCACAGTTCTGCACATTGTTCTTGAATTTATTTTTATTTCCGTCCCTGGTTCGAGACACACTTTTTTTTTGCGCAATGCTGAGGATCAGCAGATGCCGCTGGTGTGGTCAGGAAAAAGACGGCACAATAAGCAAAGCAATATGTGACCGTTTAGCAAAAATCTCTCATCTTTCTTTTAAACAAAATAAATCTTTTCCAACTTCTGTTCGGTTTGAGTGGTGCTGACAAATGAAAGCAGATACATCTGTGTGTTTTGCACATGTGTGTACTTGTGGACATGTCTCGTCTGTGACGCAGTGTCGATTTTAATTCCAGACCTGGTGTACGCATATATGCAATATAGTTTTTCCCAAACCTTAACGTCCTGCATTTTGGTCTGTATTGCGCCACATTTTTGTCTATGAATAATCTTTTAGGACACATTACTGAAGTGGTGGTAACTACGGTGTAATAAGCTATTAGGTAACAGATCACAGCTCCAGTGTTATAGCTGTTATGTAATAATAATCCGCATTGATTGTGATTTTTAACATCGCATTTTATTGTAATATTCAGATGTTAGGGAGTAGATCAGATACACATTTAGACACTCAGATTACCCTGTGTTTGTTTATGAGTGCATGTTTCATGAGCTCTACTAATACAGGAGGCTAATCTAAACTATAGGCCAAAGACTACAGGACATTAACAGGAAATGAATAGGTAACATGATAAAACACAATTTTTATTACTCATATCACTGTACCAAAAGTATTCCACAGGCCACAAATCAATAACCTTTATCATGTCAGTTGTATTGTTTCTTTTATTGTTTTACTTATTTTGTTGTTTAATATAATCCAAATTATTTTTTACATTTTCAGATTAGTTTATGATTCAAATATCACGTTTTTCACATTTCATAATTTAATTCAATGTGGTTTTCGTGCCATACAAAGTGTTTGTACAATAATTAAAGTCATTACACCCACTTGGAGAACCAGGATAGACAAGCTGTTTATTCATGTTTGTCTCATGCCACAGTTTTTATGTGCCCTGTGCTGTAAATACATTTGGCCCAAATTTGATTGCACCCGTCTCCCATGTTCCGTCAACACTATTGTTGTACATATTGGCATCTGTTTTTCTGATAAAAAAAAAAAAAAAACAAGAAACGTTGCAACAGTGTTTGTTGAATGGAGAGTCAGTTGCGCTACCAAGGCGTGTCGCTTACTTGGCGAATCGGTTGTGAATTCTAGGTCAGACTTACCTTACCCGCTGTACGTGTCCTGGCAGCTCCGTTTTGTGATGGTTTAATAGTCCTTACTGAGTGACTAGCTATCTAATTCATATAGGGTGTAGCACAGACCTAAATGAAGGCAACACTAACAAATTTCTATGATGGGATTGTTGGAGGCTTTCAAAGCTAATGGAAACGAAAGAGAGCTGTTGCGTTTGCATGTGTAGCTCTGACTGAACCACTGCTGCAGAAATTGTGGCGGTAGTAAAGAAATTATTAATGTAAATAAATATTGGTACAGTAACAATTATAGCTACTTGTAGTGCCATGCATGAACTAACTGTTTTTTATGTTTCGGTATTTGATAAATAGTCTGGAGTGGCAGTCAAAATTTGTTTGTTTATGATTTCCATCTGACCTAAAAAAAGACAACTAATGAAAAAGCGTATGTGATGTTGTAATACTAATGTTGAGTCAAAGATACATTTTAGCTGTCGCAAGTAAAATGATCCTTGGTGGGGTTACACTGAGCTAGTTTAGCTAACAATGCACAATTACATAAATTATTTCCTGTTTACAACTTTCATGTCTGATTAGCAGCTTTGGAAGCTCCAATTTACATGCTAGCTAACATGTCTGAGCTTTGCATCAAGACATACTGCTATCTTTGTTGTTCCATGCAAATTTACAGGGAAACTCTTGAAAAATGAGATGTATAGGGCCTCAACAAAATTACACACACACAAATGGCTAGGGTATGTTCACAGCCACAAGTATCATTATTACCTCTGCATTTTTCAGGGAAGGTGCCGTTTATGGTCCAAATTTGAAGGTTGCATACATATTCATTCTGGCAAGGACAATCCTAATATTCTATTTACTGCACAAAATCTACAGGAAGGTTTTAAAAACCCATAACTGTCCCCTGATTCATTCTGTGAAATGGTTCGGTATAGTGTAGTACATGTATTTTAAAATTGACAGTACATGACAAATATATATGACAGTGTTATAACCAAGCTTAGTCAGTTTCAATGATCAGTTCAAGGTTTCACACTTGTCCTAGCATAATTTGTCTGTTTTAGAAACAGAAATCTTGTTGGCTCAAAATGATGTTTTTCTTCTTAGTAGATACCTTAAGTAGATACCTTGAAGGTTTTGAAAACACAAATATGTTTATGACTTAAATAAGCAGTAGAGTCTGTAAACTGGGTAATGACTGATGACATGTCATTTATGTTGTCAGTCTGTGGTCAAGCTAAAAACAGCCTTTCATTCATATTGCTGATGAGTGACGGAAACTTTGTGTTTATTTTTATTTTTTTATTTTTTCACATACTCATAGCACCAGTACAGTCTTTGGTTAGTTGGTTTCGGTTAAGCTAAAAGCTTCATTCAGTGTAAAAAGTACAGTGATGATTAAGTAAGACAAAAACCTGATGAGAAATGGAAAGCTTTATTTCTACCTACTCAGATCAGATAGACAGTTCTGCAGATTATTTTTCTTGTATTTTTTTACTGTATGAAGAGCAACATGGTCTACAAGGGCTGAGAGAAATTTGATTAGTATTAATTAATCCAACACAATGTTCTTATAAGTAGTGCCTTTTTTAGATCACGCTTTTAAATAACAGATCTGAATATTGATTCATGCCTCTAATAATGATCGACCAAAGTACATAACATTTAGATCGGCTATTACAAAGCCTCATTGCCTCAATTTTGTGTCTCAGTCTCGGCTTCAGAATAAAAATGTTGAAACGGTGCCAGAAATCTACAAACGGACTGATGGTGAAAGTGTACAATTTTACCCGTTTTTGATTCGGCCAGCGTCTGACCTTTTTCTCTGTCGTTCAGCTCAGTTTTGTTTGATTTTTAAATTCAATGCCATTCTTGTCATGATCTAGACGAGACAGCAAGGCATGTCTGTGCACACAAGTCTTTCCTGAGGGCACATTTCACCGCTCAATTTTCTTGATGCCATGGTTCAAAGTGGTAACTTGTGTACTTCCTGCAATGGTGGTTTTGTCAGTTGTGTGGTTGTGAGAAGGATACAGTTTTGCCTGACTCTCCTACCATTTGATGACATGTTATTATAGTTTAACACAAACCGAACACACAGACAGTATAGTGAAATGTAGTGAAAATGAAAATATTATTGTTCTTATTTTAATCTCAGGCTTTCAATGTGGTCGCTTCCTGGTTTGTAGACATGCAGTTGCTTCCATGGTCAAGCTCAAACACTGAGCAAGACCTGTACCAGTTCCCTCAAGTTACTCTCATTTCCTTTTTGTGTTTAAGGAACAGAGCAAGCAAAGAGCATGAATGTCACATGCCTATAATATCATTTTGTAAAATGACGTGGCTTGGTTCTGATTTAATTTAGCCATTTCCCTCCTTTTTTATGAAAGGGATAAACAACTGAGTGACTACTTGAGTATTGATTGCACTTATATTTACTTACATGCAAGAAGTCCTGTTTTGTTGCATCTCATAGTGGCTTCCAGCTTTCTGAACTGTGTGTAAATTCCTTGAGGTGTGTGTGTGTGTTGAGCTTGATTAGGCTGCAGCTGCGCTAAGCCTGTGTTCCTGCCTAGGAGGCCACAGGCATAACGGGCTACAGATGTAAATCTAAAGCCTTGTGCTGTTCATCAGCTCCCCAAAGTCTTTGAAAAGTAAGGAGGGTAAATCTGTGCGCCTGCCTGGCTGTGTAGTGCCTCAATGTGTTTGCGTGCATGTACATACTTTGTGTTCTATCAAACAACTATGACGGGAGTTATTCCACATTTAACCAGACACTCATAATAACATGTCTATAAAGAAAAAAAAAACTACATTATGGTGTTTTCAGTGGATGTTCAAAGAGGCTCAGTGGGAACTGCGTAGATACAGCTGTCCTGTAATTAATCATCCTGTGTATCATTAGCATCATCATTCATCTTGGACTCTTTTAGCTTTTATGTTGTAAGATCAGTGCCAGTGAGATAGCTTGCTGCCAGTCCAGCCTGCAGAAGTGTACTACAGCGTGTTGCATATAACAGGGTTAGGCTTGCGTTTGTTGGACGATCGTGAATTGTGTATCATTGCCAAGTAGTTTCATGAGCATTTAATTAGTCAAAGTCTTTCAGAAGCTGAGCATATAATTAATCAACCGAGGCTATGCTCTTTACCCAAGGCACTCCTGGGGTGTAGTTGCATGTACTAAATCTAGTGAATATAGCACCTATTAGGAATTTAACTGAAAACAGAATAAAGGAATAATTTATGTATATGGAATTAGAGGAACACAGTTTTTCTTTTTTATTTTTCAGAAGCATTCATGGGCCATTTGTTTGAGACTAGAGATATGCGTCAAGAGGGGGATCCAGTGGGAAGCACAAAAAGGTCATATGGAATATGAATATGGAATATGAGGAATATGAAGCTTGCCGAACAAAAAGTTGTGTGATTGGCAGTGGTCGTATATGAAGCTTGGAGGACAAACAAAGGCCATGAATATGCAGCACTGTACTATAGATTTGCATTCTTCATTCATCCTTAGTAACTGCCTGGCCAGGGTAGCATTGGTTTTAATTAAGCTACTAGTTTCTCTATATTCTGAGTAATAGAACCAACAAAATTTGTTTAAGAGAAAATGTCACTAGGGGGTGCAAACCAAAAATAATAATAGCAGGGTTTCTAGTTAAGAGTGATTATGAACTTGAGTGATACAACCAAGTAAAAAAGGAACTATCAGAGCCAGAATTTACAGACCACACTGACAGAACTGGCATTTTTACATCTCTGGTTTATTCTTTGTTTTTCAAAATTCCAGGGGACATTATGGTATGATTAATTAAAAATACCCTTCTGTTTTAGGCCATGCCCACTTTGAGTTTGAATCTAGTGTGGTTACAGATATGTGAATACCACAGAGATGCAGATAGTGGAATTGTGTTAAAGCCCTTATAGTTTTGGAAGATCAAGCTGGTTCATTCACATTACAGCTAATTATGCTAAGCATGATGCAGGAGCTTACTAAATATTGACATTAGTAACAAGATAAATGCAATGGGGAAAAGTTCAGAGTTTGCTGAATCATGCTAATTAAACCCACAAACTTGACTAAGAAGGATTTTGAGGGAAGTTTTGCCTCGTGTGTGATGGTGTGATGGTGGAAGAACCCGGTTGCTCATTGCTCGCAACGCATTTTGTGCTTTAACTCTGTCGATTAGAGCAGCATCCCCGGAGAGCACTTTAACATCAAAGCTTGCAGCCACGCTGCTGCAGTCCAAACTTGCGGTTCTGCTTTTTCTGTAAACGCAGTGCAAGGTTTTAATTTTCCAAATGTTTGCGGTTTAAATTAAGATCATCTCAATATGTGGCTTGATTGATGTTGAGAAGAGGTTTCTGTTTTCGATACACAAACCCCTGGGCCTTGACTTATTGTGATACCACAGCATTTGGGCACTAAAGCATTGTTGTCGGGATTGTGTTCCCAAAATATGGGATAGTATCAGAGTGAAGGCAGAGTAATCGATGGCGCCAAATCTGGTGGACCCCCTGGGTATACTGTCCTTTTGGCAGTTGTTTTGATGTTTGTTATGGCTTCATATGGAAAGCCTTGTTGTGATTCATGTAACCCTCTTAAAACTTGTGCTCATTATTTTAGCTGTTTAATGCTGCGTCATAGGCCTAAATTAGTTAATTAGCCAACATGTAGTAAGGTGCCGTGGGCCAAGATGAATGATGTATTTCATCAGACATTTAATACAGATGTGCCTATAGAAATAATTACGATCAGCTCTATAAGAGTATAAAGAGAATGTTCTTTAGTTAGGAGCATTTCTAAGGAGTGCAATATTTTTCTTAAACAATTTATTCTCCAGTTACTGATCGTTAGACAATATTTAGACAATATTCTTTTTCTTTGTTTAGTTTGCATTTGTTATATACAAATTCCACAAGAAACAGATCTGATATTGCCACAAAACACTAAAAAATAAAACAAAAACTGATTTAAAAAATACATTGATGTTTGAAAATCCTATAACACAATAAATATATAATCCGCTAAGTTTACAAAATCCCGTAGGTCTGTAGTGCTTTACAGGTGTTTAATTTTTTTTGCTGGCATGGTTCCATGTGTCCCTTTAGAACATATTACAGCATGACAATCCCTAAGCACAATGGGTCACTGACAGGTTTGATAAGAATGAAAGTGGTCTGAACCGTATGTTATGGCTTTCACAGTCATTAGATCTCAACCCAGTTAAAAAACTATTGAAGATTTTAGGCTGATGTGTTAGACAGTGTTTTCCGTTATCAAAACACCTCAGTGAGAGGATAGCTTCACAGCAATTTGTACAATCAATGCCAAGGCACATTGAAGCTGTTCTGGTGGCATGCGGTTGTTGTTTTTTTCCTTTAATTTGTCACCTGATTGCCTGATATGTGTATTTATAATGTATATACAAGTTTGCTATAGTTTAGAGTAGCAACGTTTATATATGAATATATATATAAATTATACATGCACAAAAGTTAATTAATACAGAACAACGTACAGTCCTTTATTTGAGCCTGTCTGTAAGATTCTTTATTACTTGTGTAGGTTAAACCATATTTGTAAGTTAAGTATTGGCAAATTGTAAGTTATTTGTAGTTCTCAATTTGTTTCAGTCATTGCTAAAATTAGTTGTATATGTCTAGTTAAAAATCTTACAGCACTTGCAATTTAAACATTTATTTTAATATGGCATTTATTTTTGCTGGGAGTTAAGAAGTTCTGTTATTATGCATTAATGTGATTGTAAGAGGGTCTACAGAAGCAGTACAATCATACTAGATGGATAGCAACAGCACGTGCCTTGTTGATAATTCTCTGTCTGTGTATTTGTGAACATGCGAGGACGGTGTGCATGGCTGAATCCATTCGTATCCAGGGAGAACAAATACAGACTAATGCAGACCAAAAATCATAGTGGATGTTTTGAAGATTACAACTAGCATGTTCAAGAGAAGTAAAGGAGAAGGTTGCATATTTAAAGGTAATAAACTAGTACTTCGTAATGTGTCTAAAATGCCAAGTTTAGTTTGTGCTAACCGCTCAGCCAACCAGCATGTTCTTTACCACTTTTTAGCTAGCTAACTATCCTTACAGTGCTGTTTTTTTTATTTAATGTAGTTTTTGAAACCCACGGTGATGAACACAGCTTTTGACCCTTCTCCCATTCTCTTATCTCACGGCACATAAGAACTATTCAGATGGTTTGTGTTCATTATAGCATTACACTGAACACAGGTTGGCAGTCACTTTAAAGAATTATATTGGCAGTTTTCCTCTGAAACCGTTCCTAAAATACACACATTACACATCAGAACCAGTCAGTGTTCACTTGAAGCCTTGTTGATTTTCAGCACACTGTTAGGATTTTGGAAAGCTGCACATCAGCCCATTAGTGCACCTCTATTCACTACGCGTACATGTAAACCATGTCTCTCACTGTGTCACAAAACAAATATGCAGACGTGCTTCAATACAGCAGAATAAACCAGCATTTAGAGGCACGCCGGATATGCGCCATGACTCAAATAAGCGTCACAGTCCGGTCTGATTCCTCACCAGTAAAGTAGTTTATGAAACCTGATGTGGTTGTGGGTCACATCAACCTGTGTGATGTCATGTGATGAATATGCTGTTGCTTTGCTGTGCAGCTAACGCACTGAGAACCAGTCGTTTACTGAGGAAATATTTTTTGCCTTCTGAAACCTCCAGCACACACGTGTAACACAGTTGACAGATGTTTAACAAGAAGCAGTATAAGTCCCGTATAAAAGTACCTAAGCTTAAAAAATTATGGGAAATACACACACACACACAAAAAAAACCTTTAAAAAAAAACCCTGGCTCTGCCATTTTTGTGCTGTTTGAAAACAGTAAATCAGACCACAGTGTGTATATACGGGTTTCACCTTAACCGGCTGAACACGGCAAGTGCGGTAAAGTTCATCTTTAATACTTGGAACTTACAGGGCATAAGCACAACCTTTGCGTGGGCAGTGTGTGTGACGCACCAGTGATTTATGCCCCCAGGCATTGGCATGTTCCCCACAAAATAGAAGAACATAGTTCCTCAGGGGTTTTTCTGATAGTTAATGGTTCTAGCTTTCTAGAATGGGTTCTGCTTGGAACTTTCTGGGAAAGGAAATAATTGGGTAGTGTTTTTATTTTCTTTTTTTCTCTCAAGCCAAGCTTTTCTTTTTTTACACCTCAACCGAGAAACTTCCTAATTCTCACTGTCAAAAATGCCCCTTTAGTGATAGGGTTTATAAAAGACATGTTCTGTCACATCAAACTTTTCAATCTTTGATTATTATCTCAACATGCACGGTGTAAAAAGCAGTGTACATTTATTATGATGACTTTCAATGAAATATTCCGTGGTTTAGTTTGCTCTTCAGAAATCAAGTGCACAAGTATTGGTGATGAGTCTGAAAATACCTTTTATTTACTCTCATGGTGATTTATTCAATGTGTTTTCTTATTCGACCCTTTTTTCCATAAAGGAAATAGGCCAGCGGAGCTGAACAGGCCTTCTTTGGTTTGGTGCAGGAAAGAGGGGTGACATTTTTTTCCCCTTTTCTGATGCTAATGAAAAGAGGAGCTTTTCCAGCTTTAGCTTGCAGAGCGTGTCTCTCCTGCAGCATGCTCCACTGCCTGGACATTGTGCGAGCACAAAAATCCAGGCCTGGTATCCAATAACGTGAAATTTCAGCAGAGAAGCGGCCATTGTGCGATGTGGAGTTGGAGGGGGAGAGGCTGGGGTTGACTTGGCAGGAGCCCAGGGCTCAGGCCACATCCTACCGCTCTCCTCCTCCTCCTCCTCTTTAAATCAGGCCAGGAAACGGCTGGCCCTGGATCCCCCTGCCTCCCGGGTCAGGCCTCACACACATGCACTCAAGCAGTGCTTCACACACTGGGAGATTTTGCACATGATTGTAAATCCTGAAACCGAGCTCTCTCTGCATCTAGGTGAAACGCAAAAATCACTTATAGTGTTTCTTTTCCTCATTTAATTCGCTGTGTAAAGAATGAAGAAGTAATTTCTCACTTATTTGGTGGGGAACACGTACGCCAGTGCCTGGGCGCGTCACACAAGCCACCCACGCAGTGCTGGTGTGAGTTTTGCCCTGTAAGTTTGAGGTGTTAAAGATGAACGAAAAGGGAGGCTGTTGCATTAGAGCTGGTTAAGGAGGAAATCACAAACGTGCTAAGTTTTGGTCAATCTGTTTCAAACGCTGTACAAAAGGCTGTTATGGAACATATGAAACCTCCAACATATTTCCTTTAAAGTTGTTTTTATAGAAGGTTTGTGCCACTTCTTGCTGACTCTGTAGCCTCCCTTTTTTCAGCTGCATTATACATGTGTTCTTTAGGGAAGTTGAAACTATCAGAATGTGAAAAATATCTTCTTGACGGAAGACAAACAGGGCATCTGTGAAGTTACTCTGCACAAACACACACACACACACACACACACACACACACACACACACACACACACAAGTCTCTTTTCAGAGCATGTGCTCTTTATTTTAATCTTATGAGCTATATTTTATTCCCCCCATATTGTCATCTTAAAAAATCTACATTGTTATAGTTTAATGATTTTTAACATATTACATATAATTTAAACCGATTTTAATGATCCCTGTGGACATTTTAAGTATATAGACTTGGAACAAGAGTGTAAAGTATTTTTCAGACTTCTCAGAACCCATACTCCAGCTCACAATAGTTGCTTCCTTTTTTCTCGGAAATTTAGTCATTCTTCCAGCAGACTTGCTTGGAATCTTTGGGAATTTGGGTCTTGGCTGATCTTCTTCCGCCTGAACTCTGCCCTCACTACACAGGGGAAAAAAGCCAACCTTTGTCTCTGTCTTCATCATTGTGTACAGATGATTCTGATTGTGTGTGTGTATGTGTGTGTGGTGCAATGCGAAGAGATTACTCTCATGAGATAGGTGGGGTAAGGGTGGGCGGATTTGAAAGGAAGTGTGTCCCATTAGGTTAAGTCAGCCTTTTTTTTTTTTTTTTTTTTGCCTTCTGCTCTTTGTGTCCGATCAAGCTTGACTTCTTTTCCTTGAGTGCTTTAAAAACACCGTACTAGGCTTTTTAAATACAAATATGCTCCTGAAGCATTGTAGGTCGTGGTCACCTCTGTATATGTGCAAACAAAGTATTTTAAAGTGAAAACCATGCGCAATGCTGAAACTACCGTCTCTTCCTCTTATAGACCTTTTTTTTTTGTCTTTTAGCACAGCTGTTATCTGTCTACTGCATCGCTTTACAGACATACTCTTTTAAAGACATTTCCAGTATCAGAGTTGTATATAGCTTTATCTTCATTTAAACATCTTTTTTTTTTCCCCCTGGAATTGATCATGATAAATAATAACCTCTCTGGCGTCGATATGTTCAACAGTGAACCAGTGCTTATGTGGAGGATTACAGAAATTGGCCTATTAAGCAGAAACAATGTAAAAACATAGTATACTGATGACATTAGTCACTGATCTTCTCACTGGTTCTCATGAGGATTAGATACTGTGCGTGAGAGTTTTTACTGACGACATGTATGTCCTTCTGTATTTTGTTCTGTGGACAGGTTTCCCAAAAGGCTGATGGTTAAAAGCACGGATTCTGTTACCAGGAAAGGGGAAGTGGTGTCTAAAATGGCAATTTTAGGATTTGTTTGCCCCACCAGAAAACTGACTATAACTACAGAAAGCATAAAGTGTTAAAAAAACAGTTTGTAAAAAATGGCTGATGTCTTTTAATACATTACTAGGATCCATGAAGAGCTTCGTTTGTCAAACTGTGACCTTTGTCATTTCCGGACTCACATTGTTATTATCTAATCGAAGAAGCAATAGACAAGAGAGAATAACTGCATCCCACATGTAGTAGGTGAAAGTTGACGAAAAAAACACAGTTGATCTGTGGATAATTTACCAGGATTTCATGGAACACGTAAAAATTTAACCATCTTGCTCTTTTTAGTCATAAATACTATTCGAGAGTAGCAGTGTACAGTGATTATCATGATTACAAACTTAGTCCATGCAATGGCCAGCCATTTTATAGCAGTCTGAATGTTTCCCTAATGATCTGTTGGTGTGTGTTTGCCTTTGCAGTGACAGTTATGCACGTGTGAGAGCAGTGGTCATGACTCGCGATGACTCCAGCGGCGGATGGCTGCCCCTAGGAGGCGGAGGCCTCAGCTGTGTGTCGGTCCACAAAGTTAGCCGACCAGATTCGGACAGTCCGAACGGTGTGGATTATCTCATCCAAGGGGAGCGACTCAAAGACAAGTTGGTAAGCATCCGCTTTTGGAACCCAACCCAGCCTGTTATGGACTGAGTGACGCACATCTTCCTGCAAAGAGGCCGTGAGATGAGCTCATCATGCTCAGTGCTCACAGGAAGTAGCTGCTTAGCACTCATTCACATGGCAGGTAGCTGAAAATAGGAGCGCACGGCATGACGCCTGCTGATGTCATCAGTAATAGAGGCAAGCTGTTTAGAGAAAGAAAATGTAGGAGTTCTGTGTATTAACACAGAGATGATTTAGAGAAGGCTTTTTTTTTTTTTTTTTTTTTTTTTACACATTGTAGGATTTGGGCCTTTGAAATCAGTAAGAGCAACAAATATCAGTGCCATCATCACACAATTACTGCACAGATAAACAAATGATTATTAAGCAGTGGTATATCTACTGTAGTGAAATAATCCTTTTTTAATAAACAGTTATTATTTAAGCAGTTTTAATTCACCTGTCTGTTATATGGATTTGTTCAGGTCTGTGATGTGAGAGGCTTCACATGTTCATGCTGAATGAGGAGGAGTGTGGGATGGGGGGTATGGTCTTCAAATTTGATCTGCATTTTGTCTGAAACGCACAGAGAGAGAGACATGGCAGTAGCTGCGATGTTCGAGAAAATCTGCCTACAAGTGTAGCGATGCGGCACAGAGTGTCCTGATGAGTCAGCACAGGCTGAATATAGCCCACCAATGGGCTTGTGCGCACTCTCTATTCAGACAAGCTTTAATCTGCTACTGAATTACACCATCGTTTGGAAAGTAGGGGGAAACGGGTCTGGATTCATGCAGGGTGCTTAAGGTTCTGGGTTGCTAATCAGAAGGTCAGGGATTCAAACCCCAGCACTGCCAAACTGCCACTGTTTGGGCCCTTGAGCAAGGCCCTTAATCCTGTCCTCTGCAGGGATGCTGTATCATGACTGACCGTGTGCTCTAACCTCAGCTTCCTAACAGGTTGTGATATGCAAAGGAAATCTTTTCATTGAGCTGTAATGTGTGTACACGATAAATAAAGGCTTCCTGTTGTTCTTTTGTGTGTGTGTGGTGATCATCTGCCTCTTTTCTACCATGTCAATCAAGCAAAGAGACTGATATCAGTGTGACGGCAGTGGCTCTAAAAGGAGTCGTCGACACACCAACTGGAATTCCATTCATATCTGTGTTTTAACCGGTCTTCCTTTCATGTCTTTCTGCCTTTCATCCTTTTCTGTCTGCTCTTCTTCCGTTGACCCCCTCCCTCCTGCTGTTTGTTTATCTGCATTTGCTCACCTTGCTGTCTTCTTCTGCCATGCTTTGCCTGCTGGAATGCACGGTTTGAATGCAGTCTTCTCATGTAACCGCAATACTTCCTTCTCTCTTCAATTTGCATGCATTTAACTTGCATTGGCTATACTCAGTCTCACCTTGACAATTGACCTGTTCCTGCAGTAGACAAATTTATAACGAAAAGAAAAAAAAAATGACATGCCATAAAAAGTGCTTCTTGGGTTTTGGTATAAACTTTTTATCATAGGTATATAGAATAATCTATATAGATATAGATCTATATTATAATAATCTATATAGCGCTCTCTCTCTCTCTCTCTCTCTCTCTCTCTCTCTCTCTATCTCTCTCTCTCTCTCTCTCTCTCTCACTGACTCCCCCACTAGCACTTAAACCCTAGAGACTAATGGGTGTTTCTCATTTCTTTTAATCTGCTCAGGGGAAGGGCTGGAGCTTGTTCAAAAGCCCTTATTATTAATAATCTTCTGTGCACTCGCACTTTGTGACGGCATGTGTTTTGACACTATCTATATGCTTGGAGACACTAACTTGGTTACTAATCAAGAGTGCTTTAATAATATTAATCCAATATATAACACCTTATATATTACTTACAGTATATAACAAGCGTTTCTGATGTTTTTTCATCAGGTTGTGCTGGAGTGCATCATAAAGAGGGACCTGATCTACAACAAAGTCAATCCTATTTTCCACCATTGGAGAATCGACAACAAGAAGTTTGGCCTGACTTTCCAGAGTCCAGCCGATGCCAGAGCTTTCGACCGGGGGATACGGCGAGCCCTGGAGGACATAAAGCAAGGTTTGGCCTCGCTCCTTTATAATTTCTTAGCAACAACAAAACGTGTGTAAACCTGTATGCAGTATTATGTCCTTCCTGTTTCTGAGCTGTTACCTGTCTCATCATTGCATTCTCTTGGGTTACTGTAAAAGTCTGTAAGCTTAAACGAGAGCAGATATGATGAATGAGTGTTTGTCGGGAAAATGTCGGGACATCCACCTGCTATGAACAGCTTTGTAAGCTACCCATTCTCTTCCCCCTGGAATCAGGTTGTTTATTATTTTGGCTAGGCTCATCCCTGCAGCTGTTTCGCTTCATCCCAGACAATTACCTGCAAATAAAACAGTGCTGTGTGCGTGGGTGCTCGGTCTATATGAATGTGTGTCACAGTCCAGTGACAGGGTGGGAGACGTCATTGACTAACCCCAGACCAGATCGGAACCGTAGATAGCAGAATTTGCCTAATTAACTTTAAATGCCTTCAGAGCATGACACAACTTTCGGGAACCTGATTAGTGCAGTGTTATCTTAAATCAGATATAAGCAAGCCAAGAGTAGGTAACCGTGAAGGGAAGGGTAGCTGGCAGGTAAAGAAGGCGTGGTCACCTGGGGGGTTGAACAGAATCTGTGGAGCGAAGAGGAGAACATGGCTGGGGGAGGGGTTGATTTGGTCTAGCTGCTTTTAATACGTACCGAATGTCAATGATAGCAGTAATATGAGGCAGGTTAGTCGTAGGTATCATTCATTTCACTGCAAGACACTTACCTATGAATAAAACTATTATACATAACCTATAAATAAGTCAGTGTTGAGTGGAATATGATAGAGGGAGATGCAGGATTGGTCTCATGTAAACGTTGTTGCTGTACACACCTCTTTCCTGTTTATATTCACTTGGAATTTTGGCAGCAAATGGTCTTATTAGGCCTAAAGCACCATCTACTAAAGAATCTCCTCTGTTTTTGCAGATAACACCAAACTAGCCTAAGCATTAGTCCAGTCTATGCTGTTGTTCTCATCATGTCTATAAGCTGATCTTCGTTTTTGGTGGAACATTCTGGAGGCTGCGGTTCGGAGCACACTCAGCAGATGGGGTGGGCTGCTCTCATGTATTTCAGGCCCGGCTATGTTGTGTAATGCCTCGCTCAGGTTCCTCTGTATTCCTGTTGCATCGCTCCACTGCCCGCACCGCAGCGTGGCAGCTTTGCAGGGCGCTGTTGCTATAGAAACCAGGCACATGGCTCATCCAGCACAGTGGCCTGGCACCGGCAGAGTCGTGCTGCAGGAAACTCAAAGCCGTTCCCATCCAAGCTGCGCTCCATCTCTCTCTCTCTCTCTCTCCGTTTTTGCTTCAGTTACCCTCATCGTTTTCCCCTCTGTATCTCAGGGTGGTCAGGATACCTGTAATTCTTCTGATAGGCACAGTTTGGGTGATTCACGGTAGTTACGTGGGGGTATTTGTCGCATGAGATATTTGTTCATACTCATTGATGTGGCAAAAGTCACCCTGAATATCATACACCAAAATGAAGAGAAAGAACAGTCGTCAACAGACTGATTTTAGTTATCAGTTTGATCATCCATATTACAAACACATTCTTAATCAAATTTTCATGAATTTACGGTAGTACAACCCGCATTTACCCTATTGATTTAGGATTGTGGAGAAGCCGGCTAGTTCTGTCAGAAAAGTGCAGGACTCGTAATCTTGGGATCATGGGTTTGAGCCTTATGTCAAGCATCAAGCCCAGCTACTGGGGAAGGCAAAAACCAGCGCACCCGTAGTGCCGGTACTCAGCCTGGTTAAATGGAAGAGTAGTGGCACTAAGGGCACCCAGCATAAAAACACCTGTGCCAAATCAAATATGCGGCCGGATGGTCTGCAGTGGTGGCCCCCACCCTATCATTCAGAATTGCAGTACTGCCAGTACTGCTCTGTCCACGAGCACCTCACTCATTTATTCTCTTTTCTCTTTACAGGCTGTCCGGCATACAGTGACTCCGAGGTCCCTGAAGATGGATTGCAGGTGAGTCGAGTACAAGGTTAATGCAAAGTGGCAAAGGCTGAGCAGACTGAGATGTGGTAAAAAAATGCCTGCCTAATGCCCTTTATTCATTTGGCACCCATTTTGAGTGGTCGGTATCTGAAAAAATCAAAGAACGTTCCAGCCTCCGTTAGCAAATGTTGTGTGAAATGGAATCGGCACCTGGTATGGCAGAAGCGTGTAGCAGTCAACAGATACGTGACTCATTTTTGCAAACGGGTGGTGATTAAATTTTCCCCCGTGGACAGGCTTAATCTTCTGTCTCAAGTGCATTGCGCCTTATGGGCTAGATAGATATGGGTCAGTGCAATGTGTTGAAGAAAACAAGTCGGTTTTTAAAAAGAATATAGCATCCAAACTGCTTTTTTGGAGGCATCTAGAAGTCTGCAGTGCAGATGTATTCACTTTAAAAAAGATTTTCAAAAAGATCAGATTTTCAAAAAGGACAGATCTGATGTAATTTCTGCACATTTAGGTTATCACAACCATTACAAATGCCATGATGACGATCAGAAGAAACGTTGTTATAGAAACAAGGGAACTTTTTTTTTTTTTTTTTTTTTTTTTTCTTCAGGGAAATTTTTCAGGATAATTCATTTAGTAGTATTTTGGGGTATTTATCCTTCTTTCACTTGACTTAAAATAAAGCATCACTGCAACTTAATACAACATTCTTCTTGCTGATCGCTATCCCGTAATAAAACACATCTATCCTGATGGCCGTTGTCGCTTTTAGCATGACGTAAACCCTATCCACATGACATGAGGTGTTACTGAATGGTTTAATGAGTATGAAAGTGATGGGAATCGTATTCTGTGGCCACCATCATGGAAGAGATATCTTTGAGAGGTATGGTGTTCCATCTCTCCAGTAAAGATCCAGTGAAATGTAGAATCAGTGCTAATCAAAGCCAAGGGTCAATGAAGCTGTTTTGGTATGGTGGCATTAAACATGGTGGCCTGACACCTTACTAAGACTTTTTTTTTGTCGGCTGCCTGTATTCCTATTTTTGCGCTTCCAGAAATATCTGACTATCTTTTAAGTCATGTCTAGGTGTACGTCATAACATCCCAAATTATTTTTAGACTATTTCTGTACCAAAACAGCTCTGTTTTCTGTGAAGAGAGAACCGATCTTCCGAAATGTGCCAGATTTCCTCATTTTTGGTAGAAAGTAGCACTTTCACTGCACCCTATTTACCACAAATCCTGTACTCAGTCAACATGTAGGTTCATCACGTTTTTACAGTGTTTGAACAGGTTCAAGCAGACGCAATACGTTCAGGCAGATTATGGTCTTTTTAGAATCCCAGTCGTCGACCATGCTGGAATTTGACTTCATTCATACAGAAAAGGGCTGCGGAGATTACCTGGGATCAGTGATGCGTTGGCTCCAATGGCACTGCTGTTGCTAGGCGGCAAGAGAGTGGAGGAGGGATGCGGGGAGCCACTGAGGATGTAGCCATGGTGATTCACCAGCACAGCGCTGGGGTTACAGAGCCAGGACGCAGCACAACACTTAGTCATTCACATGCCTCAGCCTCCAGAACGGCATGGACAAAACAATTACACACTGGCCAAAGCACCAACCTGCACTGATCCACTGCGACTAGCAAAACAGGCTTCTGACTAAAAGGATGTTATGTGGTATTCCTGAGATTAAGAAATACTTTTAATGTGCCCTTTAGGCTTATTAGCAGTCGATTTTTGCCTCCAAGTTGTGAATCATGATCCTGCAGACTTCTCAAAGATCTTGTGGGTGCATAGAAGGAATAGATAAATAAATGCACAAACTTGGTGTGCTGTTTCAGAATAAAGAGTGCTTAGATAAGATGAATTGCTCCCTTGTCTTGAATAGATAGAAATGGCTGAAGATTTGGCCTCTGGGAGCAGAGTGTGTGCTTTCCTGGTGTGATTGCAGCCATCTTAGTTTGAGCCAAGAATTTGTTTGCCGTCTCCTCTCCCTCCCTAAGTAAGGAAGTTGTGTACAGGAAAATCATCTTGTGGGGAGGCAGTAAACTCGGAAAAGGAGAACAAGACTTGCCAAATCTGTCATTAAGCAGACTTTCCCATCCATAAAAGTTGTCTTTTATGTTAATTGGCAATGTTGTTAAGTATATTTCTGTAGAGCGGCAAGTTTAAGATTTTTTTTGGGTACGTATCTTTAAATAGAGCGATCGCCTACATCGGGTTGTAATCCGTTCCTTAACGTGGTTTGATCCCAAAGACAAAAGACTACGTTCAGTGTAAAATTCTTCAAACCGTTGCAAGTCCTTGAGAGCATGTGAAAAAGAGCTATTACGTGTGACTTTGTATTTGATAAGCAGACCTGTGCACACATGCCATGAATAGAGAGCAAGTCTGCAAAGCAGAGAAAAAGAAAGGGGGAGAGAGAGCAAGCGAATGTGCGTTCTACTCCTGCTGGTGTGCTGCCAGGCCTTAGTTCTTATCTCCCACAGTGCTCTGTGGGTAGATCACAACCAGATTTGCCCCTTCATATGCTCAGGCTCAGGCCACTCTGCAGCAAGGGCTTTAAAAGGAACTCCAAGTCTGGTTCTCATTTCAACTGCCTAACTCTCCTCCCTTCCTCCCACCGCACACACACACGCGCGCACACACAGCTGTCATCTGGCTTTTTAAGTTCTGGACTGCGTTTCTCCAGCTGGAGCTGGTTTATGACATTCCCCCGGCAGACCCATTGGCCGCGCATTCTCTCTCTCTCTCTCTCTCTCTCTCTCTCTCTCTCTCTCTCAAACATACACATGCACCATTTTCTCCACTCCATTTTTCACTTCACTCCCTTTTGCCCTTCTTCATACTGCGTGTGTATGTGTGCTTGTGTGTTAAAAAGAAAAAGAAGAGGGGGGTGGTGGTGGGGGGGGGGGAGTCAAAGGAAGCATCTCTTAGCAACCACAGGACAGTAATTACTGTAGCAGCAGCTGGGAGCAAACCAGATTTCCGCTGTGTGTTAAAACACTGGCGTGGGCTACTTTACACACGGCACTGACTAACCAGTGCCAGCAGCCTCCCCCACATGCAGAGAGCAGAAAAACCTGGATGTAGGTGGGTGTGTGCACATGTGGGTGTGTGTGTGTGTGTGTGTGTGTGTGAGAAAAAGAGCGAGAGATGCCTGCCTTAAAAGTGGCAAGCTCATGCGGCTTCACCGACGTGCACGCTGTAATTTAGATATCGGTTTTCCAGCCTCATGATCGCTCCCCACTTCCACGAGCGTTTTGGGAACTTCCTCCTCTCCTGTGTTGCGGCGGAGGTGGTCGGCTCTGACTCGCAACAGATTCCCAAAGCTGCTCACGTCTTTGTTGCCTGTGCCATGTTTACATGCTGCATCTCAGCAACATTCCAGGAGTATCCGGAGGATGAATGACCTTCTGTTAGACAGCATACATTTCTGAGTTGTATACAACCCATTTCCTGTTTGTACCTCACACATACTTTCTAGCTACACACATTTTATCGGCTACACCTACCGGGTAGATGCCTTTTGTAGGTATATAATTACTCGCTGTAGCACATCTGTTGCTATGCACAATTTGTCAGCCCCACTGACCCCATCCATCAGAGGAAAGGGACCACCCTGAACCACTGCTCCTCAGAAGTTAGCAAGGCAGAGGCATGGATATGGCAGTGGCATTTGTGTGTTTGGTTTGTGTGTGTGTGTGTGTGTGTGTGTGTGTGTGTGTGTTTGGTTTGTGTGTGTGTGTGTGTGTGTGTGTGTGTGTCAGGTGCAGCAGCATTGCTGGGATTTTAAAAACTTTTAAAAAACAGTCCAACAACCAGAAATGCCCAGCCAATAACAGTGTTAGAAACTGACCCATGATGAAAGGTTGAATAATAATGACCATGGGGGAAACAAATCATGCGTCATCTCCTAACTACACACATACAATATGAAACAAAAAGTTAATATTTCGTATATATTTTGGTCCTTTTATCCTGAACACACTGGATCCATGTATTTATTGCATGTATTTTGGAGATGAAGAATCCATTCCTGTTGTCTGAGCTACTTTATCTGGCAAATTCAAGGTGTCTGTGTTTGATAAGGGCATACTTGCAGAATCTGCACCTATAAAAATGTGTCTGGGAACGCTTGCAAGGACAACAGAAACTAAGTACTGACGTTCCCATGCCAAGGTTGTTGCTGGATGTCAGGCTCCACCTGGTGGAAAGAAAGAGAACACAGTTTTTTTTCACCACCTCAGCTACTGCACTCAGAGTTGATCTTTGTGTGGGGAGGTTTATGTAATGATCGATTCTTCATTTGCAGGTTAATCAGGAGCCTCCCTCTATCTGCACGCCCATTAGAGAGCCATTCTCTCCGCATGGCAGAGTGGTGTCCACCGAGCCTTTCCGTGGCTGTTATGTGCGTGCTCAGCCGTTTGAGGAGTTCCCCAGCCCCAGCCACCGCTACTTGCCACCGCAGGTCAGTTCAAGCTTTCGACACACTACATTTATTGACTTTGGTATTTAGACATTGATAATCTTCTTGATTTCAATTTTTTCCTCCCGATTGTTGTAGGTGTCTTTCTCTACGACACGCCACGTGAGCTTTCACATGGACGACGAAGAGGTTGTTCGGATCAACCCCCGCAAGGACGTCCTTATCCGTGGGTACGAGGACTATAGACACCCAGTCATGTGGAAGCAGGACACAGAGCGTGATGATACTGACTTTTCCACCACGTTCCCTAAACTGGACAGCAAGAAAAGTGAGTACTCATTTCTGGAAGGCTCTGAACATCGCACGGGCACCAAGGACTCGATTAAAACTCAGCAGCCTTCGCCTCTACTAAAGTCCAAGAAGTCTCGGAGGAGGAGAGAGGACGGCGAGCGCTCGCGCTGCATATATTGCCGCGAGATGTTTAATCACGAGGAGAACCGACGTGGGGAGTGCCAGGATGCGCCTGACCCCATCAAGCAGTGCATCTACAAGGTGAGCTGCATGCTCTGTGCAGAAAGCATGCTGTACCACTGCATGTCTGACTCGGAGGGCGACTTCTCGGACCCATGCTCTTGCGACTCCAGCGAAGAACAGTTCTGTGTGCGCTGGCTGGCGCTTCTCGGCCTCTCCATAATAGCGCCCTGTATGTGCTGCTACCCACCACTGCGGGCCTGTCACCACTGCGGAGAGGCCTGCCACTGCTGCGGGGGCAAACACAAGGCCGCCGGCTGAGCCGAGCCGACGTGGGAGAAACACACGGCCATGTGAAGAAACAACCGCCGCCGTCGCTTTTCTTTTTTCATTCACCCCTTGAGGCAGGTGAGGTGCTCCACCCGCCACTTTGGAGGCTTTGGAGATTTGATTTGGCCGAGAGCAGCAGAAGCTGAATGACCGGATCTTCTTGGGCTCTCGAGCTCACGTCTCACAGAGCCCGTTACGGAAGGGAAGGAGTTTATGGAATGAACTCGAATACAACAAAAAAGAGACAAAAAAAAATCACTTGACATACAAATGTCGGACTGTCATTGCAAAATAGTGTGTAACCTTTGTGAAGGAATGTTGTCTTTTGTACAGAGATCAAAACTATAACAAAGAAAACAAAACTGGTTGGGCATACAGAGGATCTGCTGTATGGGTATGCTAAAAGGGATATTTTCTTGCTTTTTGTGAATTTGCAGTAGGGTTAAAGTGGCCTTCTCTTTCGACTGGAGCATTTGCTGACTGTGTAATTGATAGACAAAAGAAAACATGCACTAGTTAAGTGTTTTCCCATGAAAGGTAACCCTCATGAATAATGGTACGTACACTAAAAACACTTTGGGCAAGTATTAGCAGTACAAATGTTAATTTCTATGATGGGTGTGTTTTTCCTTCTGCTTTTCTTTTCATTGTTCTGTCAGAGACAGTAACATCATTTCTTCTGAAATGGTAATATGACATATAGCGTTTTTTTTTATTAATCATGTTTATGTTTAAAATGCATCCTTCTCTAATTGGCAACACTATTTGGACCACACAGGTGCATTCCAGCATTAAGTGACTGACACAACACAGCTGTCCACATTTATCCCTGGTTCATTTCCACGTCAAGGTCAGCAAAGAGATTGAGAGACCAATTAGTCAGGAAGTGTAAGAAATGTATATTTGAATTTCATCTCATGTTTATCAGAGTGAAACTGGCTTCTTTTCAGCTTTTTTCTCGTTTTCAAGCTAAACTTGTGCTCAACCAGCAAGTTTTTCCTTATGTGACATGACACATTTTGGTATGTTGACGCCCGTGGTTTAAAAGGGTGTCCAATTTCTATAATCAACAAGGCACTTGTATTCATTTTAGGACATCCCTGTATTAATGTTTCTCCATTCGATTGCCCCTTCTAAAAGCACTCACTTCAGAAACAAGCTTTGGTTACAGCTTCATGTCCATGTTTTTATATTCCATCAAGTATGTATTCTCTGTCATAGCGTAGAGAGTCTGTGCATTACTTTTCTCCAATTCTCAATACACGCAAAAACTGACCCAAAAATCATTAGAGATATGCTGTAAGATGCAAAATTTCTCTCAACACTGTAAATTACTTACTGGTTCAAGAAAGGCACATTCACAAACCCAATGTCAGGTCATTATGAGTAATTATTCAACACTGCGTTTTTGACACAATTCTTTAAAAAATCTGCCAAATATAGTTTTTTTCCTGTTAGCAGGAAAGTTGCTCCCAATTTCCAAAAGGCCAGTACAACGTGTTCCATACTGCAGTTCTCTGATCTCTCTTAGCATTCAACATCAACACACTTTACTTTCTATGCAAATATTTCCATGAGAAACACTTACACACTTATCTACATAAAAGTTGGTGATGTGACACTTTAATATTGTAGATTTTAATCTTGGTACCAAATTTAAAAAAAAAAAACTTATGTAAATATGTAACACTATATTTAAGCAACAATAATAATAATCCCATTCAAATTTTTAAAGAGAGAGTTGTATTTATCACTGCTGTCGGTATATACTATAGCTTGAGTTGACAGCATTATGTACATAGGTCACCTTTTAGTATTATTTCACATTGAAAGTAGAGGGCGTACATGATGATAATGATCGAGCTTTTACTAGAGGTTCTCTCTAGTTTCGTATTGCAGAAAGATGGCTAGATGGCTATGGTACAGTAGTGGCAGTCCACTTCTCAATGGTTTTGTCATATGAAGCTGCTAGAAACAATCACTAATTATGCGCTGAGAGGAATAAAATTCAGCTATGGATGACTGTTAAAACTAAAATCGTTCTTTGGATTTTGTTGAAAATCTTTTCTTGTGTTTGTCTTTTCGTTAAGCACACCCATTTTTATGTTTCCAGGTTTTATTTTTTAAGTCTGTCCTTCCCATACTGTATGGGATTACGTTTAGTTTTTTTTGTTTTATATGTCGCAAGCTGAACCAAGGTTTGATGAACCTTAACAAAACTTGCTGGCTGAGAAGACATGTAGAATAGGCCACATCCATACCATTATATTGTAGACAGATACTGTAATGCCTAGTTTCATTCTGCATTAAGCAGCACGGTGAAGCCACATGTAATGTGCTGTATTTAATATGCAAGCTGTCTGCTTTCTTTGCTTCCTTTCCACTTTGCCGTTAACTTAGCATTTATCCGTCTTCAGTTTTTAACCACTTGCTGCTAGTCTTTTATTTTTTTTTTAACTCTTGGACTTTGTGTATAACTCGGGAATGCATAAAAGATAAACATTATTTACTGTTTAGAGAAATGCTTACGTATATTTGTCAAAAAAAAAAGAAAAAAAGAAAACAGCAGCTATGTTTGCAGCAGTTTAGTGGTTTCTTTGGAATTCTTTAATGCTTTGGTGCACTGACATGTAGCTAGGCTTTTACCCTCCCACCCCCCCTCTCATAGCGCTTGATG
>JAOVVF010000002.1:16936583-16953866 GCA_028565595.1 Duopalatinus emarginatus
ACACACACACACACACACACACACACACACACACACACACACACACACACACACACACACACACACACACAGTAAGTAGAGGCGTCCGGAACTATGTATCGTGGTTTGTGTTTCATTACGGAAGTATTATCGATGCACGTGTGTGCTGCGCGCTTCAATCTGAACTGCTTGTTTTTCCCACCTACTTTATGATTGTTTGGTTTTAATTGTGTGCAATGGAAAGCGACATACTTGATGGACTTGATCAAGTCGGGTAAGTGAAATAACTGTTTTTATTCTGCCGTTATTGTAGTTATTTAGAGTAGCTGACAGGCCAGCTGACCACCGCTAGCTAGGATCATTAACCTGTGTGTGTGAGGAGAGGAACGGTCCTACAAACGACCAGAGAAATACTGTTTAAATACCAGAGAAATATTGTTTAAACACCAGAGAAACACTGTCAGAAAATAAAAATCAACATAACAGTAGTTAGACATAGCTAGTCATGTTCAGGACTCCTTAAACTAGTAAAACACTCTGTGAGGTCAGTATTTAGTACTGAGTTTGGCTTTACAAGACAAATCCTCCAGATCTGACTTACTGAGAGAAATCATGGTGGTGAGGAAAATTGTGGGAAAAACTCTAAAATCTAAGGGAAAACGTGGTGGTGAGAGAAAGATGGGGGAAATCATGGTTCTTAGGGAAATATGGTGAGAGAAATCTCTTTTCTGAGCACTAAAATAAATCTTTTGAGTCTTAATCACTGTTTTTGTTTCTCCACAGTTACTCTGTTTTGCTTGATGAAAAGGCACTTGGGACAGCATGTGAACAAGGCTTTAACTCTCAGGAGTTTACACATTTGTGTACATGGTTGTCGACAAAGCTTCAGCAACATTGTGATGCCAAGGATGAGAAATCAGAAACGCCAGGTATTTATTTTACATCACACATTATTTGGACTTTTAGCTAAATAATTAAACTGTTTCTCTCTATAATGCTACAGGTATTTACATTTACATTTACGGCATTTGGCAGACGCTCTTATCCAGAGCGACTTACAATAGCGCTTAGTTAAATTCTTGGAGTATCTGAAACTAGTAAAGATAAATCAGGATTCAAGAACTCAGACCAGAATTCTGCTAGAAAAGAGTCACGCAGTACCACCTATCTAAAACTTTTTACACTAGTCAACCTGCAAAGAGAAGACGACAATAATCACAAAACTAAATAAGAGAGACAAACAGTTCACAAACATTTATTTTTCTATTAAGTGCTGGCAGAACAGGTGAGTTTTTAGCCGGCGTTTGAAAGTGTACAGAAAGTGACTCTACTGTACAGACATCAAGGGGTAGTTCATTCCACCACCTTGGTGCCAGAACAGAGAAGAGTCTGGATGTTTAATGTAGTGTAGGCCATAACCCTTGTTTTTTTTTACTTTTTATATATATTGTTTAACAGCAGGTCCCGAACAGACAAAACTTGAATTAAACAAGCTGTTAGAAGAGCTTTCCTGTCCATACAAGGGGCTTGATGGGGACTTGAAGACCAAAAAGGAGCATCTGAAACTCCTTTGTAAGTGTTACACCCTGACATGTTACTGTAGGATTGTATGTTTTAAATCAGAGTGACTTAGAGTTGTAACTGAGCAGTGTTGTTTTTCCAGTGTTTTTAGTATCAGAACTTCAGGCCATGCAGATCATAACAAGCAAATCGGTTAAGGACTCGAAAGCTGAGAAAAAGATCTCACCTCTTCAAGATCTCCAGGCAGTTTGCAAAGTGCTGAAACTCCCAGAGCCAGACGAACAACCAGCAAAAGACTTATTTTCATCTATAGAAAATGAGGTCAGTTTACTGCATGTCTCATTTTAAAGATTATGTATAATGTATTTTTGTCTCATAGAACATAACAGATTGTCACAATTACTACAGTAATTTAATAACCTGCCAAAACAGTTAAGAGATTTAAAATATGTGCAATGACATCATCTATGTTTTGCTTGTACGTTTTTTTTTGTTTTATTTGTTAAACGTTGCCTTCAACGTTGCTTTAGGTAAAGGTTTTACTGAAGAAAGTTCCAGAGAAACACATTGGAAAACCAGTGTTAAAGGAATCCCTTAACAGTGAGCAATGGGTATGTATTTCACACCAGACGTTACAATTAGAATAAGTTTACTGTCCAAGTACATAGAAAGTGAAAGAAAGTAAAAAAAAAATGTATATATGCAAACTGAGAAAATAAACTGCAAAAGATAAATAGCATTAATAGAATAAGTTATCAGGGAAACTATTTATTTAAAGAGATTGATCTACTATTCACAGTATACACCTGTCAGCCGTAGCATTAAAACCAGCTGCAAAAGCTGCTCTGAGCCACTGAGGCATGGACTCCACAAGATGTCTGAAGATGTGCTTTGGTATCTGGCACCAAAACATTAGCAACTGATCCTTTTGTGGATCTTTTGTGTGATCAGACCAGATGGTCTACACCACTTTTGGTAGGTACTATCAACTACATACTGAGAACATTCCACAAGACCTGCTGTTTTGGAGATGCCCTGACCCAGTTGTCTAATCATCGCAATTTTGCCCTTGTCAAAGACAGTTGCACTTGCCCGTTTTTTCCAAGTTTGAGAACTAAGTGTTCACTTATTGCCTAATATACCCCACCCCTTGACAGGTGCCATTGGTACAAGATAATTAATATTCTGGGGATATACAATGGGGATGTATTTTGTGTATATATATATATATGTGTGTGTGTGTGTGTGTGTGTGTGTGTGTGTGTGTGTGTGTGTGTGTGTGTGTGTGTGTATTATACAGTATAGGTAAGTAATAAGGTTTGCCTAAAAGATTTGCATACTTCAGCATAGAGATTAATTCAGAATAACACACCAGTGAGTATGTTCTGCATGTATAAATAGTGGATATTTTGCAGAATTCTGATTTATGTAACTTGTGAAGTGGGACTAGGATCCTGTGGGACCCAACAACAAAATCACAGTAGCATGTGGTCATGTATGAAGCTTGAATTAAGTAAACGCTTAATCCTGGTTAGCATGGTTGTTGTCTAAATGACTTATTTATATATTGTTTGGAGATAGAGTGAACTAAATTCATTTCAAAATAACATAGGAAAGTGACTGCAACAAGTAAAACCAATAAAACAGAAAGTGTATCAGATTTTTTTTTTAGGAACAGGATTATTCAATCATCATCTTATAATTGATTTGTGGTTTTATCCTCAGAGACAGCTGGAGAAGATAAACAGCGTTCTTCTGGCAGATTATGAGTGTCGCCGACGCATGCTGATCAAGCGATTGGACGTTACTGTGCAGTCTTTCGGCTGGTCGGATAGAGCCAAGGCACGTTGAGCTAAGTTTTACCTTGAAAATGTAATGCTCAGTGAAAATGCACATTACGTAAACATTCACTAGGCCACTTCTTATACTGGATAGGATTCCCCTTTGCTATCAGATATTGTAGTATGGAATTCATGGATTGTAGTATGGAGTATTGAAAACATTCCTTTGCATCACATAATTGCTGCAGATTTGTCAGCTGTTTGTCTCCTATTTTACCACATCCCTAAGATGCTCATTGGGCCACTGTAATACTTGGAACTCATTGTCATGTTCATGGAACCAGTTTGAGACATCTTGTTTGCATTTATGCAGTTGATGCATTTATCATGCTTGAGTATTTATTATAAGATGGAATGCATTCAAATAATGTTTGATGGATTTTACGAGTGTTTGCAAACAAAACACTTTTCACACCATTACACCACCACTACCAACCTAAATTCTCTGTACAATGTGGGTTGGGTTTGTTATACTGTTGACCTTATCCTCTGGAAATCCGAATTCATCACACCAGCTGACATTTTTACCAGTCCTAACTGTCTAGATTTGGTGAGCCTATTCCCACTGCAGATTCAGAGTACTGTTTTTGGCAGATATGAGTTGTAATGAGAGGTTGTTTGGCTTAGTGTAGAAGGGCTACACTAGTGGTTGTAAAGAGAGGTTGTTTGACTTAGATCAGAAACATTCAAGCTTGCCTAATGGAACTAAAAATCATGCAATTGTGAAAGTCATTGAGATTACTCTCCCCCTCCCTTCTGATGTTTGATCTAATATAATATATTAGATATAATATATATAATATATAATTGTATAATAATAAATATACAGTTGAACAGGTGTTCCTAATAGCAATTACTGAGTGTGTTTTAGGCAAATAAACTGTTTGTGGTTTTTCATCAGGCAAAAACTGACATGATGGCCAGGGCCTATCAGCCGAAGAGACACTCACTAACACTAAAGTCATCAATAAGCGTCGCTCACCTCCTGGCAGCGCGAGAAGATATCTGTAACGTGGTGAAAACTAGCAGTGAATCCTGCAGGGAGAGGACAGCCTGCGCTGTGAACAAGGCGAGTTCAATTTATACAGTGCCGGCTTCAGCTCCTGGTTATGCTTGTGCACATGTAACAACTTGTAACATAGGTTTGAACGGAATGTTTGAGGAAACAGGACACAGACTAATGTTAATGTTTTGTCAAAACATTAATGTTTCATCTTCTGTGCACGCTTCAGCGTCACTGTCTTTCCAGTGTTTTATTTTTACACATGAAGATTAGCTCTTACTGTGGGGCTCTCATCTCCACTCTCTCTTGTGATGCCATCATTGTAAACATTTAATAGATTTCTAATGTTAAATCTAAATATTATTCAATATCAGTTACTTATAGTTGGCATCTACTGTTTGTAAGTGACGCGTTATTTCGTTAACTGAAATCCACATTCCACATTTTAGCATTAAATAGTATACACTGAGCTGTCTTCACCTCAGGAATTTTGCCAATTAATCCCCAGGTGCTGATGGGAAGGGTTCCTGATCGAGGTGGTCGACCTTCAGAGATTGATGCTCCTCCCCCTGAGATGCCACCCTGGCAAAAGCGACAGGACGGAGGAGGAAGAGGAGGAGGACACAGAGGCGGTGGATACGGAGGACGTGGGGGCCGTGGGGGTGGTGGCTACGGAGATGTTGGATATGGAGGGGGTGGACATAGAAGTGGATATAGAGGAGGTGGACATGGGGGTGGAGGATATGGAGGAGGAGGACATGGGGGTGGATATGGAGGACATGGCAATAGAAGTGGTGGACAAGGTGGATGGGGGCGAGATGGAGGTGGAGGACGAAACCAGGGCGGATGGGGTGGTAAGGGTGGGTATTATCAGCGTTAACAGTATTTCCCTTTTTTTTCTAAAGTTTAAAGCTAAGGACAGTACTCAAATGAATGTGCATATGATGATCTGTGATAAGTTGCTTTCGAGTGTTTCCCACAGATTTTATGTTGTTTTTATAATTATTTGAAAATGTGCTCAGTGACTGAAATAAGGATCATGGACATATTTAAATCACACTGATGTGATGCACTGACTTGGATGCAGAGCCAAGTACATCATAGAGGAAAGGTAGTGACCTGCCATGCATATTTTCTTTACATGGTTATGAAATTAGGAACAAAAAAAAACGTTTGTTAGTATAGTTTTCAGGTGCACTTTTTAAATCATCTTTATTATTTGTATGAACTTTTTTTGTTTGGTAACCAGATTTGTGTGATGAATCCTAGGGATTAATGTTCTGTTATATTAGATCACAGTAATAAAAACATGAATACAGTTACAGAGCAACACGTTTTTCAAATAAAGCTGCTATAATTGAGTATGTAACAAGGAAAAGGACAGTGATATTTGTGCATAATGTCACTAATAAACACAATGAATCTATGTGAATGAGGTGTTTTGGAGCAGACCCCTGTGTCAATATGTTCACATCAGTCATACAGATTCCCTGTGTATATTCTCCTGTCACTTACACCACTTTGGATCACTCTGTCTGAAGTTTGTCTACACACTAGAAGTCCGATACAGAGGGAGGAATTAGGTGGACCAGGTAAGTGAATGTTGCAGGGCATGTCTGTGTGCAGGAAGTAAATTAAAGCATCCTCAGATTCATAGCTCAATACTTTTATTTGCATTATGTACAAGGTTGTTGCATTTCTCATAAATCATGTCAATGTTCACAATTGGTGTAAACATCACATAAATCGAGTCGGTTCGGTTTTGTGCAAGAGCAACCATTTTAACCAAATAAATAAAAAGACAGAGAAAAATGATAAAAAGACAACACACAAGAACTAGATCTGCCCTAAATGTGCAAGAGTTAACTGCCCATTTAAACTGAAAAATACTGGTTATGTTATACCACCTGACTGACCCCTGAAATTTTGCTCTGTATTAAAATCATAACAAAATGGCTAGACAAATAACAAGCTAATTTTAATGCTTTAATACTCATTTTAAAACTAATTTTCATAGTTATATGCAGTATAAAAATCATGCAAACTACTTTATTTTATTTAGAAAGAGTTAGGCTACACCTCACAAAATGTTTCAACATAATTAAGTCATGTACGTCTTTCTTATGTCTGGTTTTGCACAAGTATTTGATTTCTAGTTGTCAAAGATTTATAGTTGTTAAAACCACCATGTCATGCTATTTACACAAACATTAACTGAGCATATTTAAAAGACCTTCCAGCTCCAGCAATGTAAAGGCTTTACAGTGATGCATACCTCGAAACATGCTGAAGCCTTCGTGCCATTAGCATGTGTTATTGATTAACTCATGGCCTTATTTATGGTTTCAGGCTTCAGTGTTTCTCGTTCTGAACGCCTTGGTAATCAGAATTAAACCATAAATCTTGTTGTTCAAATTGGAAGATAAATCTAAGCTGATAAGATAAATCTAAGTAGATAAATAATCTTAAGCATTTAAAAAATATTATAAAAAAATATATAGAATTAAATACTGTGAACATGATGTCTATATGTATACATTGGTTTCTAAATCCAGTCCGTCAGCTTTAGATGTTCTTTTTTTTAATTACACGTTATCATTAATTATTCATATTATATAGCTGTTAATTTGTTTTACTGATGATAAAAACGTTTAATCCAAACTTATCTCACTTCATATTACGCTTACAGGTTTTGGTGTTTTCAACAATTGTCTTGAAATTCTCATATCAAGGTTGCATACAGCACCAGAAGCCCAATTAATTTTACAGACATAAGACATAATACTTTCAGTTAACATGTTGCCATTAACATAATTATTTGAACTTGTAAAAATCCTAAGAACTGCATTTTGAAAAAAGTGCAAAGAGATTAACCGATGCCTTTTTCATCCCTCTCGTTTTTCTTATCTCGTTTTGTTTAATTGCACATTTACAAAGTCTATCCAAACCTTTAATAGTCATGACAACATTGTGTTGTAGCTCGGTGGTGTGTTAGGAGTAGATGGACCAGTAGATGATGTTGAAGAGGGTGTATGCTCCAGGAAAAATCACCCTTGAGTATTTGTCTATGGCGTGAGTGTCTATCCAGATGTTGACGTAACTTCTTAAGCTCCTCACATGACTGGTGGTCTGATTGTCTGCTAATGAGAACCGAGCGAAGATCCTCTCCTGTCTCACTTCGTTCTCTGGCATCCCATAATTCCCTGTGGTGCTTTGGTCCATGTCACTGTAGGCAGTAGTCACCATCATGTCCTCATCTGGGTGCGCTATACCGCATGTACAGGGTAACTAAAGATTCAGAGTATTAGCAGGATGAATGATAATTGGGTGAAATCAGCTCATACCTTTTTGGTTATAAGGTGTGAAACATTTCTGAACTGTATAACCAAATGTATGAGTTAAACCAATGTCATTTTATATAAAATAAAATCTCTCAATAAGAGCTGTAATGTTTTACAAGCACCAAATTAAGCATGATATCATTTGTATCATTTCTCATCATGCAAAATGACTGTAGTAAAGGAGTTGATATCCTGCATGTCATAAAAAAGCTAATGTATCAATTGGAAACTATTACCTCTAGTTCACAAATTTGCTCATAAAGTGTGTATCAGTGTGATATTGTTGTGCATTCTCACTTGCTCTCGGAGCTTCCTCTCTGTGCGCTCCTGCACGGTGGTCAGGTAGTTGACAGCTGCATACTCAATAACAGAGAGGAACACGAACACAAAGCTGACCCACAGATAGATGTCCACTGCTTTGATGTAGGACACTCGTGGCATAGAGGCATTGACGCCAGTAATGATGGTGGACATTGTAAGAACCGTTGTGATACCTGAGTAGCAGTAAACAGACCTATAAGGGCAGGATGATCTTACAAAAAGCTTCTTTTTTGTCAATATAGATATGATAGATATTTTTCAGCACAAGGCAGCAGTGTATAACTTTCAGGGATTTGGAAAGTCTGTACTAAGCTGGATGGTTGCAAGTGACATGTCAATACACATCCATGTTGAATGTGCTTGTTAAAATGAAGTTTCGAAATTGTTGGGATATTTCTGGCTTTTCAGTACAGTGTACAACATATAGCTTTTTTTTTTTAATGTACATGTCCTTCTGAACTAACCTAACGGTACTCTAGCAGGCACAGCCCTTCGATCGATCCAGAATGACACCCAGGACAGCATGACCATAAGTGTGGCAGGGAAATACGTCTGAAGCAGAAAGAAAAAGATGTGGCGCCGGAGGGTGAAGTGGATGTACAGTCTATTGTACCAGCCTGAAAAAAGAACAAAGTTCAGTAACATAATTGGCTCCAGCTCTTAAAGTAGTGTTGTAATAGAAACACAGTATGATGGATTACCCGTGCTGCTATAGAAAGCCAGCTTTGTGGTTGTGTGAAACTTTTGGATGAGAAACTGGGACAGCGAGATCCTGTCATCGGTGTTCAAAGACTCATTCCCTTTCTTCCAATACAACATGAGGTCATCATCAGTGTATGCATCTACAATGGTAATACAACAAATTTTGCAATACATGGTAGTCATTCTATTCAAGATTTCTGCGTCACTATTAGCATGTTGTGCCTCATCTGACAGTGACAACAGCTGGATGCTTTGTGGAGATAACCATATAACATGATTAAAAGAGACATGCTGCAAGCTGTTCTTTCCACCTCATCCCAACGATATTTGATGAGGCTGCAGGCATTTCATTAATGGTACATGCAGTACCATGCTGGAAGTGTGATTGATCTTTGTGATGATCTGTAGCAATGAAGAGGTGTACTTGATTAGCAGTGATGTCATTTAGATTTTTCTCGGTGTTAGCAACAGTGGCACCCGGCCTATTCAAATAATAATTAAATAATTAATGAAGCTTATGGTGACATTCTGAAGATGAGTGTTAAATCTGGATGTGATTGTCTGTCTTTAAGATGCTAGAATTGGCATCCTGCTGAACATCCATCTTAGTCTGTCCATCCACCAAATACAAAACTACAGATCAAGCTGGTTAAGCTGATAGACTATCTGTAATAAGGTGGTCAGATATTTTCCAGCTTCCTTATTACAAGAGTAAGTTGATCCATAAATAATTGTGATTTTCTAATTGCCTTGCTTTTCGAATAGCTATACTAATTGCCCTAATTGCCAAGCTTGACCAGTTTGACAGCTGGTAGATGGTCACACAAAGCTGGATTTTTCAGCCCAGTGTCTAGTGCCACAAAAAAAAAATCACTAAGGCCACTGGTTCTGACTATTCTAGTGCTCAATCAGGTGTGAACGTATAGTTTATGGCAATGTAGGATCTGTACAAAATCATCTGGCAACACATTTACATATAGTATAGTATAGTATGTTCACCTGCCTACACTGATCATTGTACTGCACTGTTTTCAGAGAAACCAATACATTTTCTATATAATATTTCACTATAACCATTGTTATATACATATACATTTACATTGTATGTATAGACATTTTTTTCAAATTTACATACAGCTCTCTATCTCAAGTGAGCAGGTCTGTGTGTCCAAGGGGAAACGGCTGAGGTCCATATTGCACATGGCAGTGACTGTTACTCTGCAAAACACAATGACATTAGAATTGAATCCCATTACCTTGACAGTTACATTCAATTAAAATAGCACAATTCTGTGTAAAAATTCCTTATGTTATGATTATATATAATATTGACTATTACCCACAAGATAATCTTATGATTAGTCAGAATTTACACTTACAATGTTGAGTATCATACAACTGTGTACACAATTGTTTTCCTGTGTTTGCTGATAAATATAGCACAATTTCTTATTTTTGAATTGGATTCACATTTTTACCCTATCACTGAGATACTACATACTTACATGAAATTGTATTTATCTCAGGTAATGTCAATTAGTTTGTGCCTATTCATGGTAATATTTTTATTAGTGTAATAATTCATGAACATGGCATATGGAAGACATAAATGTTTCTCTTGATTACCACATTATGCAAGCCATGTGTCCCCTTTGCTGCAGGCTTTAAGAAACTGACTGAAATCTCCCAGATGTCACATAAGTGTGGTGTAGCCCCTAGGTTACACTAAACTGAGTGAAGAGAAGAGAAGAGGATAGGAGAGGATAAGAGAGGCGATTGCTCAGTGATGCTGTCCCTTGCGGCATGATCCGAGGTCCATGAGTTCAGTATTGAGTGGAATGTTCTAAATTTAACCAAAAGTGGTGTATTGTGGACAGCAGTAGCCTAGAGGCAGGAACATTTGGACATAGTTGTTTGCTCTCCAGCTGATCCCTTCCTCCTGCTGATCTGCCCTGAGCAAGGCGAAAAACCTCAAAGCTGCCACAGTGGCTCTCTTTGCTGGTTATATAAATATAAATCTAAAGAATCTATGTCCAAAAATGACATTAGATACATTAGTTGATAATAATAATAGTAGTAATACTAATAATAATAATCCCCAAAATGCACTTTTCTTACAGGTTTTGGTTGAATTATTTGTACCGTAAACTGTAGAGCACATTTCCATCAGGATAAACACGCAGCATGACGTTGTCTGTAGTCGTGTCATGGATGAAAGATCTTTTCGAGTGAACAAAGAACATGTCAGGCACCCAAATCTTCTTCACCAGCCTACTGTCGAAAGTCATGCTCTGATTGTTGGTGCTGGAAAAGGCCAGGCGCTCATCCTTCCAATAATGTCTCAGATAAAGCGTCATAGTGAAATCCTGGGACACAGAAATACAGCTTTCTGCACCACAGTTTGATCATTTGGGATTTTGCATGAACTTACATGAACTACTATTAATTATATTCATCATCTTTACACAAAAAAGTATGCTTTTTGTACACTAAGATATTCAAGATAATACCTATTACATTATTCCACACTGGTACATGATAGTTAAATCACTCATCAAAAAACTATTTTTAAATGGTTATTTCTTTTTTAATGTATCCTTACGTTTATAACACTCTTTTGACCGCTGTCCAACTTTTCCTGTAGACTAATCTCAAATAGAGACCATTCTAGTCTGTATGATGTACATTTGTATGAGCATATACTAATGAAATCTTTGTAGTATTTGCTGTTTACTATCGGCTTTTAGTGGGGCCTTTCATAATTTTATTACATTATAAGGATTCAAGTACCCCTGACCGGAAACATATTTTTACACCATCCGTCTTGGCTGGATCACCTTAAGGTCTATTTTAAGAATGAATACTGTCTCCAGAAATTAGGAATTAGAGGATGGTTAGAGAATGATCAAATTCTCAACAACAAAAAAATAAATAAAAATCATGCATGCATACTAAGCTAGCTAACTAGCTAATATTTTGACAGGTTCAGCCGAGAACATGATGATTTAAACATGAAGATATAAACCAACACTGAAACGTCCACCTCTATCTGAACATAATTATGTGCATTTATAGGTCCTGGCATTTATATAAGTGTGTAAATTTTATTTTTTTCTATTTTAACTAAATCATTTCTTGAGATTATTTTAAGGGGCACTTTGTGAGTAATGTTTTATTGTCCATGTCTGCAGGTAAATGAATAAACATGCAAAACAAACCACACCCAGATTACCCCAAGTATCACTTAAAAACTATAGATGTTTACCATGTGTTAGTTAATCTTAGTTAGTTAAATCTAAGCTGCTTATCCTATAGCTGGGTTGTGGGGGGTGCTGAAGTCGAAGTGGAAGTGAAACACCCAGGACAAGTCAATCACATGGGAGACTCACAGACAAGAACATTCAGACACACCTATACACCCAGGACCAACGCAGTATGTCCAATTCACTGTAGTAGGAAGCCCATGCAGAAATGGGCAGAACATGCAAACTCCACACAGAAAGACCCTGACCATCAAAACTAGGAATCAAACCCAGGGTCCTCTTACTGTTAGACGACCCCATAACACCCTATACCTAATTTAATTTATAGCTTAGTACTCACCATATCGACCTCAGAGATAGTGTCAAGGCTCTCAACCTGAACATCCACCCCTACTGGTATAGGTGGCCCTGTAAGCGCATAAAAATAGTAAATAAGCACAGCAAAAATTACATTCTTTCTTTTTATATTTATGATAATATGTTTTCATATATTTGTATTCTTTGTATTTGCCCCAGGCCTAACAATGTAAGGCACTTGACTTTATAACTGTAAAGAAAAGGGTTTCATCAATCCATCAGTATTTGGTGGTGCTCATGGTGGATGGGAATTTGTCCTATTTTAGTTTTTGGCTCAAAATAATTTCCGATAGTAAAAACAAAATAACTACATTTAGGTCACAGTGGATCAAAGTTCCCACATCTGGCCTGTGACCAGGTCTCTGTTTTGCCTCACTGTGTCATTTTAAAGCCATCCTCATTTACACGTGACATAACATAGCTGAATCTGTCAAAGGAGGTAATTCATAGTGTGATGAGAAGATGACAGTGTAATCACTACCTTCATCACATTAAGCACATGTATATCTTATATTTTTTCAACATCAGTAATGTCACTGCCATTTAACCATTGTTGTGTTGATCCTGATATGAGGATACTAAGGATACTGAGTATACTAATATTACGTCATATTACATGTTACAGTTTCTGCTTTCATTGCAAACTACCAGGTGTTTATACATACAAAGGTTTTATAATCTTGTTCACCATGAAATCAGACTAAATCCGTGTAAACTGACCAGTCAACCACAAACAAATCATGCAATCATGTTCAGCTTGAGCATATTCAAATATTACCACAGGCCCTGTATCAGTGTATTCATTCTGTGCATATGACGTAATACAGCAGCTCTCCATGAGGATTAAGCAGGTTAGCATGATTCACATTCTCAGACAATTGTCATTGCTAGGAGTTCTTCACATACATCTTGTTGAAATGTCATTAGTAATTGCTTGCATGTTTGCAATATTTTACACGACTGCACAGTAGATTCACAGTAGATTCATGCTGCATATGGACCTGGAATATGAACCTGAGTCATCTTGTCTTAGCTCTACGTACAATAAGCACAATGCATTTGGCTAAACAAGAGATTAGCTGAAGAGGATATTGGAGACGTACCTCCAAACGCTGGTCTCATAGTAAAGTCATGGTCTTCTATCCTTAATAATTGTTCTGATTTTGTCACAGGAGATTTTGTTAGGTCTGGACTTCTTCTGAAGATTGGACTGTTTCAGTAAAAACATTAAATATATTTTAATAATTATAGATTTAGCAATTCAACCAACAATTTACAGATATGTCAATAAATGAAATGTGGTGTGAAACATTTAGTCATGTACATTATTAATAAAAAAAATCTTGTTTAATATTAAAAGTAATAAAAAAATAGTAATTGGTTCAACTTCAAATAAAATAAAGTAAAATCTTTAGACCTGCCAGACTTGTCAGCTCCTCCATTCACCACTTCTAGTTCTCTTCGAGACCTACATAAGAAGGAATCAGGTGTTAAATTCCTCTTGTAGTACGTTGATGTGCAATTTTTTATTAATTAAAGAATGACCAAATAATTTTCCAGCATTGTAATTACTTATAACGTTGTGGAATGAATGCAAAACTAAAAACATGTAATAAAAACTCAAAGGATGTTTATATGAAGCACCCACTTCACAAGTCCTTTGCCATTTGTTAACTACATAAATGATCATGTAAATTTTTTGTAGGAACACTTTACTATAAAGCTGTGATTTTCCATGTAGCCTAAATTACTTTCAGAGCTACTGTTATAGAAAATTAATTCATAGAAAATGAATAACACGAGCATAATCAAGACCCGAACAGCACTGTGGTGTAAATACTAATAAACCATGGCAACTGAATCGCATTGCCTTCTTGACAATTTGTTAGGTTAACTACTGCACAGGGATTTCCCAGTAATGGACAGATTGTTATCTATCTATCTACCTATCTATCTGCCTGTCTTTCGGTCTGTTTGTTTATTTATCATTTTTATTAATCCTTTTTATTTAGCTTCTGTGATACAGTCATTGCACTTCTATTTAAACATCACATATAAATTTGCTGTTTACACACATTAAGCTTTGCATATGTAACATTAAATAGGTCACAGTAAATTAAGTTAAAAGCATAAAATGGATTCCTAAAGGAACGGACGCAGAATGTGCACTGTCACACAGACTATCAGGCAGTGGAATTCCAAGGTATAAAGTGATATTTGTTATAATTTGCCATGACGAAGGCAGGGTGTTGCTGTTTGGGAGAATGGGAGAGTGCTGTGGTAACGGATGCTTTTTCCTTCTGTCCCACTCAGCAGCTGGTTACTAATCCTCTTGGCTCTGAGCTCTGTCCAAATAATTCCTGCCTATATCAGTGAAGAAGACTGCAGGTCTACTCTTTTCATTGTGCGCTGACTTATATATGATACATTTTTTAATTGGAGGATTTCTCATATACTAGAGAAGCAGCCTCTATAACAAAATATACCACATATAACAAATTATTATGTTAAAATGACAAAACAATTAAAGTAACTGATAAAGTAGTGCAGATCAAGTTAATATTGTTGCCATCAGGATTAAGCGTAAACGAATGTACTATTAAAGTTATGAAAACTTGTGTGGAACAGAAAGATTTGTTTCTGGTTATTGCACCATTGCATTGCAATTTACAGCCTTTTCAGGATTTGGTTGTCTTGGTCATACTCTAGGACTTTATTATGCCATTATATTGTATATGCACTGAAAGATCTTACATTGCTTTACATTTTATTTTACGTTATTTATTTATTTATTATTGTTTGTTTTAAAAAGAGAGTATCAAGTACAGCCTTTTGCTTTAGTGCCCTAAGTCAAGTGTCCTAATACATTACATTCTAGGACCTATGTATACGGTTTCTGAATGCTTTCCACAGAGACAAATTCCCATTTCAAGTCATTAACTTTGTTGGTTGGGGCAATTTTACCCTGTGACAGTTCATGAACATTCATTCATCTTCAGTGAACACTTAAACCAGGCTGCAGTGGTCTTAAAGCCCATCGCAAAAAAACTGCTAGTCCATAACAGCACACCTAGGGGCAAATTTAACATTGACACGCCATCTACCCGCATGTTTTAGGTAGTAGGAAGAAAACAGAGAACCCGTAGGAAATCTAGACATAACATGAAGAGATCATCCACCCAAAAACAGTAACCTGAGCTTGAATGGAAACATTACGCACTGAAATATTCTGTGAAGCACTTATATCAGACTTGCTTTGTAAAATAAAAAATTTCCCTCAACAGTGCTTTCCATGTTTCCCCTTGATTTTTTTTTTCCAGTTTAACATAAATAGTCCTTTTTCTTATTACAATATTTTACATGTAGATTATAGAAAAAAATGTTAAACAACTGACACTAAACCGGTCACTAAAGTTACCGCAAATAAAGAAGAGACTTCTGCATACAGCCTCTTTACCTGCTTTGCTTGTAGGCCTCAGGTTTATAACCCCTCTGGTGGACTGACTTCCCAGCAGCACCGATTAAACAAATATAGATCAGGACAATTACAGCATCTATCTGCATAGTGCACATAGTCCTCCAATTAATCCAGTCAGATTCTACACACAGGTCCTGAACACACAGCCAAGGACATTCTCTTTTAGCACAGCAGCCAAGGAAGAAAACACAGCTCAGTTCTCACTGTAAACACCACTCAGTTCTTAATCTCCCCACTGGGAAAAAGCAATTTTCACTAACCTATAAATCCCTGAGCGTCAGATGGCACAGATTTGATCCCTCCAGTGGTGGATGTGTTGCGCTCACTCTGCACCGCCCCGAACCAATTCTCCTAATGATCCAGTGTTCTGCATTTAACTGTGAGGTCAGTCACGAGGATGGAAGAGATGCTGCAGAGACGTACAGCTGTACAGACCAAGAGATGTTACCATCCACCCTTTCTTTTTTTAAGTCTGCTCAGCTGCTAAGCAGGATATTTTGTGTATGCTATGATGGACTGTGTGTCTTTGGTTCCCTGATTTTAATAACTGGACAAAACATGATGGCATTTTTCGTAGATAGTTAATGACATGATGGCATTTTTCTTAAATAATTAATAATGGTATCCTGTCATGGACTGGCAACCTGTCCAGGGTGTGGTCCTGCCTTGCACCGAATGATTTTGGATGGGCTCCCAAACGTGACCCTAACGGACAAAGAGGATGACTTTCCAAACAATAGTTTGGAATGCTTAATGAATTGCTATGCTTCATTAGCTGTTAGGTATGACCGATTATCAGTCCACTATGTCACTCAATATGTCACTTTTCTGTTCCAGCATGAGTGAGTGAAAGTGAGTTACTCTTTTGACCACTGTGCAGTTGAATTCACCTCCGCATTTAAACCATCTGTGCAGTGAAACACACACATACACACTAGTGAACACTAGGGGCAGTGAGCACACATGCCCAGAGCAGTGGGCCACCCCTTTTTCCACAGCACCCGGGCAGCAGTTGGGGGTGTGTGGTGTTGTGTACCAGCTCCATATTAATGCCTATGGACATTATTAAAATATCCTGTAGGAATAATGTGTAGATGTCCCAATACTTTTGTCCATATACTGTACATACACACATACATGCACACACACACACACACACACACACACACATGTTCTTAGGGCCGCCTTGTCTCCTGCTTTGACGGCAGAGGCTTAAGCCTTCAGGACAGCACGCACCTCTGCAGTCATCCACAGCTTCTGGTTGGGACATGAGGTGATGGTCTTGAAGACAGTCACATCATCTATACACTTGCCTATGTAGCCGGTCACCAATTAAGTGCACTCCTCCAAGTCTGTGTAGACACACATACATATGGACATATAAGCATACATTCATTTATACACACACACACACACACACGTGTATACATAAACATACATAAACACATACTCATACATACACTCATACACATACACA
>JAOVVF010000002.1:16958676-16980185 GCA_028565595.1 Duopalatinus emarginatus
ATACATACATACACACACACACACACACACACATGCACGCGCGTGTGTGTGTGTGTGTGTATATATGTAGGTCAACTCTGTTTATGTTAGGGGTGAAAAATTGCATACATTTTTTTTCCCCATCCTGCAGGAGCTTCAGGGAGCAGCAACCCTACAGTTCCCAAAGACAGTAGTGCTACAGTAGCTCCCAGTTCCACAGAAAGCACTACAGGTGGCCAGACAGAAAACCTAACAGCAGAGGAGCTCCGCAAGAGAAGACAAGCCTACTTCGACAGGCAAGACAATTCCTTTCTGTCACCATGCTATCTAATGCATATACACACAACATGTTACAATTTACTGCTTTCCTGTGTTTTGCTCAACCATGTAGGCAGTCCCAGCAACAAACTCAGTCCACCTCTCCACCTCAGCAGGATACAAAAACATCTGGTAGGGACTGTTGCTGAATTTTGATTATTTTTATGAAGCTGTAAAATGGGGGAAATTACATAAAACTTGTTTTAGTAAACATTACAACAAACAGATTTCATGACTATTACCAATCTGAGAGTCCATGTAATTCACAGCATGCACTGGATGCTAAATGAAAAGAAAACCATATATAAAAGTACATAAAATTCCATTAGACAGCCACTTCTGGGTTTGGGATTTTAAAAGCAGCATAGTTTTTCTGAACAAATACATTATTTTCCAAAACTTTTATTTTGACACATTTTTTGCAAACACTAGCTAATCTAACAGAACATCTTTATCATGTGCAGATTTTTTTTATACTGTCAGTCAGTGTACGATGGTTAACCATGGTCAATTGAACAAACGATCAATGTTATTCCTTCCTCCATTTTAACAGTGCCATTGTTCATATTGGTGGAAAATAAGCTAGAATCCCAGGCCACAGTAGTAACTTTTTGAACCTGGTTTCTTTAATGTGCATTAATATTTTTTTTTTGCATTTACGTTCTCAGGTGGAGAACAAGACACTGGCAGTAAACGTAGCCAGTGAACACAATGGTCATGGGAATCTATTTCCAGAGCTCTCTTGCAACCAACTACTAGCTGCCTGTCCATCTGTTTTAAAGTGCAGCCTCTCTTCCCTCTATAAACGGCTTCAGATTGTGAATGACAAGAAGGAGCAGATGGCCATTCGCCATTAACACACCGCTCTGTGGGTCCACTTTTTGAAAGTATCACATGGACATGGCTAACATTCATATGGAAAAATAAGCTTGTTCATTCTTTCTTTACAGTCATGATAAAGGGAAAAGGGAGGACTTAGTTCAGTATAGTACTTGTAATGCTTTATATAATTTAATATAGCTCAATTGTTATTTGAATTATATCTCAAATAACATTGATCCATCTTCAATACTTCTTCAGACTCCTGGAAGAGCAGGTGTGGCCAGTGTATTAATCTGGTGAATGAAAAGACACATGGACCTGAGGGAAAATGGAAAGGAAACTACCTTTCTTTAGGGTGCAGAAGCCACACAGGACCACTAGACCTGTTTGTTTGCTGGATGGACTACATCTGATCTTAGCCTTTTGCCAGGCATAACGTACTTGAGGGACCTTTTCTGTGTAAATTCTGATGCACTACCTATCTTAAATGGGATAGTGTTCAAGGGCTGTTGAAGGAGGTTAAAGCTCTTTTATCAATAATACACATCTCATTGTTTTGGGTCCAGTGAAAGATGTGCTTTGTCCTTTTCAATTATATCCAAACTTAGGAAAAACCTAGCAAGTCAGATTATATGTAAACCTGATGTTGAATTCTGGCCTTTCAAAATATTGCTCCATGTCTATGGAAGGCTACAGGAATTGTCAGAGTTTGTACTGTATGGACGCACAACTTTCAGTAACGTAACAGATACTGCTGTTCTTTCTTCAACCGCATTTTGTTAGTCTTGTGTGTGTTCATGTATGCACCAAGCTACCATAGAGAGCACACCTGTTAAAGCATAATCTGCATTAATCACTGGAATATAAGTATACAATTTATTGAGTCATCCATCATGTCAGTGGGTCATCCATTATCTTTTTTCCTCTTCAACACAAGATTACAAAAGGAAGGATTTATTTCCCCTGATTATTAGTGACCTCTCTAGTCTTTCTTTTTTTTGGCCAGTTTAGCTTTGAAGAAATTAGCATGCTATTGTTCAAGCTCACAATCATTAAAGGATACTTTCTTTAGTTGATTCTCAAACAGAAGAACTAGTGATAATCCAGAGGCACAAGATTAAGGTGGTAAATGTGGCAGGACTTCTCAATCAGACTTCACCAGTTTAACAAAATACACAGAATGACCTAGTATTTGCTGGGGTTTTTTTCAGGTTTTAAAAGTTATTATGTTCAGAACTTCTTTAGGGAAACAGAAATGCTTTACATAGTGTAATATATCAAAGACTAGGATTATCTTGTTGGGACAAATTCTCATTTCCATAGTGTATTCCAGGATTTAACAGAAAACCCACTATTGCCAGGACCATTATGCTAAGATGCTACTTTTTATTTACTGCACTTCCAATGCAGTAAAGTAATAAAGCTTTACTGAGAGTGTTTACAGGTACCTCACACTGGAATGTCCAGTGGTCTCACATAAAATGTGTGATGATAGTGTGTGTATGGTGGTAGTGTATATAAAAAAGCTACTACACAATGAAACCCTTTCCACTTATTTTCTACAGTACCAAACTCTCTTTATTACCTGTACTTTTATGGTTTTCAGGGGTTTTCTTTGCCTTTAAAAAGGTAGTAGACGTTCAAGGCTTTTTTGTCTTAGAATATACTCTTGCTCTCAGTCTGTGTTCTTTGTATTCATGTACCTGTACTGTCACATTCATTTATCACTATTCAGTTTTTTAACCTTCTTAAAATTAAATGTTTTTTTCCATTGAATGGTGTCTTAATTCTAATCTTTTTTTATTACAGCATACGCTCATCTTTACCAGTCTTTGCCACTTGTGTATGTTCTATAACATACAAAATATAATAAGTTGATTATACTATTATAGTCAGACACAGACAAATAGTGATTTTATGAGCAGTGACTCCCTTCAGCTCTAGACTTATTGATTGCATTTGTTTTATGTAGTTTGAACACCGAATTGTTAATAGATAATCCGCAGTGTAAACTGCACTTTGCTTCCCAAATACAAGGAACAGACCAGCTGTAGACTGGCTTCTGTTGGTAAGTTTAAAGACAAGAACACTGTCTATATTCTGATATGTATAGTCTCTGTATTTGAATGTTTTTGAGCTGTTGGTATAATTGTATTGTTTCAATTTAGTGTTCTTTTGATCTGAAAAAAACCCAACAAAAAACAAATAAGTTTCTGTATAGTAGTATGTTTCTGTACCTTTGAATAGCTACATTTTGTTTAAAAGAATGATGCACTAGTAACAAAATTCAGTTTATGTTGGTGTATCTAATCTTAATAATTACTTGAACATGACCATAACCCTACACATATGATTGTGAGAAGTTAGCCAGTTTATGCTTCTTTATTAAACTTTGCTGTTTTCTGTCTTAAGATCAAATCTCAGCCAAGACGTCATCATGGGGCTTGCTGTGTTTTCCCTTCTGATCTGTGCTGCCATTTTAATGCCTTCCCTCCAATCTCCAGATTCACATTCTCCCAACATCACCGATCTCACATTTAAAAACATAGATTTTGCCATGAACCTTTATATTAAGATTGCCAGCCGCCATGATAACAACATTTTCTTCTCACCACTGAGTGTTTCTACGGCATTTGCAGCACTTTCTTTGGCAGCCAGGAACTCCACTCGCAGTGAAATCCTGTCTGGTCTGAATCTGTGCACTTTGGAACAGGCCAGGCAGCTGGAGCTCATCCCACAACTCTTTCAGCACCTGCAGGGGAACATCAGCCAAACTGGAGCACTGAAGATAGAACAAGGAACAGCACTGTTTCTGGACCTGCATTTTCAGATAGAGAAGGCTTTTGATGATCAGCTCAAGTTATTCTTCAATGCTGATATTCAGAATGTGGACTTCAAAAAATCTGAAATCAGTAAAGAGATCATTAATAAGCACGTAAGGGAGAAGACTGGTGGGAAAGTAAAGGAGATGGTGACTAGCATCGATCCCTCGACTCGAATGATGCTGCTAAATACTATTTTCTTTCAGGGTAGGTGACATCTAGTAAGGATTACTTGTGCTATTTATTGTGAATCTATATGTACGCACAGAAATGGAGGACAAATTAAAGGAAACAGTCCTGGCTCTGCCACGTTTTGGGGTGTATAATTTTTTTTATTGGTGTGGTTCGTCTTCACTCATCATCTTAAAATGAAGCATTACTGCAAATCAATACATTTTTTTTCTGATTGGTAACTTTTTTCTTACATGAAACATTTGTATTTTGATGGGCATGGTCACTTCCAGGATGACTCTCCATACATTAACATGGAAAAAGGGCTCAATGAATGGTTCGGTGAAAAGTAAAATGATGTAAATCATATGCTATGGCCCTTACACTCATCAGCTCTTGGGCCAGCCTGACATTTTAGTAACATAATTACATTGTTTTTCCTTTCATTTGTCCCCCATGTGTTTGTGTGTTCTGAATGCATATATCCATGTAAGATAATTCTTTCCTATATCCAGGTGCCTGGAAGCGTACCTTTAATCCAAACAGCACTGAAAATGGTCGCTTTTATGTAGACAAGTACAACGTTATCCAGGTGCCTATGATGTTCGCCGTGGACAAGTTTTCTATTGCCAGTGATGATGAAATTAAGGCAAAGGTGTTACGTCTCCCATATTTGGGTGGTGCAGCTATGCTCATTGTCCTGCCTGATCTTCATGTTGATTATACAACTATTGATGACGAGATAAATGCAGACAGATTTCTCAGCTGGATCAAGAGTATGAAGGAGAGGTGAGTAATACAGCATAACTTACATGTTTGGTGTAATCCGTGCTTCAGTAATACCACTGTTTATGAGCTTTTCTGCCACTTGTACTGAGATGTATAAGATCCATAAATATATGTTAGAATACTTGCAGTAGTTTAATGCCCTATGGTCTTATTCCAAGGAAACTTGAAGTGTCTCTGCCAAAATTTACAATGGAACAGTCCTATGCTCTACACACCATACTACCAGCCATGGGCATTCAAGAAGCCTTCAGGGACACTGCTAACTTTAAAGGCATGAGCCAAGAGCCTGGTCTGAAAGTCTCCCAGGTCAGTAAGCAATTCTCATTTGAGCATAGCATCTTCAGTTGCAATCAGTTGGAAATTAAAAATGACAATCAGAATAATTCTTTCTGTGTGGGGTTTGCATGTTCTCCTTGGGTCTGCAAGGGTTGTCGTCCAACAGCCCAAAGTAAGGTGAAATGGAGATAATAAATTTACTCTAGGTGTGAGTGTGAATGTGCCTATTTGCCCTGTCATGGACTGATGATCTGTCTGGGGTGCAATGATTAGACTCCAGCACCCCCATGACCCAGTAAGCGACTCAGATAATGAGTGAGAGTGAGCAGGACCCCAGAATGAAGTACAACTGCATCGTGTAGTTTTGTGAAGTTATGGTTGAGACTTGGAAAGGCTAGTTAGCAATGTATGAGATGATAAGCTGCGTGATTTTAGCAGGAGCAGAGTGAAAGATCTGGACAAACGAAAGCATTGCTGCAGTACTTTGTTTTGGTAGAGTAATGCTCTGTTTGACTAAAGCTTGTTACTTCTGATTTTCTGACTTTGTTAAATTTATAACACAGCCTACTGTTTTGTTAAACTAATGATAATGATCACTAATGCTGGCTAGTTCATGCCTTCTATCATCCCCCCCCCTCTCTATGTAGGTCAAATATACAGAGTTTTAAAACAAAATGATGTAATTCTGAGCTCAGATTTTCAACTTCAAGTTATGACTTCCAAATTTCCTCTTGACTTGTGTTCAGGTTCTGCATAAAGCCGTGATTGAGGTGGATGAGAAAGGCACTACAGCAGCAGCAGCCACAAGCGTGGGCATCACCCCATACTCCATGCCAGAAGCCTTCACAGTGAACAGGCCTTTCTTCTTTTTTATTTACCATGAAGCAACAAACAGTCTGTTGTTTATGGGCAGGGTAATTGATCCCACTAAGAAATAAACCATGTGTACTGTCAGACCAATTAAGTGCTTTTTTTCAGCTATGCTCATGAAATCTTCTGTCTTGTAACCAGATGACTGTACTGCATTATAACAGAATGTTGTTTTCTGTATATCGCTGTTTCTTTTATAAAACCAGCACTAGCACATTAATTCCCTTGTCTACAATAACTGGCTTATTTAGATAAGCGATTATGTAGGCATATGCAGATGCTGTGACTTTGTAATCTACATGATATTTAATATCATGTAATATGATTATATAATAATCTTTGCTTTCATGTCAAAGGTTTTATTTTAATATAATAAACGCTGTTTGAATAAAAGTGTTACCAAAAAAAGTTGACCAACAAACGGAGTGCATTTAAGTTAAACACAATTATACTAACTCAGATATGGACTTTGGCAAAGTTAGTAGTAACAGTGCCACTGCAAAGTTTCAAAGTTCAGGTTTTAATCTTAAACTTGGGTTCATGTCTGTGCATGTTTCCCTGTGTGTGGGTTTCCTTCAAGGTATTCTTTTTTACTCCACTAGCTCCAGACTTGTTATCAACCTGACCAGGATAAAGTGGTTACTAATAAAAAATGAAAGAGTAGATAGGCCGTTAATATTGACTGCCTTTGTCCCATTGTTTATTGTCTGTATGATACCAAAGTAAAGGGGCAAAACAAACCACATCTGTGAATTACTTGTAGTCCATATTATGCACTTGTATCAGAATCCTCAAGATACTTTTCAACTACAAAAAAGCTGTCATGCTAATATTTGCTAATATTTACTGTTCCCTCCTGTGCTCATGCAGTACCCAAAAATAAAAAAAAACTAGGAAAAATGTTTGTGCATACCTGAGCTTTACATACATGTGCTTTTTTAAAAAAAAATTGGAGATGACTTGCTTCTGGTAAGGCTTTTTACTAAATTTTGTAGTATAGCTGTGGAGACTTGTTCATCAGTCACAAGACTGTTCCAGTTCATCCCAAAGTTGTTTAGTGCAATTGAGGTTATGCATCTGTGCAAGCCACTTCCACATCGACCTTGGCAAACCATGTCTTTATAGATCTCACTTTGTGCACAAAGGCATTGGAACGCGTTCCGATGAAGGGAAACCATAATGATACATGCATACATACACATTCTAGACAATCGTCAGTCATTCCTTATCCACTTATTCCGTCAGGTTTGTCCAGAGCCCACTCAGCACATGGCAGGAATACCCCCTGGACAGGGTACCACATACACATGCACACCCATTCACCTACACACTCACACCTAGGGCCAATTTAGAACATCCAAACCAGAGCACAGGGACACATGGAGAACAGCAAAGTCCTCATGGACAGAGACCAGAGTGAGGCTCGAACCCACAACCCCAGATCCCTGAAGCTGTGTAGCACACGCATACTCCGTGTGGCACCACCGTGCCACCCCAATAAGCCTTGTGTTGGGTTAATATTATTGTAATAAATTGTTCATATTATTAATAAGCATGCTAACTGTGGTAATATGCAAAAGGTTATGCGTTAGGTTATGTGTTATGTTTTGTTTTATGAAACTTCACAGAAGAAAATTCATATTAATGGGGAGAAATGAGTAAATATCTGAAGGAAGACTAATTTGTTGATTATTGTCGATTTCTTCAAGTCGACATACACGTAGACATGATTTTGTGTATTATTTACGAATGCTTTAGGAAACAAATGACCAGTTTTGTTTATATGTAAGTATGTTTAATTGAGGGATCTGGCAACCCGGTCTGTCGTCATCGCCACAGTAATGGCAGCGCCCTCGTGTAGTGCATGTGCATGAGGAGCAGTTCTAACGCGTTATATCCGCTTATAAAGGTGAATAATCTGTAAGTATGATTTGTCTTTCTTGAAGTCATAAGTAATTTATGAGTATTGCTATTTTTAAAACATTTATCCTGTGTTCACTAGGTAGAGCACGTCATTAGATACTGTATATAAACTGGGTTAGCATCAGGGCTAATGATTTGGACGCCATATGAAGAGTCTGTTGTGTTCAGTAGCTTATATATGACATTGGCACATATCATGCGTTATAACTATTATTGTTTCGGTTTTTAACTAGGCTAAAAGTCATAAATGTTTAGGTAACTGGCAACTAATTGTCGATATGTGAACTAAAGATAAGTTTTGTAGATGTAACTGAAGTGCAAACGCCAACACCAGCAGCAGTTAGGTTTAGTGAGTTGTTTTTTTTAATCTAACTTTTTGTATTGTCCTTCTTTCATTCTTCAGATAAAGAAAGATGAAGGTCAAAACTATGAAGCCAAAGAAGCGGTTCGGACCTTCTAAAAGAGGGATCCTTGTAAAGGGCAAATGGAAAGCAGTGGAGCTGGATCCCAGCATTTTCTCTAATGAGTCCATGGGAGAAGTGGTGTGTTTTGAAGAACTGACAGATTATTCCCTGGTTGACTCAGAAAAGACAGCAGGCACATCTAAGGTTGACACAGCTTCCAGAAAGAAGCAAAAAAATAAGAGAAAAGCCGGTGAAACTGAGGCTGAAGAACATGCGTTGGAGGAAGATCAGGATGAAGTCATGCAGCAGTCAAATGAAGAGAGTCCGGCTAAGAAGCGGAAAAAGAAAAAGAAGAAACAAGATAGTGATGATGTCCTCACAGGTGATGAGTACGCAGACATAGAAAGTTTGGCTGAAGAAGAAGAAGAGGATCAGATGCTACAAGACTCTGATGATTACTCTGAGCATACAGCAGAGATGACACAAAAGACCAAGAAGAAAAAGAAGAAGAAGAAGAAAAAGAAAGCGAAAACTGTGGAACAAACAGAGACTGATGCCCAAATAGACCTTACCAGTGAGGTCCAGGTTTCATCTAAACGAAAAGGCAAGAACTGGGCCGACGCAGCCCTCTCAAAAACAGCAGGGAAGGACACTGATGTATCAGCATGGAAAGAACTGTTTGTACCGGAACCTGTGCTAAAGGCACTGAGTAGACTTGGATTTTCTGCACCCACACCAATTCAAGCTCTTGCTCTTCCTCCTGCCATTCGAGATCACCTGGATATTCTGGGTGCAGCAGAGACAGGTAATGTAACAAGTGCATGTGAGAACCTATGAGCTTGGGTATCTAGATTCAATATTCTTATGAGCCCTAGGCCACCTTTAAAAATGTTGTCTTTAGTGGTGTCCGCCATGAAGTAACACTGTAATCTTCTATCTTTGCTCCGCAGGAAGTGGAAAGACTTTGTCTTTTGGAATTCCGATGATCCACAGCATATTAGAATGGAAGAAAACCATTGACGATAAAAGTGCAGAAGCAGATGAGCCATGTGATTCTGTGGCAGAAGTGCAGAGTATTTACTTGCCTTCAGTCAAAGACTCAGAGGACGACTCTGAAATAGATCAGTGCACAGAGAGCACTAAGTCCGGAAAGGCTGAGGGGAAGCAGTCAAACAAGACAGGTGGAGACTTGACTGACAAAGCAGCAGCAAACGCAGACAAGGCCTTTAATGCACAGAGTGCCAATATAGACAATAAACCCGAGGACGAGAATCCTGCTGAGGAAGAAAGTAGTGTGGACAGTCAAGAATCCGATGACCATCAAGATCAAGAAGATGGTGTGCCACATGATGAGGAAGGCGTAACCCAGTGCATGAGCTTTAATTCAAAGAGAGAAGAAAAAGACGGTGATGGGAAACAGCCTTTACTTGGACTTGTTCTTACACCTACCAGAGAACTAGCAGTGCAGGTCAAGCATCATATTGATGTCGTAGCACAGTTTACAGGTCTGTGATATTAAAGTGCAAGTTGTTACAATGGTTTGCCTCATGTGTAGAAAGTGTACTGATTGTGTTATCTGTAAATAGGTATTAGAACCGCTCTTCTGGTGGGCGGAATGGCAGCACAGAAACAAGACAGGATGTTAAAGCGTAGACCAGAGATTGTTATTGCGACACCGGGGCGCCTGTGGGAGATGATTCAGGATAAACATCCTCATCTGTACAACCTAAGGCAACTCAGGTAATGCTGTGCTCATGTATTTTACTGTTCCCTTTACACATTGATTTGTTACAGTTACATCATTATGCAGTATATGATTCTGTTATTGTTACTGTCTTATTAATGATATTACAGATTTTTACTTAATTTAAATGGTCAAGCCAGTAATGTGCATTAAACTATACAACTATTATATTCAAATAGACAGAAGTATAACATGCAGAAAATAATTTCCTCAGGTGCCTGGTCATTGACGAAGCTGACCGCATGGTTGAAAAAGGTCATTTTGCTGAACTGGAGAACTTGTTTGAGATGCTTAATACGTCTCAGTTCAACCCGAAGAGACAGACCTTTGTGTTCTCCGCTACACTAACCTTGATCCACAGTCTCCCTGTCCGACTGCTGCGCAAGAAAGGAAAGAAGCTGGAGCAGCGGAGTAAGCTGGAGGTGCTCATGGAGAAAGTAGGGATCAAAAGCAAGCCTAAAGTGATCGATCTGACCCGGAAAGAAGCCACAGTGGAGACGCTTACTGAAACCAGGATCCACTGTGACAAGGACGACAAAGATTATTATCTCTACTACTTCCTGCTGCAGTACCCTGGGCGCACTATGGTGTTCGCCAACAGCATTGATTGCATTAAGAGGCTTAATTCACTACTAACTATTATGGACTGCACCCCACTGCCACTGCATGCTAATATGCACCAAAAACAGCGGTTGAAAAACCTGGAAAAATTTGCGGAGAGGGAGAGGTGAGAGACAGTCACTTCTCTGTTTATTTATGTACTGTTTTCAATACTTTCAGTCAAGTCATATTAACTTTGGCTAGGATGTCCTGGGCTTTTGAGTATTACTTACTTAAATTATTATTTCTATTACTTTTATTATGATTAAGATTCCAAGATACACCTTTAATTATGGAATTATAATTCTTTAAATTTTAGCTGTGTCCTTCTCACAACCGATGTTGCAGCTCGAGGACTTGACATTCCAGATGTCCAGCATGTCATCCACTATCAGGTAAGTCACTACTTCCAGTATTTTATTATTTTTTTATCATTTGTTTATTTATATTTGTTGGCTACGTAACTATTCATGTCTTTCTTGAACAGGTCCCACGAACATCCGAGACATATGTTCATCGGAGTGGACGTACAGCTCGTGCTGCAAAAGAGGGTCTCAGTTTGCTCCTTATTGGTCCAGATGATATGATGAATTATAAGAAAATCTATAGGACGTTGGGGAAGGATGAGGATCTTCCAATGTTTCCTGTTCAGAACAAATGCATGGCTGCAATTAAGGTATAAAGCAATTAAATAAGAATCTCAATTACATCCCAGTTTCCATCCCAGTATCTGTTTCAATGTGTATCTTGTCATGTATTGAGGATGTATTGAGATGCTATTTTGGGATACAGCTTTATATAATTGGACATTTCTGCATTAATTAAATTAAGTTGATTGGTTAGGTAATCACTGATCAATTTTACAGGAACGCATCGATGTGGCAAGAAAAATAGAAAAGATTGAATACTACAACAGCCGAAAGAATCAGCACAACTCTTGGTTCAGGCAAGCAGCAGAGGAGATGGACATAGACCTCGATGATGATTTGCTTTTGGGTTAGTATTGTTGAGCTGTGAAAAAAATGGCATTGTTCGTGCTGTTGAATATGCTTTAAAAAGGTCCCCGTTACCAGGTAATAATAATGAATTATATCTTGCAGGAGGAGGTGAGGATGAACGAGAACAACAGAAACAGGTGAAAGGCTTAAAGAAACACCTGAAGCACCTGCTCTCCCAACCAGTCTTCAAACCCCATATGAAGACTAAATACCCTACTCAGATGGGCAAACTTCAGTTGCCTGAGTTACCTTTGGCCAATGAAACGGCTCTCATAAGTGTGACCAACCAAAAACAGAAAGAAAAACAAAAGAAGTTGAAAAGGAGACAGCAGAAAATGTAGTTATATTTATACTATCAATTGATTTAATTAACTTTTATACAAAATAGCAAGACCCTTTGTCCCATTAGTGGTATATGAACTGTCTTTATGCATTTTTTGTATTAGGACATATCCTAATAACCTAATAACAGTTTTATGATTGTGGTCCATAAGAAATGTATAAAAATGTCTGAAGATCATTATTGTCCATTTTTATGACTTTTAAATATTTGCTTGTGGAAGATGATTGTCCAAACATTGGCTCCAGACTGCTTAATCCAAGCATCATGTCTAGTGTTCTCTGTGCTTGTAAAGAATGTCATAGTGAGATGTCTTGTACAGAAGATACAGAGATGGCTGTGATCCCTCGGGAATAGTGTGGGGTATAAGTTGGCCATCGCTGCCCTCCATGGATATAATACACAAACTAATGTCCAACTCTTCAGTTAAAGCCAGGATCTCCACATGATCACATTCCATTGCCATGGCTTCTACTTCCTAAGACACCAAAAGTGTGTCAAAACATGGGCATGAGATCTCATCTGTAGGTATGTGGAGTATGAGTATGGGAGATATGATAGTAGTAGTGCTCACCTGAGTACAGTAAACTTTTACATTTGGAGCCTCCACAAAGTGCTGGAAGAAATCGGCATTGCTCTGTATGTGTGCCGAAGTGAGCAGTCTCAGGTATTGCACCATGCTGTCGGAGGTAAACTGGTCATTAAAAAGGCTCAACAGTGTCTCTTCAGAGGCATCGCTTTCAAGTCGCTCCAGTACGCTGTTAAACTTGTAAAACAGACATTGACATGTTATTTGTATTTATCAGGGTGTGTGGTTGATGATCCAGAATGACAGTGTAAATAATCTGGTGGTTTGGTATCATATGTACTTACAGTGTTCAGTAAATCTTTAAAAGTGCTTTCAGCAAATCCAGCAGTTCGGAGCACTCCCTGACTTCCTATCAGCTTGTCCCTAAATCTGAGACATTAAACATTTCATAGTCCATCAGTGAGGTATTGGATAAGCGTAGATCCTGTAAAGTGATTAGATGAATGTACCTTTGTAAAGAGCTTTTGTGGAGAAGCAAGCTTTCTACCAGTGTAAAGCAGACAGCTCTGTAAAAACAATTCCCATCTCCTTTGACTCTTCGGATGAACCCAAACTGGTGGCAGATGTCCTACACAAAACGAGAATATGTGACACAAGGGGCTGAGAGATTCCTGTAGAGACAGGCTTTATATTTACTGGCCTACAAAAGTGCTTAGTCAATTACTTAAAATATCCTAAGCTAGACCAGATAGACCAGAATTCATGTACTTGAAGCCAGGATACTGCTAGAAATGAGCTATACAACTTTTCCTAACCTATGTGCAACCTGAAAATAGAACAAGACAGTAAATACAACACTCTAACATGATAGTCACTGCTCAATTAAAAAGTGCTGTCGAATCAGATGTGTCTTCAGAGTTTAAAAGCAGCAAGTGACTTTGCTGTATGGACATCCAGGGGAAGTTCATTCCAGCACCATGGTTCGAGGACAGAAGAGTCTAAACGTTTCTTGGATGATGGAGAGTCAAGTCGGGCCGTTCAATCATATTAATATGCTTACTAAATATGATTACTACGTTTGGGGGGCAACCATAGCCCTTAAGTGAAGGTCCCAGGTTTGAGCCCTGCAAACAGCAAGACTCGGCTGAAGTGCCCTTGAGCAAGGCACATAACCCTCAAATGCTCCCAGGGCACTGTGGGTAAGTTGCTGCCCCCTAGTGTTCACTAGTGTGTATGGGTCAAATGCAGAGGTGATTTACATTGCATAGTGGTTCGTGCCTAGTGATACTCACATTGACTTTCACTTTACCTGGTATTTCTTATCTTCTGGATCTTCCAGTGGTTGAGGTGTAGTTGCCTCCTTGACGGAGACCAGTTTGGACGTGTCCATCTGAAACTGCAGCGGTTGCACGATCACATGTGGCTCGAGAAATTCTGACTCTCCTAATGCTGGATCCCAGATCGGATCTGATTCCCACAAGCACACGATCAAGGTCTATCTGAAGCTCCGTAGAAAGCGAATGGTAGCTTCCATGATGACTCGGGACACCTGCACGCGCTCTTCCAGACGTTTCTTTGAAGTGGGCTCGAGCAACTTTCTAGAATATTTCACAAATGTTTTCTCTTCATCAAACGCACGAACGCGTGTCTTTCTTAAAGAGACAGGGCCATTTTAAAAGGGAAAATGATTCAAAGTGGCTATACATGTGACTGGGTTACAGGTCAGCAGTCAGGAAAGAAACGTACACAGTCCTCTATTCATCTCACACGTACTCAATACGGCGTTTTCTTCCTTGTTTTTTTTTTGTGTGTGCGTGTGTTTTTTGATGTTATTTTACTCTAGTGGACGGTAGGGGGCGCCACAATTCAGTCAAGTACTTCAACACAAAGCAAATCCAACCCACGAACGTCTATATTTAAATTTTATTTTCAATTTAAATGTTATATCTGAGTTATTTAAATACCACTGGCAAATGAAAAATAATTACAGATTACCTCTCTAAATTATAGAATTCTGAACACAGTTTTATTTGCAACTAGTTTATATATTTATACATTTTATTTAAACTAGCAACAAACACAATTTACAGTTTATTATATAATATTGAATTCCAGGCATTGACAGATTTCAGGTGAAGGCCAACATAAGGTCAACATTTTTGCCTTTGCTCTAGTCCTGTCCCATCAAAGGAATGCAGAACATAGTTGTCATGGTTGTTAAAGAAAATGTATTCTTTGAACACTAAAGAACGTCTGGCTGAAAAGAATTAAAAATTCGCCAATCTCTGTGTATTTTTTTTTCTTTGTTGAAAATTTGCTCTCCAGTGAAAAATGTGCTTTATTACATCTTGGAGGAGCACAGGAGTTCACTTTCAGCAGTTTTGCTGCTGCTCTTTGGGTTAACTTTACTGGAGCTGTTTACATTCAGAGATAGTCCTTTTCTTCCTCTGTCTCTTGTCTTCTTTATCACTCCTGAACTGCAGTCTGTTATCTGCTGTGCTCTCCTTTCTGTATCTGCCATCTCCAGAATAAACTCCTGCAGAAATAGTTATAGCTTTTCCATAATAAAAATGATGTTTTATAGGAATCATATGTTCGCTGTGGTCTAAGGGACAAAAATAAACAGACTATTTATGGCATTTTTGATACCTTTATCATGTCCATCATGGTCAGTGAGTCCATTTCTTGTAAAGGTCCATAGTGTTGTAGGTGGCACTGCTGCGCAAGATGTTTCACAGCTAACAAAAGACACCCAATCTCCTCAATCTACACACACAAGAAAACAAAGCTGCAACTAGCTTTATTCACTATTAACTAGAAACATAAATATCTTGAGCTGCATTTCTATAAAGCCTGTGTTACAATCCAAGAACAAGCTTTATACATTTACATTATAAAACAGATATCGGACCTGGTCTCGGGACTGGTCATGTTGATTATATAGGGTCATCTCTAGTTGTTTATTCTTCTCTCTGATTTGATCACACTGGGTCCTCAGTTCTGACAGCTCCTTATTGGACATCTATCTCCAGAAATAAAAAGTATAGTTTAATCATGGATAAAACTATCAAATTGTGTTGTATACTAGACAGAAGACAGTAATCGGCACAAACTACTGTTGTGAGATTTTGATAAGTGCGTGCCACATACAAGTCTGTTTGTACTGTGCTCCAGTTTAAGTGAGTCCAGGCTGCATCTGCCTTGGTCTAGATCCTCTGCCAGATTGGTAAGACGTTGTAACAAGTCCTGCTGAGTGATGGACAAGGTCTCATAACGTCTGATGATAGGCATCACCAAAGAATCCGAGCCATATTCTAAATAAGCTGCACATAAGACCATGTAATGCATATCCTCTTGAGCAAGAAAGGCTACAGCAGGTTTAGTGTTTTACACAAAACATACTTGATATAAGTCTTATAAATGTTGGTTATGCATTACAGTTGGTTATGTACATTTTTTTACCTTCTGGTAGCAAATCTAGTATCTTCATCATATATTCTTCATAAATCTTATATTTATTAACCCATTCTTTTAGTTGCTGATGTCTGTGGATAAAAAGTAAATACACATTTAATAATATGTTGTATAAGTATGAACTAAAATAAGAGAATTGTGGCCAGAGGTGATTTCTGTCTATTTACAAATTCCTTACCTAATCTGAAGGTGCTCAAGTTCTTCATATAATTTGTATTTCTCCTTCTCCTTCAGTTCATTCTCCTTTTTCTCTAGCTGGTATTTCTTTAGAGCACGCTGTCGCTTTACTTCGTTTTCTTTCACAAACTTTTCAAATTTCATTGCCCTCTCTTTTGTCTGTTAAAGAGAAACAATTATTGACCTAATTATTGCCTCCTAAGCTTTTAATAGCTTTTAATATCTTTTTGGCTATTGATATTTAAAAAATATAATACATTTGATAACTAACCTCAGTAACTTCATGCACAATCTGAAATGTCATCAGGTGAACCAAAACAATTACATGCATCAAAGTATGAAAAAGCCTGAATTTCTAACTTACTTCTTCCTGTTTTTCCAGAAGTGCTGCTCTTGTCTGTTCCAGAGAACGCATGCGATCTTTGAACTCCAGTCGCTTCTGAATTAACTGCCTGTTCACGTCATCGAGCTGCACCTGCGTCTTCAGCACCAGTGTCCTTTGAAGAGTGTTGACACCCGTTTTCAGGATTCTGTTAGATGACTGAACGTTATCACGCAAGGTTAGAGTCTGTAGAAGTATGTTATCAATATCTACTGTCATGAGGGTGCTGTAAATGTTAACTTAGAATTGCTGCACAGAGACTGAAATGCGACAGGAAAAGGCCAAAAAGTTACATCATTGTGGTTGTATTATTTATATGACTGGGACCATATTTGCCGTCTTGACTTTTTTTTTAACCATTAGCTGAATATTTTTTTTAAAAATGTACTAAAGATTTCTAAAATTTTACAGAGACTCTCTAATCATATCAGTACAAAAATCTTTATGTATACTCACAGGAGACGTAATTTAGTGAATGATTTAGTGTTCAGTGATTTAGTGTTTTGTTTTTTTTAATCACTTATTATTTCATTTATTCAATCATTTATCTTCAGTAACTGTAACTTCAGTACTTCAGTAACACTCATTATTATAGCAGTTCTAGGGCCTTTTCCAAAGAACACTGGGTTGGGTCTTTAATCTGCAGTCTAAAACTGTACTGGTCATAGAAGTAATTTCCATTTAAGGATTTAAGTTTGGCAGTCCTGCTTAGACATTTATTTATGCAACTTATATGGCATTGTTAGGACTTGTTTTGGCTTTTAAAGATGAAATACAACATAAAGAAGTCACATTGTACAGTAATTGTAATGTATTTATTAAGATAATAAAATAAACCGTAATATACAATTGCAGTTTTTTAATGAACATACCAGCATGTTACCAATTCTAGTGTTTTAGTAAATTTAGTGTGGTCCACCTAAAATTAGGAAAACTCCATAGTTCATAGATTTATATGTTTAAGATAAAATACATTCACTTCACCTGTCTCTATCTAGAGCACTTCTGTGATCAATTTCTCATGAAATGGTGATAACATGGTGTCACTTCTTAACCTTATATCATATCATATCTAAAATCACAAACAGTAGTAGGCAGAAACAGCAGTATTACAGCATGACAAACACAACAAATGCTTAAGTGGCCCCTCTAGTTAACCCTGTAGTGCAAACATGCATACCTCTGTTATGACAGGAATGTGTCTGACACTGTCTCCTTCTTCTCTACTATGAGGAAGACTGAGAAAGAAAGAAAGAAAGAAAGAAAGAAACAACATGCAATGCAAACATGCAAATTAGCGACGTTACACTACTTCCTGCAGCTGTAGCACTGTGTTTACAATTCACTTAATAACAATCTTTTCTTCATGCACTTTAACAGTAGATGGAGATTAAATCATACCCCTGGTCCTCTATCTGTGTCACAAAAATATTTTTCAGCCTGTTTTCCACTTTCAGATGAAAACGCGGGTCGTCCTTATTCAACAGAGGGAGAGAGAGAGTATCCATATTCAGTGAAGTAGTCTAAATTTTAGATAATTCTTAAATTAGACAAGAAAAGAACAATCCAGGATTATTAAATTAAAACATTTAGCTAGATGAAGGTGTCGCGAGCGGTTCGGGTTTCTTCCGGGTTCTGTGTCCGTCTGAACTTGTGTTGCGCTGTTGCTAGGACACCGCGGTATAGAAAGACGGAGAGTTGTCACAGCAACCGCCACGGGGGGCTTCTGTCTATAGCATTATCCTGCATTCTGCTCTACAGAATCAGACATCAGACATCTACACACTCCTCCTTTAAAATACACTCATCTACTTAGCCAAATACACTTGGGATGCAAGTCCCAGCCATGCAAGCCCCTGTTACCCACTGTAGTTCAGGTTTGATGTCCCAGGGTGCCTTCATGTCTGTGTCACCTTCTGGTTCTCCCCTTTAGTTATGCAGTCTTAGCTAGTCTGCTGGAGTTTCTGCTTGCTCTCTGCACAACATACAATTAATGTGACCATTACATAAAAGAGCAAATTCTCTGGATTCTCTTTTTTCCCCTCTCTTTTCACCTCCTATTTACGATACGGCTGAGGCACCAGGCAATACCAGTGACCCCAATTTCTGATTCCTCCTGCTACCCAAACCTGCCTAATCCATTCTTCTTCTTCTTATCTGCTTTAACCCGCCAGTTGGGCACACAGGGGCTGGAGCCAATCCCAGCATCGGCAGCAAAGACAGGGTACACTATGGACAGGTCTGATCCATTCTTACCCCTTCCATATCTTTTTGGACTCTCATCCAAGACTCATCCTGATCCAACACATGGACATGGACATGGACAGACGTAGAAACCATAAATCAGATTACAGACTTATAACTATTATTATATAACTATAATTATAGTAATTATATAATTACTATGCGAGTGACCCAAATGAAGATGGGTTATGAGTCTAGTTCCTCTCAAGGTTTCTTTCTCTTGACATCTCAGGGAGTTTTTCCTAACCACTGTCGCCATTGGCTCGCTCATCAGGGATAAAAATCTCTATATATTTATAACCCTTTTTGTTGTTTCTGTAAAGCTACTTGGGGACAATGTCTATTGTTAAAAGTGCTGTACAAATAAAATTTTATTGAATTGAATTGAACTGTAGTTTGCTGAACTGTAGTCACCCACCAACCATTTACCCATGCACACATTTAAATGGCCCCTGGCTCTATATTGTTTGGATTGTGGACCATTCTCATTTATTAGATGCCCTTATCCTGAGCAGGCTGGTAGGCTTGTGGTTAAGGAATCAGCCAGAAGGTCCCAGGTTTGAGCCCAGCATCTGACTAGAATCGACTGAAGTGCCACTGAGCAAGGCACCTAACCCCCAGTACTTCACCAGGAACTGCAAATCAGAGGCTACCCAATGCTCTGGGCATGTATGCTCACTGTGCAACAGTGTGTATATGCATGTTGCACTGCACAGATAGGTTAAATGCAGAGGTAAATTCCATTGTACAGTGGTTGAAAGAGTAACTCACCTTCACTTTCACTTACAGCTAAGGGCTTGAACAGTTGAGTTTCCACTGCCAGGCCTTCTTTATCCTGCCAAGGGGGATCAGTAGTCCAACATGTTAACCACTGTGCTACTACTTCTCCACATCTCAATACCACAATGGCACCAACATTTATTCATCTTCAGTACTCAGTATACTGTCACGCCCATTTACATTTAGGAGCAATACAACAAACCAGTCCAGCTACTGGCATGTTTTAGCTTGATACTGGGTTGATCGTAGGCTGCTTTAGACAAAAGGCCCAACAGCAGCCATGCCTTTTTCTCTACATCTAATAGTAACCACATTGTTTAGCTTTGCCTCGCTATTTAGTTTTACACAGTTAAGTGCACGGGTTGTAGTGCAGAGACAAATGAGCCTAAGCAATGTTCTGCATGTCCTTAAAAGGTATTTGTAGATCAGGCAGGGCAGCTTGGCCTTTCAGCTCAAATAGGGAGTGAAACTGGTTTCTCAGATGCACACTCAGACAGATGCACTGAATGAGGCCAATGTAAGTATCAAGATTTCTAACAGTTTTCTTTCTTATGCTAAAGTATTGTGCTTTAGGCTACTTAGGCTATAAGTGCTATAAGTGGTGTTACTTGTTTCATGCTTTAACAGAATGTTGTGTTCATTGCTTTGCTATTATTTCTCATAGCTATAAGCCCCAGAGTCTGGTACATACTGCCCTGTATGCATGCAGTGCAATAAAAGTGACTGACTAAACAAAACAACAAATGCTACAAATGATTTATTAGACATAATACGACAAATTGCATTACAGGAAATCTTGATCCAGATTTGTGTTTGCATTCATTTACCTACATGGACAGACATCAGTGTCTGTAAGAAGTTACTATTAATGGAAAGGTAAGATTTTCAAAATTGCTTTTTATTTGCTCTTTCAAAATGTTACATAAACAGTTATATCAATTTTACTTCACACAAAACACAAACGCTTTGCATTATACTTGTATTATGCCATTATACTGAACACACACCAGCTAGACAGTATGTGGAACACTGCCAATAATGTTGTCTCTTGATATTTATGTTCTATCTTCAGAGGTCTAATTATGGGAAGGCCAATCTGTTATCCATCCTATCAAAGTCTGCTGGCCTATTTCCTAAAATGACATTTCACTTACTTAAAGGAGTAGACTGGGGAAATGTCCAGTTATACAGATTTTCTACCTTAAATGTAAATGTAAAGTAAAACATGTTTGTTGGTTTGTTGTGCTTTTAGTATTTGCTGATGTAGCTTTGTGCTAGTGTTTAAAGCAGGTCAGTATCAGGCAAATATTATTTGTTTAAAGCAGGTCAGTATCAGGCAAATATTATTTGTCATAAAACACAAAAAAATACAAGCTTCTCTAATATATTAAATAATACTGGACAACAAATGTGTATTTGAGTTGACCATAACAGAAAATGCACCTTTAGGGGTGTACAATTAATCTTGTTTTTAAGCATTTTGTGCTTATTAATTGCTAATCTTTGTTGTACTTTCATTTCTTTGGTAGGATAAATGGCTGATCATGTTTACTTTAGACTATTGTAGTGAATTCGCTGGAAGACTGGGTGTAAGATGCATGCCATTAATACCATTCACTCACTGCAGTGTTGAATGACTTCCCAGGTAATGAAGGTGAAGCTGGAGAAGCAATAAAGGGGATTTTTTTTACATTAGATCAGATTTTACTTTATTGTCGTTGTGCAGAGGACAGGTACAGAGCCAATGAAATGCAACCAGAATCTAACAAAAAGTGCAAGATACAGTAATTTACAATATTTCATTAAAGTGCAGGTATAGATGATTGTGAATATGCACATGTGTATGGGTTGTATACACAGTTTGTAT
>JAOVVF010000002.1:16981347-16993737 GCA_028565595.1 Duopalatinus emarginatus
CAAAACCATTGGTAAGACTTTAATACAGTAAAGCAAAGCTCACTCCCTATGTAATTTGCATGTGCATGTCATAGATGGCAAGTGTTTTGCATCCGAACAAAGGTCAAATTACATACATTTTACAGGGAGCCCATAATCCTGGCAATTAGGAGAGGTGATGTGCAGACAGTGACTGAACTAGCAACATCCATATCATGCATCCAAACCCATAGTGCAGTGGAAGACTGGACAGCCCTACATGAAGCAGCCTATTATGGGCAAGCTGCCTGTGTAAAAGCTCTACTTAAAGGTAAACCTGTGCTGTTTGTGATGTTTAGAATTGTACAGAATGTGTATAAGTTTATTTTTCTTTGCCTCTAAGATGTAGCTCAAGGAAGCAAAGGCAGCCTGAGGCTGCACCGGAACAGTTTATTGCTATAATTGTTTCTGATGAATTTTGCATGGAAAGATAAACTTGCTCAGCAAGTTGAACGACTGTTGTGTCTTTGGCTTTATCATCTGCTACACAATATAGATAAGTTTAAGCTAAGAATAGTGTTCTGGGGGTTGGGGGGCAGGCATGTTTTTATGCAGGTCCCGACATGGATAGAAATATGTGACAGTTTTGACCTAGTATGCACATTTGACTGGACTGGAAAACTTGCTTTTACAACTGTGGCTTCTATTCTTTTTTTGTTAATGAGATTAAGGTTAGGGTTAGACATTGGTGGAGCATAGCAGCATAGTATTATTCGGTTGGCCACATAATAATTATGTCAGTGGGAGGTCCCCGCAAGGGTAGTATGACAAGTGTACGTATGGACTAGTTGACCATGTGGGGACATTTGGCTGGTCCTCATGAGTGTATTTTCGTTGACGGTTTTAAACAAAAATAAAAAAAATAAGCTTAGGGTTAGGCATTGCATAAACTAGCTGTGTTAATAATTATGTAAACTAAAAGTTTTCATAAGAATTGCCAGACAAAACTCAATCTCTGTGTGTGTGTGTGTGTGTGTGTTTTCTCACAAAGTTAAACCCACTTGTGTAGATAAGCGCACTCTTCAGGAGCAGACTGCTCTTCTAATTGCAACTGATGGGAAGCACCTGGAGTGTGTGAAGTGTCTTCTGGAGGCAGGTGCAGACCCAGATATCAGCAATAAAAACAGAGAGACACCACTTTATAAAGGTAGCGGCTGCTTCATTGTGTAAACATCAACATATTGTGTTCTTTTATGTGACTAGTACATGCACGTGTGCTTGGAAGGTGAGAATTGTTAAATTAAGTAAGTAAGTTATTGTATAGCACGGATGATTGTTTTACACTACACATGTACACGTGTAAGTGTCTTAAGGTGCTAAGCCATGATAAGCTACCAGAAAGTGTGGCTTGGCTTAGATTTGTACCAGGGTCTGGATGACAAAAGTCTTTGTCCAAGCACCACAATGTTATAGTGTTTTGATGATGGTGGTAGATAGTACAATCTGTCTAGATCTCATAACCAGGCCACAGCATGTGATTATATTCATAGTTCATTTTTGAAAGTGTTAAATCATTAAGTCATTTAGCTGAAAGACAATTTTAAGTTTTAAGAAAATTTAGACAGATATTTTAGCCCCTAACAACTAGCACGAAGATGGGGTAAAGGCTACACAGTACTTCTTTAAGTTGATCTAAATAGGAGTGTATCCTAAATTCTGTAAATGTATAAATGGTTTATTATAAAGTGAATGTGATCAGTCTTAATATATTAATCTAATTGATATGCAAAGACCCTTCCTTTTGAAAAGTGTACCCAAACCAGCCCAGCTACAACGTCTCCTACAGCATAATAAACCCAGGAGTTTTTTCTCTATTTTTTTTGTCTATACTTTTTTAGCCTGTGAAAAAGAATGCATTGACATAGTACGGGTGATCCTGGCATTTGGAGGTTCTGTAAATCAGCGCTGCCATCGTGGTTGGACAGTTCTCCATGAAGCAGTGAGACGGGGGAACACACAACTCTGTGAGACTCTCCTTCAGGCCGGAGCTGCTATTGATGCCTCCAACACTTATGGTATTACTCCACTCATAGAGGCAGCTCGGCATGGCAGGACGAAGATTGTGAACTACCTCATTAGTAAAGGTAGGTGACCATAAACCCTAGACATAAAAATTGTACAGTTACAGGCACTCTTGTTCCCTAAGCAAAGACTTTTTTTTCTTCAGCTACTTGGATTGTGTTGTACAACAGTGTATGCGTGTATGTATATATGCATATATGCTTATATGCAAAGTCTACAAAAGTCTATATGCAAAGTCTACAAATAATAAGGTTTATTAGATTGTCGTGTTCTTCCTATGTACTTTAGTTGAGTGTAAGGTTCTGTGGGTGTAATATCTGTTATAGGCTGATAACTAAAGATGGATCATAGCAGAATCAACTAAAATTAAAGCTTATTATAATTCAAAAAGCCTAATGGACGTCATTTACATTTGTTTCACAAATACCCTTGTTCTTTATTTTAAAGGGTTTTTTTTTTTTTTTTACTTACTTTGGCAGGTGTTCTAAATAAAGTTGACTGGAAAATGAAAGTCTGTAACAAGCTGCGGTATATCTTTAAATTCAATTGTTTTATATCTTTAAAGGTGCTGGTGTGAACCTACAGTCATGTGAAGGGACCACAGCTCTAAGTGAAGCCTGTAAACATGGTCATAGAGACACTGTAGATTTTCTGCTCAGACACCATGCAGATGCCAACAAAGGCTCCAAAACTGGACTTCTGCCTTTGCACTTTGCTGCTCAGCATGGCTATAAAGAGTAAGCTAACTATCAAAATCTGACATTGTTGTAATATCCATAAGTTGTTTTAAACATTATTATTATTATTATTATTATTATTAATAAAAATAATAATGTGCAGTTTAATGGCTTTTAAAATAGCTTAGACAGCTGGAGTAAAAGCTGTTGTCAATGACAGGTGTATGTCACAGTGTGACATAACCCAACAGTAACTCCATGTCCTGGCCCCCTTTCAGAGAGAAACAAGGCATTTGGGTGTTAGGGGTGGGGTGAGAGAGCAGGTGGTGTGACAAAGTGCATTATATGGACAGTATCAGTCTTGACAGGTGAAACAAACAAAACTGTAGGTTGCAGCTGCCAAGAAGGACCCTACATTTCAAGTGTGCAAAAACAAAATGTTATCTAATTATCTTTACACACAGGATAAATAAGTAGTATTTCAGTGTATGTTAACTTTGTGTACTTGTTTTCCTAGGATTTTGTCATTACTGCTGCCTGTCACTAGTCGTGCAAAGATACGACAAAGTGGCGTTACTCCCCTTCATTTAGCAGCTGAGTTTAACCAGGAAAATGTTGTTAAATTCTTGATCAAGTCAGGCTCTGATGTGAACGCAAGGCTGTCCTATGAACGCTCGTCCATGTTTCATGACCACCGCAGCACAGCTCTGTACTGTGCTGTCACAGCTGGTAATGGAGGAGTTGTGGACTTGTTGCTCAAGGGTGGCGCAAACCCCAACCTGGACCCCCTCAACCCACTGCTCGTCGCCCTACGCCAAGGCTGTATTAGGACTATATTCACACTGGTGGAACATGGAGCAGATGTTAATGCTCATGTACCAGCTCATCCCACTGATTTTCCAGGAGTGCTGTTGTATACCCATAACATGAAAATTTTACAGTATCTATTGGACCATGGATGTGAGGCACAGGAATGTTTCAGATGCGACCATACAAACAGCAGGCAATCAGCTAGCCAAAGCAGAAGAGAGGATGCAGACCAGAGGACTCATTCTGTGACAGGAAATTCATTTCCATCACAAACAATCTGTACTGAATCAACAACCAAAAATCTACAGGTGCAAAAACTGAAACCTAACCTTCTTAATTATTGTTTTTGATTATATAATATAATTATATGACCATTTATTATTTTCCCATCATTGATAACTCGGTTGCAAAGAAGGCAAACTTGCAAAAGCATTGCAACTTTAATTGGAAATGTAATATTCCTAATAGTGTGTGTGTGTGTGTGTGTGTGTGTGTGTGTGTGTGTGTGTACACACACACACACACTATTAGGAATATTACATTTCCAATTAAAGTTGCAATGCTTTTGCACACACACTACCATTATATACATACCAGACATTACTACCCTAAACTCCCTCTACTTAATATTAAATGGAAACAATTTTTCCCCTTACATTTTTTACATAATGAATTGAAAGTTCAGTCAGATGTTTAATATATTTTTTCCAAGGATTGGTTAGTTCCACTAGTGTATTTGTAACTAGTGTACTAGTAAAGAATAAAGCTCTGATTTTTGTTTAAAAAAAATATATAGTTTACCTTTGCAGTTGCTTTAGGGTTAGAAAATATTCTTAATATTTTTATATTATGTTTGTTTACATGTTATAATTGTATATCATCAAAATGCCAGAAAAACTATGTTGTACAAGGAAGTTCATTTCTATAAAAAGCTTTAGTTAAATAAGCATGCCTGCATGCTACAATTCACCAAAATTAATTTTAAAATATCAGTTTAGTAATAAACGTAAATATCATTTAAGTTAGTACTACGTACGTTTACATTTTCCTCGCTTCTGATGCAGCTGTAAATTCTTTTATGTCAATTTACATTTCCAGTTCTGTGAGTGGATTTCATCTGTGAGTCATATGGCTGCACCTCTGATCACCTTGCTACTAGATTATGTCGGAAATGTTCAACTGTGTAGCCAACTCACTGAACAATTAAAACACGAAAAAGAGTGGGCTGCCATTAAGGATGCAGCATGTAAGTTAAAGTGTCTGATTTCTTTTATCTCAAGATCTTTTATCTAGGGTCCATTACAAGGACTTGCTCTTTTAAATGTATAGTATATACTAACTTACTTTGCTAGTGTAATTGCCTATGTATGTACAATACACATTGTACCATTGCATTTTAGTTATTGTGCATTGACCTGTTTAAAATTTCTTCACAGTGTCTCCTCGTCCACTGATGCATCTGTGCAGGCTGAAGGTTCGTGAACAAGTTGGTCCCCAAAGACTGACATCTCTAAATACACTTCCACTACCAAGCAGACTCCTTCACTATTTGTGCTGTTCACAGAACTAGTCTAGTCAAACATAAATTGAGAGTTACTTGAGATGTATATATTCTAACTTTTCAGTTGTGCTTTTGGTAGTTGTGCACACCGTTTTATTCATTTATAAGAAGAGATGAGAGATCATATTTTAGGTATTTCTAATTTATAATGAGTAAAAGGTATACAATTTCAATTAACCATTATCCAACATAGCCAAAGTAATGATTATCTACATACAAGTAATTGTACTTATTACACTGGAACACAGACTGAACAAGCTTCATGTATCTTATGACTGAAAACAACATTTACACATAATGTAAAGTCTCCTTACCAAAAATATCGTTTCAATTTTCTTATTATTATCACATATTTATCATGTGATGTGTGTTTGAGTTGGTAATCTTCACTCTCTCTTTTAAATCTTTCGTCAAGCCAAAATGTGCTTTCTTAGTGAAGTGCAGTTATTATACATAACAAAACCTAGTTGCACTAAAATGTTAATGTGAATATTCTCGGTAGACGTACACCTGTGTTGTTTAGATGAGTTCTTAATGTTTTAGTATATTGAGGATGTGTGAATTATGCATTGAGTGGAATATGAGTATAATGTTAGATGTGTGACAAGGAAGTACATGAAGCCGAACAATGAACTGTGAAAAAGAACGCATGGTATTAAATTAATATTTTTAAGTTGTGTTGAAACTGAATTATTTGAGGTAGCTGGTAGCACATTCTAATCATGATCACTATATCAGTGTTTAGACGTATTTTCCAAAATCTGTAAACAAAAATTGGTCTGTGTTGAGAAATCTCCCATTCCCTGTACAGAAGACACATCATTAGCAGTCATAAATCCATAAAGATACATACTTTAACAACAGTATTTTATATTCCCATGAGGTTAATAGCCTATAAGGTTAATTGCAGTTTCTAAAACAGTCTTGGTAAACACTAGACTAAACCCAGTCTCAGTAATATGAGATTATAGCTTATTTTTCTGTGCATGCTACATATTTATTGGCCTTTTAAGTGCTTCATTAAGTCATTGGCAGTCCTAAGGGCTTCTAACTGCCGACAATATTTACATGGCAAGACAATGAATACGGACTTAACTCTTTAAATGGCCAGTTATTTACAACTTGTAGTCAGTCATTTGTATTAATGACAGTTATGTTCAGGTATATCCTCAGACGCCTAAATAAAACCAAACACGCTGAAAATGGACGAGGAAACCGGTTTGGTTGGAATTGGCTTGACCACGACGTGTGTTGAACGATATTTCAGTCCATCTTTGATTTTTTGCATGTCCAGTTCAGTCGCGGGTATTTTAGCCCTGAGCCCCGGGTCGGTGAATGCACCATGCGGCGTTATAATGTGGCTGTGGAGGAGCCGGTGTCCATGGCACTGAAGGGGACAGTACGCGCACATGGCTACGTTGGTGGAAGTCAGGTCCACCTTAAGAGGCTCCAGGTCAGAAGATGCCCTCCGAGCGCGCAGCCACGAATTAGCTTTCAGTTCATCTTCAATGTGGCTCCTTTTCTCTGCTTCAGTCTCTGAAGATCCGTACGCTACAGTCCCACCCGAGTGGCTTTTCCACGAATATTCAAAACTGATGTGAGAGGGACGCGGTTCTTCCCAGAAAGAAGCCGGGAGCTGGCGTTTGCGCATGGGAACGTGACCCGGTGCGCCCCGGTTCTCACTATTTGGGTTTCCACCCACGTTCTCCTCTCCACGTGTGTATGTAGCTTGCTTTTCGTTTAAAATGGTTTTAGCACGTTCGTGCGTAAACATAAGACGCTTGTCCTCGGTCAGGTTAGCAGCACTGGACTCGCTGATTCTATGCGTGTGGCACCGAGGAGTCCTGGGGCATTTCTGAGAGAAACGCTTAAGCTGCTTCTGAAGGTATTTCCTGTGGTCCACGGAGCGTCTACAGGGGGCTGATTTGTCCAGGGCCGCCTTGATGTCGCTTGAAGCCAAATTCACGAAGTTAAGTAAGGTTTTCACTTCGCTGTCAGAGCTTGCCATTTTTACCCAGAGCTTGTCTTTTAAGCCATTCCGTGTCCACAAATGTCTCTCTGTAAGGGGAGAAAATGATAAATTAATTAAACAAAACGTTTCTCCATCTTTTTAGGAGTTCTCTGGGCTGCATTAAGTGGCTTGCAAAGAAACCAAAACATAAATGGTTCCTGATAAGAAGACTGACTTTAAATATCCTAAGTGAAACCATAATGCAAGAAAATGAATCTGGGGCTGATGATGCCTAGTTTACAGGATATAATAGTTTACTCCCTTAGAAAATCACCTGAAATGAATCAAATGTCTCAGTATTTACTGAAGATGTTTACTCCTAAAGATGCCGACTTAATGATGTAAACTTCATCAAAACAAATCTCAGAATATATCAATCAGAACTCACTGTTTTTGTGCAGAAATGCTGTCCAGCTTGGCTGCCCTCTCACTGCAGTAGTTTAACCACTTGAACAAGCTGAATGAATATAAACTTCGTGTAGTTATGGTGCTTCCTTTGAGCCAATCAGCGACCTCAGTCCCCCCTCAATGCCCCCCAATGAGCTCGCGCGCTCCCGGCCAGCGAATTCTTTCCCTGTGCATATTGTTGCCATGGAAATACCCAGAGATGAAACGACTAATAGTTGCGATATTTCTTTGTTGTTTTTTCTAGAAGGATACTTTCGAGACATGGTACAGTAAAGTGTATGTAAAAGGAAAAGTTGCCCTGTGCGCAACACCCTTATTGGTAGCTTAAAACCACCAGACGTCTGGTGCCCGTGCTGGCATTCTTCAGGGCAAAAGCACACACAAAGCGCGCTTTTTAGGATTTCTGGGCCACTTTTAACTGTTCCGATCTAACGCTCTCCACCTAAGAGTGATGTCAGAACCAGTCGGATTTTGAAACAGAGGTGGGGGTCCCTAAAAAGGTGGGCATAACCATGGAAAGGGGGCTTGAGCGCTCAAGAATCTTGTCTTTCTGTTTGCCCCCTCAATCGAGCCGCACAAAAGCTGAATTACTCATTCAAACCTCGCCGGACAAAGGCGGAGGAGCTTGGATAGCACTCCCCGCATTTGTAGGCAAACATTTAGAGACCTAAATCGAGTCGTCGTGAAGGAGAAAGAGTTAGACAAAGCCCATAGAATTGCCATCAGCAAACATTTTCCCGTGTCATATTAGCGGGGTCTCCATGACTCCTTCTGGCCCGCGGACAATAGCGCAAGTTTGCACACTCGAATACTGTCACCCTGCCAACGGCTCCGAGGGCCGCAAACAGGACAATCCCCGAGCGCAAAAAAAAGCACGGACTCCGCGGGGAAGGTCGCGGCAGAAAAGAGGAAAAAGGGACTTGTGAAATGCTAATTGAGCTCCGTCCCACATTGAGAAGGGGGAAAAGAGAGAAGGCTACCTATCCACCTCCTTCTCCAGAGGCCTATTAGTGCTGTGAGGAAGCAGCTGTCTGGACAGCACTGTTCAAAGCATGCCCCAAATCTTTAAGTTCACATGGTGGTCTCTATAGCACAAAACATCACTAAACTGTATAATCCATGCCTATAATCATTCTACATATTTGTATCTATACGTTTCATATTTTACATCTGCTAATTCAAAATGAACAGTTCAAGTGTTAAGACTAAAATTTCAACATTGTATTTGTGTGAATGATGGAGTAACAGTGTGTAGGCTATACTCTCCACACCCAAAAGTGCATTTTAAAAGAGACTTCCTAGTAATTTTCTGATAGAAAGGTCAAATTATTGACTGGTATCAATAGGACATATTCAACAGCAAGTTTTTAAATCATGTACCAGCATTACTGGCACTCCAGATCTTTCTCTTTTTGTTCTTACCATCTCAAAAGGCCAATGAAACAATAGCACACTCCTCTCAAAGCCGTAAGGTTCATTCCTGCTCTTTTGAAGTGACAAAGACAAGAGACGAAAGAGGGAAGTGGGAAGATGGGTACACCCTCATGGTTACTCTGATAGCCTGAGGAAGACGAATTGGTAGTCTATAAGATTGATGATTGATTTGGCTCACGGTGTAAAAGTATAAAATGGAGAAGTAGAATTGACTGACTGCTTTAGTCGATGTATACAAAAAGTCTGTATTACAAGAAAAAAATGGTTGGCTCACTTGTGATTCATACGATAGAGGAGCAGTGTGCAGTGAAAAGCGTTCAACAGTCAACAGTGCTTGTTACAGTAAAGGTCTGAAGAGCTGAAGCTTAAGATTTAAACAAAGCGCAGAGGATTGCTATCCAAGAGTGTTGTTGTTACATACATGTCTGCATACCACTGCCCATACTGTCAACACTCTCCAAAAGCTTCATTTTAAGGTGTTACAACATCCTTCCTTTAGTCCTGATCTTGCCCCATCAGACTGTCATCTGTTTAATCCCCTGAAAGAAGCCCTAAGAGGACGAAGATTCACGCCTGATGAAGAGGTGAAGACAGCGATGCATTATTGGCTTGCAGCTCAGTCTAAAAAAATGTAATGAGGGAATATGAAAGCTTGTTGACAGATGGTGAAAGTATTAAAAATGTATTAAAAAGCAGGGAGATTTTGTCAAAAAATAATTATTTTTTTCTTTTCTCACAGTTGATTAAAAGAGCCGATCATTTTTGACTGACCCTCGTAGACAGACAGACAGACAGACAGATAGATAGATAGATAGATAGATAGATATGGCACTATACCTGTGTATTTACAATAATTTACAAAGAAACTGCCTTTAAATATGCTGAAACAACACTACTTGTTTTCATGTAATCAATTCTTGTGTACATGGCTGTTGTAAGAAGCAGACACTTTCAGGAATAAACATTAAAAATGACTACATATATGTATTTTTATTCTGAAATGTACGACGTGTGTGTATGCATTAAAAATTGAGCGTATTACCAATGTCTCCCACTAGAGGGCAGCAATGCTTCGGAAAAAATAATACTGCCATAATGAACATAGCAGCAGCACATAAAGCTCGACTTTGTACCTCTGATCCATATGCTTTGTGCTTTTCTGAGCAACATAAACAAATTCTCCCTAAGAAGTTATATCAGGTAATACAATGTTATAATACAGCAATGATTTTCTCTTTGTTTGTTTCATGACCCTTTGTGATGATATATCACACTACTAAAATGTCTACTAGTATATTTTTATTATCTGTTCTGCTTTTACTGCCAAAAATTAGATCTCTCTTTCTGACTGCATATTATGAGTGTTTGTATGAGAGTGGGAGGGCTGATATATGTATATCTCTCCCAACACCAATAGTATTTTCTGAGACCTTCAGTTACACAGGGTACCTGGCAGACCTCTGCATTGCTAAGCAGTGCTTTTATTGGGTCCATCCTCTGAGGCAAAATAAGATTAGGCTGACGCAAGGCTAGGAGTTCTAAATGTCAGGTCTACCTCCCTTTTTATCACTAATAACATAAAGGCCTTGCAGCTCTGTTACAGCTCTTGCACATTTCAAACACAGGCTAAAAAGCCACTTGTACCCTAGAGCTACCTTTCTACACTGAGCGTTTCTGCATGCCACTACATTGAGGCTAAATGTCTCCAATTTCAAGACTGGGAGCACTATGACGTTTTGTATTAAATAAAAGATTTTTTTAAGTTAATAAAAAATAGGTAGGGCTCATAGTAATAGCTTCCCATAATAATAAAGGCATTAAAACAATGATTATAAATAATAATATAATAAATGTACAAATGTGTACATGTGATTAAAAGCTAACCAAATCAAGACCAGTTAATTGTTAACATTAAAAGTTGATCAAACCATTAACATTATTGTGTAAAAAGTTTGTGTTTTTTATTTCAGTTTTAGATCTGTCTGATCTGTCTGTCTAGAAGGTGAAGGGGATGAGTGGAGAATGGCATATGGTGTGGAGCAGCTGGAACCCCCTGTACTGAACAGAAGCCAGCGTGTCTCTAAATACGCAGGCTGGTTATGGAATATAAATATGCCTTGCAGCCTTATGATGCGAGTTGTAGCACAGCTTCCCATTTTTTGTAATGGTTCTAATATGTGGCAGTTCTGTTGAATCCATGCATGAAAAATGGAAGTGAAGCTTAGTACACTGAACAGACTAAAATGTTAAGTAAAATAATTTAGCCAGGGTTTGTGCAAAAAGCTTTCTTGATTGCAATATGCCCTTAAAATGTTTTTAAAGGGCAGTCAGTGACATTTCGGCATTCTGGAAGTATTTATTACTCATTATATATTGCGTATGTGTTGTCTTTTTTTTTTTGCACAAATGAGGCAAAAGAAAAGGATTTATATTATGCATCACTGCACGTGTGTATGTGTGTATACCAATAGCAATAATAAGCATGCATTATCTTCTTAAATAATCTGGAAGATCAAATATTTTTTTATCAATGACAATTAGGTATAAAAATAGTATGATCTTCAGTATATCTCATTATAACTGCTCACAATTTGATGTTGAGTCAATGATAAAAGTGCCTAATATGCATTAGCAGGGCTTATATCCAACCACAGACATTAATACTCAGTAACAGCTAGCAACCAGTCAAATATCCTGTCATTCCCCATTAGCATTATCCACAGGATCACAAGGGTGATAATGGATTGAATGAAAAGAATACAAAAGTATACTCGTGAAAATATAAATGAGCTCTGAATAATGTATACAGTATGTGTGGGTGTATATGTGATGGTATAATGGACTTAAGTGATTGTATTAGAGAGAGAAGTGTGATGTTTGTTATATTTTCATATGTTCTTGTTGCTGATGGTGTGAAGCAATGCAGAAACTGCCTTCTTTCACAATAAACATATATCTCAGGAGATGTTTTATTGTACACTGCAAATGAAGTACTGTGTTAATGAATCAAGATTTGCCACTTGCTTAGTAATCTCTGTGTCTACATCTATTTTACAGTTTATGGTTGAAACTTATAATGCAGGCTAAGGGTTTATTGTCAGTGTTAGTCAACTGTCTATACAATTGATACACAAAATATGCTTAGATGAATTAAACCCCATGCTATAACTCTGGAATGATCAGATTATGTACAGTGTACAGATTTAAGCCTGGAGGGCTGGAGTTCGAGAAAGTTTTTGATTGTCTTGCTCACACAATCTAAGCCTAGTGATTATTTGAAACCCCAAATACAGCACATCATATGAATTCTACCTCTAAACCTATGGCTCCGTAACACATCCTGTGACTAGAACACGTGAATATTAGTGCAAATTATGATTTGACAGACAAAGAAAGAATTGACTGTTATCCAGGTGGTCTACATTTTGTGTCCTTCTCTTGTTTACAGG
>JAOVVF010000002.1:17008555-17048062 GCA_028565595.1 Duopalatinus emarginatus
TTGTAGGCCAGCATCAGGGTTTTATATCTGATACGAGCTGCTACAGAAAGCCAGTGAAGGGTTCTCAGCAAGGGGGTAATCATGTAATCATACCATACATTATACATTTATTAAATATGTTATGCAGACATGTCTATATTAATACTTAAATGGTATATCCTGTTCACTCAAGACTAGAAACTGTACAAAATCACACTGTGGCCAGGTGAAGGTGACCTTCATCAACTCAAGACACTCAGATCGTTTCAGTGCCACCTTCCCTGAGGGTTCTTAGAATCCTCTGGCCATCTTTAATTACTGACCTCCAGCTGGCTACTCATCATCTTAGCTCTCCACACATATGGCTCAAGACTGTGGAGGCAAGGCAGGAGCAGAGCCAGTATTTGTGAGAATGATTATATAAGCAGCTCTTAATGAGTGAGATATTTGAAAGGGCTCCGAGTTCAAACGACCATGGCAGGCGTCTGGCATATGCTGCCTCTGAGCATGGGGTGTTGATTATACGCACACACACACACACACACCACACAATCTCTTTGATGAGGGTGTTTAGAGGTCTATGGGAAGGGTGCCTAACCCTCTTATTTGCTTGAGAGCAGGGCAAGTTGCCAGGGATGCTGTATGCTTATATGAATGGGAATGTATACATTTCTAAATACTAGAGACCCTAAAATCTTTTACTGTCATTTCAAATTATTTTTTAGCACTAAGAAAATTTAATAAAGGACAAATAATATGTCATTCCATATATGGTGAAAAATGAAACACACTAAACTTCAGGATGAAAATAAAATTAGAAAAGGGCAAAGCTGCTAACGTGTAACTTAATGAGACCTGGCCAGAATCACTTTAAGCATGTTTTAGGGCAGATGTAATTGTGTTTGCTGCATTTCCAAAAAGCAAAAGCAAATTAATGAGTGAAAACACATACAATTCTTCTGCTTCAGCTGTCTTGTTTACCTCCACTGTCTATTTGGAAGGCTTTATTGAGTTACACAGCTGCCTGGGCCTGGTTTGTGGTCTGATTGATTTGTGCTGGGATAGATGGACCTGATGTTAGAACCTGAACAGGAGGAGGATGATACTGGTCCACAAGGCTAATTAGATTTGCATGGGATAAGCCATTAGTCTCACTGCATACTCTATGAACAGATGCTTGTTCTATCTTTTTTTTTTAAAACAAGCAGAAGGTTTAGATATATAAAATATATATTAGATATATAAAATATATATAGATAAATAATATATATAAATATATAATATATATAAATTCATTTACTGGCTGAGTGAGACACATTCTTCTCCTCAATTAGTGATCTGTAGTCGATGTTATAGATTTAACAATTGAATATGTTTGTATGCTAATTGATTTGAAGCAAATCCAAACAGAACTAATTTTAACTTAACTCATTTAAAGCTACTTTGATGCTGTGTTTAATTCTTATGCTACATGCAGCCATGTTGATTCCATAAAAAGAGTAAGTCAAATAAAATCTGGGAAAGGACTTATAATTAAGAAGACGTTCTTGTTGAGGAGGGCTTTTCCTTGTCTTTTTCTGATTGGATGTTGGACATTTGAAGTGCCTTGGGTCAAAGTGTGTATAATTGTAATAGGTCTATAAACAGTTTGGGACATAAAAAAATTTACCTTTAAGGTTAAATTAGCTTCTGAATCAATATATATTGTCACTTTAATATTTAAGTTATAAATTCCGACAGGCTGATGCAAACTTAAAAACGTGTTTTATTTATTTAATTTACATGAAATAAACATACTATATTATAAACAAATCAAATACAATATAAGCCCTATACATCACCATTCTCACATATTCTCATAACATATACTGAAGGTGTATTCTACAGTCAGTGTGACTGTCTCACTGAAATACACGCTCACACACGCACATACAGACATGCACACATACACACACAGTAAGAAGACTCCTGCATCTGTATGCATCACATGTACTGCTGTTCTGGCACCTTATAATTCAGCGTCACTCCTCTTATGCATGATCATGATAATTACATGCAGACAGAAAGAGCATGATTTTTTTTGCTACTGTAGAGTTACTGTTGCTGAAATCCACAGAATATAATATATTTCTGCTCATACAAAAGCACTGCTGCAAAATACTACATATTTTTTAAAGAAAAAAAAACGTATGCTGGTTGGGACAGATTTTGCTGGTTTTTGCAGAAGCTTCTACAGGACCGCACATCACATGGGGTAGAACTGCGAGGCGGCCTCGGACGACTGGATCTCAACCTGAGCCATTTTAAACTGAGTACACTGCAGCCACTTGCGTAAAGCAAAGGGGAAAGTGCTGGAAGCAGGACCCTGGAGACACTGGTTATTCACTCGATTCTGGATGGCCTGGAGACGCAGCTGGAGACCCGCAGATAAATGCTGCAAATAAACACTCCCCAAGTTAATCGGCTCACAGTGAAACAGCTGCTATCTGGGTTATACATGAAACTATTGGTGTAACACTGGATTACACATACTTACATTTAGACTGGACTGAATCATTGGCAGCCACATAGGAATTAACTGAAGCAATGGGCAAATAGGAGATAATAGTTGCAGTTGCATCAGAGATGGGAACAAGAAAAATTAAGCAAAGAAAGCTGACAGTTATGATCTGCTCAGTCAACAGGATTTTTTTTTTCATTGTCTTCATGTTTGAGAAATTCAGACTTACTTTCACAAAAATGGTTGAATTACATTCTTGTAGCGCTTCCATCAGACTGATGACATGCAAACACACCATCTCCACCATCTAAAAAAGAAGAAATTGGCTGTCTTTGAAAATTTGCATAACATCATTATGCTTCTAATCATGCAATCACAAGCGCAACACGCTTGGATTAATTAAATGATGTAGTAATAATCAGATTACAAAGCTAGCAACGTGTCCTGGTCATGTATTTTAGGTGTTCTATTATGCTTCACAAACCAAATTATTTATAAGCCTTGATTGATGATAAATCACTAAAAACTCTAAATATAATAGTAATACATATTAGTTTTAAACAAAATGTGTATGGCGATGAAAAATAGATTTAATGATTGTCAGTGAAATGTAAATTTACTTACTACTTTGTTGTGGGCCATGAGCTGGAGGATGCTAGGTGTGACTCTGCTCCAAAACTCCAGGCCTGTAAGAATAGCGCTTGAGGAGAACTCGTTCTGGTTTTGGTTCTGCCCGGCTGGTGCTGCAGCCGCTTGCTCGCAGTAGATGGTCCACAACTGAGCAAACATGAAGGCATGGAACAGGGAGCACATGTGGAGCACGGACGTCTGGTGAAGGAATAGCAGAAATATCAGTGTTGCATTCTCTTGGTTCAAGTTGCTTATGGATGAACAAATACGGACTGAACTGATATGAGGCTGTACCTTGGATTGCTCTGGAAAACCGATGAGGATTACAATAAGGTGGTCTGCAATGTGAGAGCCAGCATCCAGTGGAATGGGCATACAAGATGTGGAACCCTGATGCAAAGCACAGTGGGTGAGAGAGCCCAGCAGAAGCCAGGAAAGCTGGCGAATGTGGGATACACACTCGATAAACTCTTTGGGTCTGCAGATGAAAGTATACAACGGTTTGCAAAATGTTAAATAACAGTACTCATGTTGTGGTTGTATGACCTTAAAAATAGCTTGAAGGTAGGCATGATGAGCTAAGAACACTGACCCCTGTTGCATAGCTGAAGGTGGATGGTACAGCCATGGCAGGTAGCGAATCACAGCCTTGTTATCACGGTGGTTACCTTTACTGATTTCCATGGCAGCTACTTGAGCCAAACCCACTTTTAGATTCCCGCCAAAGGTATCCTCATGAAGGGGTTGACAGCAAGCTTTCATATGACTCTAAAGAAGGGAATATATGGGGCATTTCTAATTACATCAAACTATATATATTTTAACGTTATTTAAACGTTACACGTGGGTTCAGAAAGATCTCTAGTTTGTGACAAAAGAAAATAACAGATAAATGTTTACTGTTCTTTGTGTTTAATGGATACTGAACCTTTAATTTGGTCAAAGTGTGCATGTCTGCGATAAAGTCCAGCAGCTCACTGAGGTACTGCCTCAAACACTCCATGGCAGCTGTTGTGCACTGTAAAAAGAAAAGCCAGAAATATATGATTCTTAATAATTAGCATCAATGACCGGACAAGACATATTTATATAGTTTAATGCTCACCCCAGGTAATGATGAGATCATGTGTTTTTGGAGGATGGTAGACTCAGATAGCCGGGTTCCAATGTCAACACATACAAACTTATGAAAATGAAAAAAAAAAATAGCTTTAGTATATTCCTGCTTCTCAGTGTCACCTCTTACATACAGTTGACAACAACTACCTGAACGAGTAGAAGCAGATTAGTGTCAGGAATCGGAGATTTGAACTTTAGTGCTTGTAGCAACTCCAGAACTACTACACGGGACATGTAGAACTTATCTCTTTCCTGCAGATATAGAAAAGAATAAAAAAGGAACTGAATAATTAATGTAGAGAAATTTTTGTAATCTTTTAATCATTTTACATTTCCATACGAAATTATATGACCTTTCTTTTTTTTTATTCTATTTCTGCTTCTTTATCCTATATGACTATTCGTCTCCTGTGCCTTAATGATCTTTTTGCTTTGTCCCCTGCAGTACAATGTTCTCAATCCATATTCCATGCTAACTGAAGACCAGCCGAATAAAATGGCACTCAGCCCAGCTTTACTTGTACAGCCCCAGTGCAGATAAAAAGCCATTTTAACCACTCCCTCTCTCTTTCTTTCAGCAGCAGGATCTGTGTCAGCATATTTAACCCTTCTGAGTATGAGGAGAAACACAAACATCGCAATTATAACAGTGTTAATATTTCTGTTATGTTTATGGAGGTCATTATATAGTTTCCACTTTGCAAAGACAAATTATTCAAGCATATTTAAATTGTTAACTCAAATCAGTATCTTCAATTCTGTCCACTAAAGTATATTTTTAAAAATAAATAGTGTGGCATACTCAGAAAATCAATATAACCATGAAGATAAAACACAACACTGATGGATGGGATGTTATGGAGAGCCATGTGAAGGACAATCCCCCACGCTGAGTAAAAAAAAAGAATTCTGCAGGGATTGACTTGTAATGTTATCAGCAAATCTCTGGAGAGGATGTATATCCTTCTCCTCTGGACCAGCTTTCTAAAATCTGAAAATCAATAGACACTGATGGAATTTTTCAAGTGGTGGGTAGGAAGAGAGAATGTGAGAGGGAGACCATATTTCACAACGAAGAAAGGGTACATTTACATCTAATGTGCAGAGTAAACGTATGTAGCATTTTAGCACTGTTAATCGTATGTATCATACCTTAAAAATTATTATCATGTCATATATCATATCAACATTTATATGATATATGATATGATGTCATATCTATGTTTTACCTAGAACTGTTTCAATAATCTAAACACAGGTACTTAGTCCTTTAGTTAGCTTTCCTTAAACAATGTAGTGACTGTTTCACAATTACTCATAAAAAATATATACACATTCAGCTAGGAACTAATTACAGATCAGTATCGAAGATATAACAGGGCAGGAAACACTAATGTTGTCCAATGCAACATACTTCATAAATAAATTAATATTTCCATTTTCCACAGTACAGTAAGAAACACATGTACTGTAAGCCTATTGATTGTACACTTACCTTACTGAAGGTTTTGTAGCAAAGGCCACAGAGTTCGACAAGGTATGAGAGACTGAAGATGCCATACTGAATAACAAAGCTCAGCAGTTTAGAGGATGGCTCCAACAAACTCTGGCAGAAAAATTCAGACAAAATTCTTAGTCTTGCCCTGAGAGATGCCCAAGCCTCCAGGACTCACACCAAAAGTTATTTACATCATATTGATTTCATGATATTTTCTTAAATATGTACGAATGATTAGTTTGTCAAGTGCACAGTCAAAGTACATGTTCAAATGAGCTTACTCTGGTTGCACTAGTGGTTGGAATCTTCAGTAAGCAGATGATGATTCTCAAGCTGGAGTCCAGTGGGTACTTAACAAAAGAATCAGATCGAGAGGTTAAGTCATGCACAGCGACTTCAAATCTAAAAGCTAAATAGGAGAAGAAGCTTTAACACCTTCAGAGGCAGCACAGCTGGAAGTTTGGTCAGAAAGGTTTGGAACTGGTTACAAATGGTCGTCCAGAGATTACTAGGGGAATCCATAGGAAGAGCCTCCATGAAGGTGGCAATGTTTTCCAAGCAGTGAAGCATTGTGCTCCCTGCAGGTAAACTCTTCTTATTATTCAAACCCTACAAACAGGATACAAGTTACATTATTTCAGGGAAAATTGAAATAAAATAAGGTGCATTCATTTGTTATATAAGACATTATGCTCTGTTTATCAACCAACCAAACTGTAATAACTCAAATAAAAATAGCCTCAAGTGCAAGACTTTATGAGTGTTTATGGAGGAGACTAACATTTAAAGGAATTAGGAATTTCTGTCCTATAATCATAAAACTTTATCTTCAAGATAAATGAAATACAAATCCTATTTTCACAGACTGCCCTGAAACAGGATGATGAAAACAAATTATTTGAGTCTATGACAAGAGTGCCATCTGCTGGCAAACTGCATACTTTTTTTTTTTTTTTTTTTTTTACTGTCAGAGGTCCAATACAACAGCTCACAGGACCAAGGAATGGCTTTGTGTCAAAATCTTACACATAAACATTGCCAGTGATAACACCTACAGTGTTGTAATTAACTCTTACCGTGTGCATTTGGGTCCATCTGGACTTCACATTTGCCAGCTTAGATTAGTGGTACAATGCTGGCGTATTACTAATTTGGTTGGACATGAGCCATTTTGTCTTCTTTTCTCCCAGTTACTATTTTCTTGGCGAGAATTAAGCAAGCTTATGCTGGGGTGGGAGTGAAGCTATAGAAGGTGTGACATTAGAAATCTGCTGGGGCAATGGTATTATCAAATTCACTTCTGCTAAGGTTGCACACTGAAAACAAAGGTTTAGAAGCCCTGGCTTATTTATTACAACCAGTTCTTGTGCTATACTCTATAAATATCACTTATCTGCCAGAGTGATGGTCTTACGCCCTATTTTTCTGCTTGTCTTACCATCACAAATTAACATAATTATTGTAGGACCTACCTCCAGAAGCTGGCTTAAAGCTGCCACAGAGCTTAATTCATTGAAATCAATGAGAGATGTAGCCAGTGTGCGGAGAAAGCTTCCATCTGAAAAAAAAAAGAAAATTTTTTTTAGTGTTTTTTTTTTTCATGTAGGTGTGTTGTGTGTGTATTAGGAGTGTGTTCATGAGTATGAGTGAGCAGATGTTTTGTTACCTTTGATGTTGCTCTGGAATAGCTGTGGCAGGATGCCATTGGGGGCGAGTTGATGGAGCACACATCGCAGGAACTGCTTAGCAACACCGGCAGCATTACCAGGGATCAACATGCTTGAATGTTCAACACACACATTAAGTTGCAGAGTGCACAGGCATTATAAAGTACACACTTAAAACATACGGCATAGACTCCTACGCACAAATACAAATACACAGACACCTACCTTTCAGCCTGGCCTGAATAACTGGCACTTGATGCCAACCTATAACACAAAGCACATACTGAAGTGGCTAATTTATTTAACAGCTAAGAACTATGTTTTTATCAGCTAGTACTTTTAATTTCACACTATGTGGCCTGATGCCCTTTCCAATTCTAAAAAACTAACAGCAGATTGTTATAGTGTGCACTATGAGCTGTACAGTGTAGGATGCGAGTTGATTTGTTGTGCTGTTGAACTTTACCTGCCCACTGACTGCATGATGTCGAGGAGCAGTGGAGCAGCTAGGTCCGGACTCAGATGGGTAAACATTGAAAGAACAACTACAGCCAAAGCCAGGGTTTCTTCATCATACTCTTCTAATACAGCGCCACAGTCTCTACACCTATCCACATGAAAACATACACACAAAAATGGGTAAATATATATGTACATTGATCAATGTGCTCAGATTCTCTGACCTTAAGTACATAGTATTAGATGTTGGTATTGGGGTAATTTATACATATAAAATAAATAAGTGTGAGATACATACCGAACACATTACCAATTCAAATATTTAATGTAGACTGGTACTCTAGGTGCCCATTTAGCACCTTTCTGAGACAGAGGTCAAAACCCCAACTGAAATTATTTTCTAAACTGTTTGTTAATAATAACACTTAACATAGTAAGTATTTAAAATGTTATATTTACAGTATAGCCGTTAATATGCAGTATAAAATTAATCGACCTGTCAGCCATATTGGTTGGTTGCTCATCACTGAAGTCCTCTGGTGCAGGCACAAACATGCTGACAGTGCTAGGAGCCGACAGCAGGCTGGTCTTAGTGAGACCTGGTGGGACAAAATCATTAGTGTTCAACATCAGGACTTCCTAAACCTTTGTCTGTCTGTGTTTGTTAGGTGAATGTGAACACTTCTTTTGAAATATTTTTCCTAGTGTGGGTAAGAACCTGTTTCCCAAGTGCTGATATTGTGTGGAGCGCTGGACTGATGTTCCAGCTGTCTCTTCATCAGCTGACTCATTGTTACTGCTCCCAGAGAGCCTCGCTTTGCTTGACGGTACTGAGCTGTCAGACAGAAACAGAGATGCATATGGAAAGAAAAATTAATATTACAATACATTTACATTCTCCAGACAAATAAGACAGGACAATGGACTTGTTAATGAATGCAAACAATTAATGAATTATAAGTAAAAACAATCTCATTTACAATGTGTATGGGTTTACCAGGTTTATGTCGTTTTTTTTGGTAGAATAATATATTTAATATTTATATTTATAATTATTTCAATTGTATATTTTAGAAAATTAATAATATTGGGCATGATACAACATATTATTTATAATGAAATTTAAATTTGACACACTATTAGCACTTTATTGGTCCCTTCTACTGGCATGAACAGATGTTTTGGAATGGTATTTCGTTTTAGCATGTGGTTACTGTTTTGAAAATCATCAAAATCCCATTACATCTTTTGGATATGTGTAAATATACACACATCTAATAAAATCCTCTACCTCACTCTAGAGAACATAGGTTTAGCAAATGCATTAATTGTAGTTGGAAACCATCATGTTTATATGTGAGGATGAGTAGATCTAGTTAAACATACATGACTGGCTTAATGGATCAAAGAGATCTTTATAAGCCATAAGTGCCATTTAATGGATATGTAATGGATGAAAATGTATTTAGCTCCTACTTGTAACTGAGGAGCGGTTGCTTGTTTCTGGGACTGTGGCTTCGAGTGCTGGGGCTGAGGCTGACTCTCTGGGATTTTCCAGTTTGGATAGAGCTTTGTGATCTGCAAGGCAATTCAGGAGGTTGATTGGAAAGATTTATTGCTCACTGATGTGTTGAGCCCATGTTATATTATAGACTGTATAAACTATATAAACTATATAAACTGTGTGTGTGTGTGTGTGTGTGTGTGTGTGTGTGTGTGTAGTTTATACAGTCCATAAATATTAATGATTGTGTTGTATCCAACTGTTTATATATTTATGTGTGATCTCTAATTATGTGAGTCATAACCCACAGGTGTATAAATTCAATAGGGAAAGACTAACTTATGACTCTATGTTGGGGCTATAGCTACAGTATAGCCACTCTATTACTAATGTTGTTTTATTGTCATTTAATTTACAAATAATGTGTTTATACTATGTTTTAAAGTATTATGTATTAAGACACTGGGCTAAAATCAATTAAAGTTAATTTTTTTACTTTCTCTGATTAGCAGATAGGTCGCTGAAAGTAACATACATGTACTAGTATGGTTTATATCTATAAAAACCATGCGCACAAAATGTGTACTGCTGTATTGACCTATAAATGAAAATATGCAGATAATTGACAAAGCAATATCACATTTTTTACCAGGGTCTGTGGTCTGCTCTCCTATCTTGTCCATAGTGTTGAAGGAGATGTCCAGGTACTCCCTCTGGATAGCACTGACTGCAATCTTCCTCTGTTTACGCTGCCGGGGTACAATCTGGATCTTAAACTCGGCCTCGTCACTTTCGTCTTCTGGCTTTGGCTCACTCTCTCTTTCATCACCAGTATCCTCATCATCTTCAGCATCATTCTCATCCTCGTTGTGAGATCCTCCTTCCTCATCTTTCTTGGCTTTTAGTGGGTCAAGGCTTTCCAGTGTATCCTCAGGGATGTTGAGGTACACAGATCTACTAGAGGGGCTTCCTCCGGTTTTGTCTTCAGAGTGCAAATACCCATCATCTACGGATGTGTCTGGTACATGTGGCGATTTTCTTAACAGATCTCTTTTCTGCTTCAGGGTCATAGGACTCTCTAAACCAGGATGATATATGGGATCTGGAAGCTCCAGTGAGGCAGTAGGGGTAATTGAAGGGTTTCGACTTTCAGGACTACCTTTGTCATGGCTGCTAGATTTGCTTGTCCAGTCTTTAGAACAGTCCTCAACACTCACTTGGACAAAAGGAGATAGACGCAGAATAGTGCTGGCAGATGATGGTGACGGATGTTCAGATTTGATCTGCATTCCAGCTGGTGGTTTTGAAAGTGCCTCAAACAAGTCTTCATCACTTTCAACAATGCGCAAAGGTGGAAGGGGTTCGAAGACCAGTGAGTCACTGTCAGACAGCGAAAGAATTGAGCGCTTCTCTGGTATAGAAGTGCAGTCTGAAGAGAGATCAATCAGGTCTCCATCTTCTTTACCACGAGCATCATCAGAAGAAATGACCAAGTCGAGCCCTACAGATTTATCCTCAAATGTCTCCATACAGCTCAGACGGACTTCAGGAATAACAGGCCTGATGTTATCAAAATGAAGACTGGATCCTTCTGAGGATTCTTTGGCATGTCGATCTGCCCTGCGTGACCGTCTAGTACTTGAGCTAGAACATGAGGGTGGTGGAGGTGGAGGCCCTTGCAAGTCACAGCGGTCAATGCAGGATTTACGTCTGTGTTCATCGAGGTTGAACAGGATAGAGTCTGTGTTGGAAATGTCAAGAGATTTTTGTTTGTGCATTGCTTGTAGTCGTTTTTTCTTGCTGCTGGCATCTTCTCGTGCTGGGTGCTGCAGACTGTCCTGTAGAGTTCCTGTTTCCCTGTACTCTGCCAACTCAATCTCACCTAGAACAGATTGTAAAGCTTAGATGCTTTAACACTGCAATCAAAGCATGGCTCTCTTTAAAATTCTATAATATGTTTAACAATATGTGCCGCACTGACTACAAGAACCTGTCCATACTGTTCAAATGCTATAGTATTCACTGCATACTACGCAGACACCTACTTTTTTGAGCATTAAGGTCCACAGGTTGATACTTGACGGACTTGCTGCCTCCAATCCTCTTAAGCCGAGCAAAGAAGGTCTGTGATTCCTTGTTGCCTGCTCCAGTGGGAGTGTCATGAATGTCTGATTCATCAAACACACTATCCTCCTCTGCAAATCAAGCCATGACAAGAAATTGTGATCATCTGAAAACAAGAGATATGTATTATTATTATTATGACATTGAAATTTACCTTTTTCTTTCTCGCTATAGCGGCTAATGTTGGAGTTGTCACTGTAGAGTGGGCCAGCTGAGGCATGAGGTCGGCAGCTGTGGTATTGTGCATTTAGGGTGTTGATGGTGATGTGGATCAGGTGCAGCACAACTTCTTTACTTACATCCATGTCTCTGTATGGGTACTGTAACAGATAACAGATATTTAGAGAGGTTAAAGCTACATATTAAAATTTGAAACTCCCAGAAACAGTTGATGGTTCCATATTTGTATTTTTTACTCTCATTACATTAAAACCATGGATGGACAAAATAATCAGAATCTCAGAAACATGTAACAATATATAAATAATAATAAGGAGTAGGGCAATCTTCCCAGTTCCAGATTGTTTGTGGTAGGATGTTGAACTATTATTTAGGCCATAGAAGATACCTAACTGCAGTCTGGTGTTCATTAAACTCTTCTAAATAATTTTAGCAGTATGTATAATGAAATCATTATATGTGAATATGTTATATGGTGAACATGAAAAAAACAATGTTTAAACCATAGGATGCATCACATCCTGTAAATTTGCCTCCGATCTGGATCCACAATTATTCATAGCATTCATTTGCATCTAGTGATTTTCACAACTATTAACAGTTGCCTACCATATTTTATGTGCAACAGTAATGAAGGTATCCTTCCTCCAAATGTAAATCTGTCCAGATATTGGAAATAATGTAAAATACTATTTTTTCCCATTGTTAAGGGGTCTAGGTTTGGTGCTCCTTACACCACATTATGCATCTCTGTACACTGGCTTTGAAGAAATTGCTTTGGAATGGTGACCCTGTCATGAATTTCAGCCTTGCAAAGCTGGCAGCTTGTTTTTGTTAAGACTGGGTCATGGAGATATTCATTCATTGGTTATTTTAGTAGCTATAATTTGTGGCCATTAGCAGCTGTCCTGTATACTGTTTATCCCTGTCAGTAAGGTCTGTGATTTTTTTTTGCTGTCCATGTACATTGCCATGACCTTTATGACTGCTGAGACACTGAATAATTTTTCTGTTTTTGTGACCTCCAATTCAGACATGCACTATTAGTTCTTTTAGTTAGCTGTTTTATTAAAAATATATTCACAGCATAGCATTTATAGCAAATACATGCTGTTGGCATTCAACATAATAAAACTGCTTGCTGTGTGTGATTTTGTCATATCAATGTCAAGGTTCATTTTTATGCAGTGTTTCTGATTGTTGTGGGGGTGTCTTGTACCCTTTTCTTTATTTTTATGGTCATTATTAAATAATTTGTTTATAATTAGTTAAGATTATTATATATTATTATTTAATAATTATTAGTAGTAGCTTCTTCAAGACAGCATATTATAAATCAGGGCTTCAAATGTGGTATAAGCTTAAACGTTTAAGCAAAATATGGATTAAGCTTGTTTGTTTAAAAGAATGGAGAAGTCTGAAATTGTTTTTTAATTTATCGCAATATCGTTAGCAAAAAAGCACTGTGCAAGAGTTACATGCAAATAAATGCCGTAAAGCAAAGATTCCTTTCAAATGGCATTAAATATTTCTGCAGAATACAATAAAGAATAAAATAAATATCTAAAAGTCGCCTTCCTAAGATGTAGAGAAGGACAAGCTAATACAATACCTTATAGAGAATGACAAGTAAGGCTTTTAGCCACATTTGCCTAATATGTGGCCTCAGAGCCCAAAGTGAGCAGCGTGGTGCCTCCTGGAAGTTGGGTCTAAGCTGAGGGCATGTGCAGTACTTCAGCACCTGGACCACAAGGGGCAGCATCTGCTTCCCCAAACCGATGTTGTAATCCATCACCTTACAGAAGCATTAACACAAAGAAATATCAGTATTGATTTGTGAACATGGCTTAATATGACTAATTTCAGAACCTTTTCTATTTGGGGATGTGGCTGTGTTCCAAATTAACCAACTTCATTCAAACTGTTAAATACTAGTCAATACACACTTGACAATCAATTAAAGTGACTGATTAAGTATAAAATGTAAAGTTCAGCTATTCTAGTAGAATTTCCCTAAAGGGAACTTAATTGCATCTTACAGTAAAAGTCATCGTTGGCTTCCATGCTTACAAATTATAAAGGAATCTCAAAGGGATATCTGAAAGGTATCAGTCAAAAATTCATGAAAAGACAAGAAGAAAACATGTCTGAAAGGTTGCTAAGAGGCCTACAGAAAAATGAAAGGATCTGCTGGAATTTCTGGCAAGTACTGGTTTCGTACTACATGTGACAAAAAAAAAATCCTGTATTCTTCATATGTCTGGGCTGTATTTTCTTAAAGGGAAAAAATCCAAGCCAGAAAACATTTAGCAAAAACCTACATCAAGTCTGCCAACATGAAAATAAAAAAATGTGTTATGGTCTGATAAGACCAAGGTTGAACATTTTGGCCATAATTCCAAAAGCAAAAACCTGGCATTCTAATAGCGGGGTGTAGACTTTTTATATCCACTGTATCAAGTTAATATCTTACTTGTGCAATGCCAGCAATAAATGCATTGAAGCAGGTGGAGGATCGCATCTTCTGTGGTGCAATCATAAAACAGCCGATCTGCTGATCATAGCCAAGCAATACATAAAGGTGCCTCTTGACGGTATTAAAGGCTTTGGCACTGCCAATGTCAGTCTCTGCACTGCTTTTATCCTTTGCCATGAACTTCATCAGCACCATGATAAGCTGGTGAACAGTCTGGTGGTCTATGCCATTATCCTCTGGGAGGAGATCCTTGATGGCTGAGTCATCCTCAGTAGGAGAGCTTTGACCTGGCAGATGGGCTGCAGAATATGGAGATTTACATATTCAGCATCTGATTGGAGCGCTTTAGAACATTAACTGAGTCATGAGACATGAGTGCTAAACTTAGCCCAGTGATTCATTTAAAGGTTGAGATGGATGAAAGAACTGGTTCATTTAATTTTAAGGTTATCACTATAGATGTCTCTTTTAAGAACTGTGTGATGTGCCATCAGTATAGCAAATATTTAAGCAATTTTCAAAATAACAGGTGGTATGTGGGTAAGTAGAGCAAATTTAATGAAAAACAAACCTACACTAGAATAGTGATGATGTGATTATCTGCTTAACAAATGAACTGTGAGGGATTAGTCTCATATTACTGCATCATTAAGAAGGTTTTTATTTTACTCATGCAGACAGATTCATGCAAACTATTAAGTTGCCAAAATGAATTACCTGGCAAGACTTTCTCAAGCATATCTCCAAGTGTGGGAGCAGAGTGCTCTTGCCTTGTAAGCCTTATTGCTAAGAAATCACACAAGGAAATATAATTGCACACAAGTTAAACCATAATTCCACCAATGATTCAAACTCTTACATCACAATATTACTTGTTTCTGAAAGTTAATTGTTGTGGATGAAAAAAAACCATACAGCCTGAAAATAATGCTTTCATAGTGTTGTGAGTAATGTTGACTATAGTGTTGAAACACAAAGTGACTGTTATAAATTATTAATACATTCTAACACAGTGGTGAGCGAGGCAGCAGAAAGATGGTGGTACAAGAGAAAAAAGGGAAACAGGCAGGTTGAGGGACAGACAAGTGAGACAACTCACGCAGCTTGGCACAAAATGTCTCAGGCAGGGAAAAGGCACGTTTAGAATTGGTTGTCCCCTTTACACTGTCTCTGAGTGAGCGTACACTCTTCTGCCGATTCCTTGCAAAACGAGCTCGTCTGATCTTCCACATAGCTGCGTCACTTAGATTGGCTGTATTAGTCCGCACTGCAGTGATGGCTTAGGTTATAAAGGAGGAAAACAGGCAGTTAGTAAAGTACCACAATGCGAAAATTAAACTGCATTACAAAACAAAACAGACCTAATTTATGTAACAAGCAAATGTTTTGAAGCTGTATTATTAAACACAAGTATACACAGATATACACATGCTTACTGGTGGGGAATGGAAATTCCTTGTTGCAGTCCAGGTGTAGCTGAGCCTCAAGGGACAGTGTTTCAAAACGATTAACAAAAAATTCCCAGCTCAGTGCAGGGATATCCTGCTTTAGAGAGTGCAGCAAAAGCAGTTTGCTTAGGATTATGGGACGGTCTCTCACAACAGTGTCAAACTGGAAGTCCAAGCACAGACACAGGGCCTGATGGGAAGTAAACACACACTCAAAAACAATATCACAGAGCATAGCATAGATAATATTTAACATGTTGTGTTTGTGTGTGTGTGTGTGTGTGTGTGTGTGTGTGTGTGTGTGTGTGTGTGTGTGTGCACCTGCAGTGATGGTCGTTTAAGGGTGTCAAGCAGCAGCCTGGCTCTGGTGGCCACAGCAGGGTTGACATCCTCAATACTGGCCAGAAAGCAGCAGAAACCATGAGCCAGGGAGTACTTCAGCAGGTGGCTCTTAGTTACTGAGCCAATGTCCAGAAAGCGGCACAGCACTGCGACTCGCTCCACTGTAAACACATATATTTACTGTTCGGTTACTAGTTTGGTAAAAAGCCCTTTTTCTTGTAATTACTCCAACATAGTGGAGTATTGACATGCTATTAAAGGAACAACAATAAGAATAAGAAAAATACACGAATTACATATGATCTAATGCATCAATAGATGGCGCACTATAGTCAGACATATGTGACTGGCTTTTGAGGCCAGTCATCAGAGTGCGTTCCTGTTTCATTTCTTATTATGATAATATACACTACATAGATTATAAAATGTTACACATTTTTTCAGACACAGATGTTTATTTTTAGATGTTCATTATAATATGTCATAAATAATAAGCTGACAAAGTCGTAATTTGCTATGAACACAGCAACATCTCTGACTACGATATTCTGTCCTCCAATATCACAAAAAGGAATATAAAGAGAACACACTATTAATTTATTACTGTACTGTACTGATGTACTGATGCATGATTTGAGTAGGCATTACCAGATTCTGAATACTGCCTGCTTATAAAAAGTATCTAATATCACTTTGTGTCTAAATCTGACACCCTGCTCCATAGTCCTTCAAACGGCAAAGTGCATTATGTGGTAGAAGTCCCTAAAATATATTTTGGGTTGTAACCTATCCAACCTACTGAATATAGTAAATAGAGTGTGGTAGACAAAGAGGATCCACACCTTAATAACATACATGATTTAATTTATAAAGAAATAATTGCCTTTAACCTATCCTTTATTTACTTTTCTCTGCTAGGATACCACAGGGCTAAAGGCTCTCTTCAGCCAAACAACAGAAAACAATATAACCTGTGTTGCAGATACCATGTCTCTTTTATAAGCCTTATTTACTTTAATCACACTTCAAAGTCAAAGTTTGCTTTAGTACTCTCCATCTCTGACTGGATTGAATCGAAGATCTGACAACCCCCCTAAGGCTAAAACAGAGGAACATATTTATTGAGAATGCAAACTGCATATTGCTGAAAAAGATTTAATATCTCTGTTTCAACTTCATTCATTTTATCTAATATCTATCTGTAATGATTGAGTCGAACATCCCCTCACTTTCTCTTCAAGGTCATAGTTTCTCTCTTCCAATCATCATAAGAGGCCCCTTTAATCCCACAATTTCTCAATGCTCTAGGAACCAGCCCGGTAACCATAGCAACCAATAGAGAATAAGCTCGCATACACGCACATGCACACAGACATACATGCACACATGCACAATCATAGATTAAGGTTAAGATATGGGAGGCAGTGTGTGAAAAGGGAACCTTAAAGCATGGTTTTAATCTTGTTTTTTCATACTAGGATCAATGCCATAATTGGCACTCCTTCAAGCAAGTCAACAATTAAAGAACAAGACCAGACTTGCATCCAACCTGCTTCAAAGCGAATCTTCCAGTCCTTGTGGTTGAAACTGCTGTCCACCAATTTCCAGAAAATGTCAGCGCCATTGGACAGTGACAGAGCATGGAGCAGCTGAGGCACTGCTAGGGAGGCCAGCTGGCAGAATTCAGACTTCAGCATGGACCACAGGCTGCGGATATCACACGCATACACAATGATTGTAGTAGATCATTCTTTTCTTTTATTTTTTTTCATAAAATAATGTTTCTAGAAATGGGGTACACATGATTAGGCTATTAACATGGCTATTAACTAGTGCCTCTATCTATACCTGGGAATAAGCATCTTCTCTTGGATGTAGGCCAGAAACTGAGGGTGGTCTTTGCGGGCATGATACAGGCATTCCCCATGAAGACATAGGATCCTCAGACAATTCAACATGTTGTAGAGGATGTCTGGCTCCTCAAACTTGGCCATCTCCTACAGGGGGAAAGCAGTATTTATCTGAATTCAAAAAGTAAACCAAAGGCCTCATGTGCAGTGTGTACAACAGGAAAATATGATATCTACCTGAAGCATTGTGTAAAGAAGCCTGAGGGAAGCAGGAAGCTGCTGATAGGAAAATTTCCTTTCAATATTATTTTTCAAAGCTGTGGTGAAGAGGAAAATATAAATACAATAAGAAATCCTAATGAAATCAAAATGGCTAAGAATGAAACAACACAAAATATATAAGCCAGGGTTGCTGTCTGCATAAAACTGATTGCTACATGTTATCTATTTTGCTCTGATAGCCATCATGTACACATACGCTGATTATCAGGGGAATCACTCTGGTTGTTAGGATTGTCCTGGTTGGTTCCCTCTTTTGTGCCATTCTCAGATCTGAGGCAATGTTCAGAAATGGGAAAGACCAGACTTTCCTCAAGACTGTCTGCAGGTTCCTAGTAGACAAAAGCAATATGTACAACTTACTTACTACAATTTACTACATGTATGTTTTCTCCTATGTTTGTGTGAATTTGTATGACTGTGTGTGTCTCTGAGTATACTCTCTTACCACCAGGCGTATCTCCTCAGGAGGTGTAAGTCTTTGGAGGAGTTCACAGCCCAGTTGGTAGCAGAGGATGCTGGACTGGCACAGGCTGCACTCCATAGCCTTTTCGTCCTTCTGGCAGGTGTGCGAGCCACCCCAGGGAGCCTGGAACACACTGTTAATAATTGCGACAATGTCTCGTCCTAGGCTGCCTTCCAATCCCAGAGTCACTCCATCATCCTGAAGCTCCATCTACACAAACAAAGAAACAGTGGAATTATTTAGATTTCTTGAGAAGGTAGATTATGTGAAAAGCGGTGATGTTTATGAACCTGTAGCATTGGTCACCTGTTTGAGAATGAGGTCAAACATGAGGATGAAGCACCCCAGGTTCATGTCATCATCATCACAGTCCAAGTCTAGAGCACAGTTACCTGTGGCATGACCCAGGTTTTTAAAGGGGCTGCAGCGCAAGGGGCTACGGAAGGGGCTTCTGAACGGACTGGGAAAAGGACTTAAAGTGTTGTTATGCCCCCTTCTACCAGGGTCTGACACCACACTCACCTACACACAGACAAACACATCAAGATCACTGCAAAATATATACACCTTATATAAAAAAGAAAATGTATTGATCTAAGCTAAGCTTTTAGTTGTCTTTTACCAAAAGCTATTAAAATAGTTTATTAAAAACACTATTCTTGTTTCCATTCAGTAATCCAGTGGTGCTTGGATGTATCACTTGCTTGCCAATAATTGAGGCTTTTTAAACAGACTATATTTAGTCTTTGCCTTGTTGTCATGACAACTAGCCACCCTTTAATATTGCTCCCAATAATTGAGCAGGCTCTGCACATTGCACAAGCATCTGCATATTGCTAGTGTTTGCTACTATTTCATTTATTATTCTGAATATATATGAACCCAATGTCATTTGATAAATGTTAGTTGTACCCTTCTGGCCCCAGTATTTCCTGTTAGGTCGGTGCCTCGAGTTTTTCTCTGATTGGCCAGCTCCTTGACAGAGTTCACACCATCTGAGAACATGCCAATCAAGAGCTGCAGGGGCACCACAATGTCCAGCTCAGACAGCACCTGCACACATTAGGTCAGAAAATATACACTATCACAACATTGTCTGCAGGCCATATTGTAAGTCAAGGATCAGGTTTACTGCAAGCACGCTATATATGCATATATGTTCATGTAAAAAAATTACGCATCAAAATAAATTCCATGTAAATGTAGAAATTATGTATTTGTTTAAATGTAATTTGTTTAAATATAATGACAATGATGGACCTAAAGATGGGACTCTGGGACTCTCTGCTGACTAAACATAGGATGCACCAGGAAGAGTCAGTAGCTAAAAATGTGACATCAAAGACTCAAATCTGGGAGCTTTGGCTCACTGTGTTTGTCTCACGATACCACTGACCCAGATCCATACTCAGCATGTGCCATGCCTTTATATTTTTTTTCCCATAATCCTCCTAAAATAGACATGTGGCATGCACAAACTTAGTTCTTAAAGTTGACAGCGAAAGAGAATCAAGGTCAGGGTTGTGACTGTGCCTATGCATGGTTGTTAGTGACTATGCACTATGATTGTTCTGGGTATATATAGTATTGTTAAATACATGTATGAGTATATGTATGTGTACATACATGTAGCCACAGTAAGGCTTGCTCCTGTACAGATGCAGGATATCCAGTAAATCTGCAACTTATGAAACCAAACATTTCCTCCATAGAGAATGGCAGTGGACATAATTCAATATCAAACATCTTGCTGTAGGAAGAAGTAGAGAGAAAGTGGTAAGAGGCAACAATGTGATTACACCTGCTTCACAATAAAGCAAAAGCAATAACAGAGCCAATTAGTTTCACCATTTATTTCACGTCATATGAAGAGACTTAATTAATCCAGAATGTAAGCTCATAGAGAATTTTTCATAGAGGAGACAAATGAGGACAGGAGACTTAGCTAACGGCACACAAACTGCTGTCTTCTCATTAATAGTGACCTCTATAAGGTTGCTCAGTACAGAAATAATTCCACAAAGCCAAAGGGGGTTGCAGGTTTGACCTTATTTGTGGTGAAGGTCATGGCACCTAGCTGGTGAATGTGTTGCCTTGGTAACTAAAATAGACACATGAGAACATCTCTGGGGCTTCTTTAAGTCATGCATCACAACACCTGAGTGTTAATCACTTATTAAAATAGATGACATTATACATATATCTATTGTATCTTATCTACACTTATTTATTATTTTATTATTTATTACAGTTTATTCATTTTGATTATGTCTTTTATCTCTGTTGTTACTTTTGCTCTTAAATTCTAATTTTTTTAAAGCATCATGCGTAGTCATATCTTTGTTGCCAAAATCAAGTAAAAAACATACTACAAAACCATGTGATCAATACCATTTTTAACAAAAGGTTAACCGTAACCGCAAAAAAGCTGCATAATATATATAATGAGTGTTTAATTATAAATAGGCTAAATAATCCATACTGGCAGTCACCCCTATACCTAAGAACTTCCCGGAACTCCTTCAGCTGGTTATCTGGCACTTCAGTTCGTATGGCCTCCAACCATTCAGGCATAAAACACTCCCAAAGTGGCTGGCTGATCACATTATAAGGTATTAAACACAGGATACGGTTCAGGCCCTCCTTCAGCTGTGAAACTGTACTGCAGGATTTATCCCAGTAGCCGCCCACCTGCAAGCACACACACACACACACACACACACACACACACAGGCACACATACACACATGCATGCAGTCTGAAGGAAGCCTAAGATCCATACAAGCAATTTTACAGGCAATAATCAGAACCTCTTCCTACCCTGGCAAACTCCACTGGCTTGGGCAACAGGCACATGACCATGACATCGAAACGCACATCACAGACTGTCTTGAGCCACTTTGTTACAAACTGTGGCTTGAGCTTCTCCACTAGACTGCCAACTTCATCATCCATCATGTAGGCAGTCGAGTGGAACCATTGGAAGACCATACTAACCAGACGGGCAAGGCTCTCTGTGGGGGTATTCTCACTCGGAGTGCATAGGCTTACCTGGAGTAGAATTAAGGGAATGGAAGGATGGAAAGGTGGATGGAAATGGAGGTTAAATGGATGAGCTGGTTATTTATTAGTACAGCTATAGTAGTGCTTTAGCTGTATAAATATGGTATTTATCAAGTGACTACATGAGTAAAGGTAATAGTGATTACATGGTTATGGTATTTAGACAGTTTTTTTTTTGTTAATCAGTAGTTATATCGTTAGTGAAGTAGTATTGTTAATAATGGTATTATTATACAAAGAAAATTATTAAGCCTGAAACCTAACTCTGGTATAATATTATTTTCTTCCACATAGACTCCAACAGACACATACTTATGCGAAAACAGAACATAAATATCCTCTTTACCAAGAGCCAGATGCCAAACTGACTGAGCAGCCTCTGATCATGTTGGTCATCTTCTTTGTTGTCAAACTCCAGGTTGTCCAGGGAGTGGTGGGAGGTGGAGAGACCCATCTGACGCCGGCGGTTCATCTCAAACTCCCGCTGTTCTGCATGGATCTCTGCCTCTTTTAACAGGCTAACACAGTGTGAGACAAATGACAGACAAGACCTTACAACTGACACAGCCAATAATACAACAAATTGTTGTCAATATGTCAGTCTTTCTTACTGTCCCATAATAGAAATGCTCTGGTCAAATAATTGGGAATATACTATTGCTTGGCTCAGAAATAAAACATACAGTGGATCTAAAAATAGCAGGCTTTTCAAAAACAACAACCAAGCTAAATTATGTCAGACCATTTCCACCTTTATTAAATATTATATTTTATAATTGTATATATTTTATAATATTTTATTATTAAATATTGGGGTTTTTTTGTTAAAATTAAGAAATTGTTGTTAAAATTGTGTTAAAATTAAGATTTTTGTGTATAAGTGTGAACACCCTTGGACTTTGTTGAAGCACCTTTTTAGTTAATTACACTCAGCACATCTTGACTTAGCAATGTTTTTCCACTCTTTCTCACAATTTGTTTTTAGCTCTACCAAATTGTGAGGGCATTTCCTGTGTATATTTGTAGCTATTCATGGGGGACACCTTGACAAAAACCCTAGTTCTGGATAAAGAAAAGCATCTCTAAAGCACTATGCTGCCACTACCATGCTTTATTTTGGGTGTTCTTTTGGTGATGTTTTTTTTTTTTTTTAATTTATGTACTTACTGTACCTTTTGAAATTGATTAACCATAACACATTTTGCCACACTGTGGTGATTTAGTAGGGCTTGGATATTTTTAGGGCTTCCATCAAGCTACCCTAACAATAATACTATAACTACATTTAGAGTAAAATGCTATATTTTTATGTTGCTGCAGGTCTCTAGGCAGCCTTCCTGTTAAGGTTTTGTCTTGTGCTTTGATCAGTTTTGGAGAGATTCTGTTTTCAGTTTCACCACAGTGAACTATTCCTCCACTTGATGATGATGGTCTGCACGGTGTTTCATGATTCATCATATGTTTTGAAAAATCTTTTAAACACCTGTCCTGATTGATATCTTGCAACAAAGTCACGACATGCTTTGTAATCTCTTTGAGCTATAGAAATTCTATAGAAACAGTTGGTCTTTATTTGGGGTTGATGAGCATAATATGATGGATAACAGCTGTAAGGTAATTAATTTCGGACATCAAATTAAATGTGGCTGGTTCATTCTAAACACAGCCACATGCCCAATTATAAATGGGTGTGCACACTTCTTCAGCCACACTATTGTAACATTTCTCTTTTTTCCATAAAATTTTTCTGATTTTTTTTTTGTGTCATTATGTTGAAATTGCTCATAATTATTAGAAATGGTCAGGACTGTGCATTTAAAAAAAAAAAAAAGACTTGTAAATTGTAGTAATGCTGGGTCACATAAAAGCATGTTATTGTATAAATCCTTTATGCGTCACACAGTTTAAGGATCAGTTCTGGCCAGTGCAGATAGTGTGGGTACCTGATGACAGACTCCACAGTGCAGACGAGCTCCTCGGCTCCACACTCTCGCGTGTTGATGGGGGGAGGAGATGTCTGGTACAGATGAGTCTCTGCTGAAGCACCCACCTCACTGCTGTGGTGGTTGACATGGCAACGCTTGCAGTAGCGCACAGGCCGGTTGCCATGCCGACCGCAGCAGCCGGCCGAGAAGCAGGTGACAACAGCCCGCCTCACATGAGAGCTGCAGTTCTGTTGGCCAGAAACAGGGAGAGAGAGAGAAAGAGAGAGAGTGAGAGAGAGAGAGAGAGAGAGAGAGAGAGAGAGAGAGAGAGTAAGTAAATCAAAGACAGGCAGAGACAGAGGAACAGAAGGAGGTGGCAAGAAGAAGAGAACTCAATAACATCCATCCATGTCACATAACAGAAACACAGTTATTTATAAACAATGCATATGCAGGGACCCAAGAAAAACAGAAAGATGTATACCCACAGTGTTTCGTTATAATAAAAATAAAAAGCATGGTCAAGGACAGGCTTAAGATGATGATTCCTTAATAAGGCGTACGTAATATACATTATTAGTACAAGCAGCAAAGTGCCTAACAGACATCCTTAAAACTGTTTGGGGATTGAATTGATAATCTGTATGTTATCAGTGCTATTGTTGTAAGATTATATAAAATCCTGCATCTCCACAACAGAGAGAAGCCAAAGTCAGCATTATGGTATATTACTGGATATTAAGGATTCCTAATAATTAAATTATTTCTGATTACTGGTATTGATATAAAGGATGTTCTTTTTATCCTTTTTTCTTTTCCTTCTTCTGTTATTATTTATAGCTATTATTTCTGTTTCTTAAAAGGTGTCCAGGTAAAAGAGTACACATAAACTAAACACATGCTAAGCAACACACTTATCTAAATGAGAAATCAGGCCCAGTACATAGCATAGCAGTCAAAAGAACATTTTGCATTATACAATGACAAAGCCTATTTAAAAAACTGTGGATTAAAAATGAGCCAAACACTGTAAGCTTCAGGACAGCTGCCTCATATGAAAACGCTTTCAGTCAGTGTACCTGAGATTACCACCCACTGCTTGTGGGCTCAAACAGCAAGGAGGTTTTCCAGGACACACATCATCATGGCCATCTAGTTTCGTCATGAACAAGAACCTCCACCATTATTTGATAAATATAAAATCACCAGCACTGAATTAGCATTAATTTATTTGAGCCTCAAGGACTTGTCAGTGGATCCAGACTTATATTCATCATTCTTGTAACTACATTTCTTTCCTATTAGTTTCACTGTACTTACTGAATAATTCATGGAAGTTACTGAATAGTATCCTTTAAATGAATACATGAATAATAAGAAAAATAATTACAAGAGTTCAGATTCAGAGTACAGATTCGGTTCATACTGGTAGGGTATGTTCAGTTTAAATGACTTAACTATCTACAATGATTAAATAGTAACCTATAGACGTTACTGTTCAACCGTTACATGCAACATATCTACAGACTGATGCAGCATATTAGACTTCACGAGTGGCAACATCATGCATGCAGATGTAAGAATGTGAGCTGGTTATATCTCTTACAGATGAGATCCTGACTACCATGGCAACCACCATGCAAGACACAAGAATAGTCACAGACGCAATGAGCCAGTCTAAATACAGCATGTGTAACCTGAATATAATTGTCAGCGCGCATTGTAAAAAATGTGTAAAAGGCAAATATAAGACAAATATTGCAATTCTCTTTGGAAGAACAGACATCTGCTCAATGAATGACCCATTCTCATGCTGAAAGATGTGCCTACACTTCCTCACATACAGTGCAAGAACAGACATCAAATACTAATAATTTAGATCTTACCTTCTTCTGACATATCGCCGAAATTTCAGCTGTTTGAGTGAAACAATATGGGATAATGTTATAAATAATGTCACCCTTTTGCTTCCAAAATAGACATAGATACAGTATGCTAGCAGTTGCTGAATATGTCAGTCCACTACAGCTCAATCCAGATGCGTAACATTACTGAGTAACACAGCTTTATATTTAGATTATGTATATTACAAAATGAACAGGATGTCCATAAATAAATGTACTTCTGTTGTATATCATCATATTTGCAATCATATGTACAACCAGAATGTCTGTGTGGTTTAACTATGTGTCTATGAGTGTGTCCATGTGTTGAGTGTGTTATTATTCAACCTTCTACAAGATGAAAAATGATGCTGACCTTGAGGTAAGAGCACATCAACTAGCCACTCTGCATGGTCTCTACAGATGCAAAACACAGCAAAGAGAACATCAGCAACATTTATTTCTTATACACCACTGACAACTGGTAGCACTGGTACACACTGCAACTTACTCCAAATCAATTTCTTTCCTCCGTCATTGTCTCTTTACACAATGCTACAGGTCATTTACCAGATGAGGCCACATGAACAACAAGATTAATGAACAAGTGTAAAACGCACAGCTGTTTAATTAACAATGATAATGTTACAGACTCTTGGCAGAGAGGGGATAATATAACCATGGTAACTACTCATGTGAGCAAACACCACAGCCAGTCAAATACTCATTCACAGACCGCTATGTACCTAGAGTGTACCTAATAAATAAAACCTACCCTGCAATCCTCTGACTACATTCTTCACAGATATACAGAGGAGGAGGCTTGTCTCCCAGAGCAACCGAGAGAGTTGGGTCGATGCACATCTGAATGGAAAAATACAACAAGGCATGTTACTAGACTGCAGACCCACATTATCACAATAACTGTCAGACAAATTAGGCATTATTAGCAACAGGAAAAGATCATCAGTAACATGCACATGGCTCGTATACCATGTAGCTAATTTTCAGATATGCACCTAAAAGCAGGATTTGTTGACATTATCAGAATCATTTGAGATGCACATACACCCTGTAATATTTTTGGATAAAATTCATTGCCATACTGAAACCCTGAAGTACTTGTTCTGTTTAATGACAAGGGTCAGTAGTTGGGCTGCAGCTCTTAATACAATGGCCAGTAATTTACAGAGCTCTTCTACTCATGCGAGCACCCCGTCCTCCGGCAGCACCGGGTCATCTCTTCCAATTAAGCTTCCCCACCTCCAGTCCAGAACACATTGCCCCCTCTCAGGCCTGCAGTAATTGAAATGCGGGGCATGTCTATTCCTGTTTCATTCTCACTTCAGTGTGCAAGCTGAGTCAATACACATGGAGAAGGACTAATGGCTATAGACATTATTAGGGACATGTGCTTGCAGGTGTGTTGGTGCACATGCTTGCAAATGTGTGAGCCTTATATAATTATAAAGTGTGCAACTGAAAATGGATACATACAAATGCATACATACTCAAACGAGATTTAGTAAACCAGTTTCTATTGTACCTTCACTGCAGGCTTATTAATTGAATTCTGACACTCAATATGTTGGCAGTGAATAGGATTCCAGGCTGAAGAAGTGGGCGAGAGGAGCAAAGGAGAAAGAAAAGAATATTTAAATGCAGTGATAAGTAACAAAAAAGAATATGAAAAACAGCATGAAATCAGATATTTTGGCGATTTATTGCTCGTAGAGTGCCAGTCAAATATTTGGGCTCAGCTACTCATGGAAATGCTTTCTATGTTTTTACTAATATACATTGTAGTAAAACACTGATGATATCATAGTTATTAAATAAAACATTTTTGCAGAAGGATGCAGCGACCAAACTGTTAATGACAGCTTCAGACAAAATCTTCATACTTTGTATGAGAGATTCTTTTTCCAGAAAAAAATCAGCATATTCTAAGCATATGTGAGCTGCTTTTACTGCATAAATGCTCTCAATGAAACTGCTTGACTATAAAAAATACATTTTGGAAATAATTGCATATGACATTAACTTCAAAATTTATTTTGCCTTAGTTTTAGCACAAATCCTTAGCTCTTAAGATAATAAAAAATCATACATTCAAACCTGAGAGTATATATTAGCAGAGCTGAATGGACCAAGAATACTGACTCACCTGTGTACTGGAGCCCCCTGTACTCACTAATTGCACCGGGAGGCTTGAGATTAGGCCAATAATGGAAGAGCATTTGAACCGCAGGAGGCTTTACTTGGGACGGTCCATAGGATATTACATACAAAAGGTCCTAAACACAGTAAAAAAATCATTTTGAGAGCCAACATCCAACATCCAACATATTCTCTAAAGATAATAGGATCCAAAAACAATACCTTCCACACTTCCTGCTTATACTTCATCAGGCACTCTAACAGCTGACAGTGGTACACTAACATCAGCATAAAAAAACAGCTGATCAGTTTATGATTTTATTGAATGAATTCTTCAGAACAATGGGAAACGTAAAATGTATCTACCTGGGTTTGAGGTGTACTGCATAGCAATCATTAGCATGGAGGAAGCAGATAGATTGACGTATGCAGGGACCCCTCCTTCTCTCCGAGTTGAACCCACTTAAAAAAATTGAAAGGCATTAATTTATAGAAACAATTGGAAATGTTTACATCAAGGTTCCCATTATCACACAAGCTTTAGAAATAAGTAACAAAATAAGTAACAATATAAGCAAGAAAGTAAGTTAATTCATATTTAATTGTTAACAAAATATGTCTGCATTCACAAATGTGTATGTAATCCATGGCTATGTCAGTATAAATTGGCAAAAATTAGTACAAGTGGTAGTTACTTTGTTAAAGTCACGTACAGTTCAATAATGCTGAAGTAAAGGGTTTGTTCATGCTTACTAATTAAATAGTTTGTAACGTTCATATAATTAACATTGTAAAGCCTTTCCCAGAAAAATTAAATATAATAAAATATTGTGTGTACAAATGAAAAACTAGACTGAATATCATGAATGATGATCCTGTCACCTCCTATTAAATGATTTTAGATAACAAACAGATGTGTACAGTTTGACTCTCACTGTCACCAGTATCCTGGGATTTCAAGCTGGGAGAACATCATGTTGATCTTTGGGACAGAGTGTTCCACTTTCCTTGGCTCCCAATGTGAAATAATCTCTATTGAAAATGACCCTTGATCTTGGCAAGCCTCAATCTGTCATTTCTTGCTCCATTTTACAAACATAAAGATCAAAATGTACAGTATATGCCTATATACTATATATACACTATGTATGTGAAGAGAAGACCATTTAAATTCAGCTGACTAAATATACTTTATACTATACTAATACAGACTATTATACTGTAAACAACAACAACAACAACAACAATAATAATGATGATAATAATAACAATAAATTATCAACATTATTATTTTCAATGTTGATAGCAGTGCCCTTCATATAAATAATAACATTATAATACTCACATATAGCCATAGGCAGGAAGGACGTGCTCAGGTACTCTATGATGTCTTTGTGTAGGAAGGGAGGGAAGGTGGCTAGGGTAGAGATCATAGTATAGGGTAAAGTGCTGAGAATATCATCGCTGAGAAAGGGTAGAAGGCAAGTTGTCGTGTAAAATATGGCCTGCCCCAAATCTGATGTAGAGGAAGAAGAGAAAAATAAAGAGACAAAAATAGAAACTAATGTAACAGGCTCCAGCTCTACATGTGGATTTACAGTCACATAATTTCAGTTTAACGGCAATATGAAAGTATTTATTTTGTTTGTTTAAAGAAAGAAGAAATAAAATTGTATAGGTGGACATTTAAAATATTTATGTCATACAAAGACCTAATATGCTGGCAAAGACACACTGGCATATTGACTGTATGAATTAAGTTCAGTAAGTCAAAGCTATCCGGTCAGTGATCCTTTGATTCTTATAAATCTTAAACAGTAAAAAAAAAAAAAAATTATTGATCAGAGTACTATACAATTCTGATATACTGTATATATTTATACATGCATATCAGAAGTGTAAAACTCCTCATTCTTTTTTTTGTCACTGGATTTGATGATTTGTTATGAGTGTCGAGCTCCCTGACTACAGAACACTCACCGTGCTGACCGTGCTGCAGCAGGGGCACCAGGTCAAGCAAGGTGACGAGGGTGGCATAAAGCCCCTGATAGTCCAGAGAGGGGTACTCTGAGAGCTGAGCGTCCCGACTCTGCTGGGCGGCTCCCCCCCGGTCGGCCGGGGCGTCCCGCAGAACGCTGTAAAGGAGGGAGCGAGTAACTGTAGGGTTGATGGAACTGACTTGTGGTCTTAGAGATGGGGTGAGTGGGAATGGCACAGGAAAAAGACACATGGTCATGGGCACGGCCAAATTGGAAGCTTCCTGGCTCTCCTTCCTGCCTGTACGGGACAGGATGCTGCTCCGGGGGAGAGGGGAACAGGGGAAAAAAAGAGACAACAAAGACACAAAGAAACAGCACATTACATTGAAATGGCTCTACAAAGACAGTGTAAGTAGAAAAGAACCAAACCCAGATAAACCCCACATAGGATGCAGTGTCTCCACTCTTACATCACTGAGCATGTTTTTTTATTATTATTATTTAGATTTTTTTAATTTATGAAAGTGGCATTACTTCTTTAATTTTTTTTTTTTATTTTATTGAAAAACAAAAATGTGCCAACAGAAGCTTGGAAAGAACTGCAATGATCACTGCATCTCATGCGTATCTGGTGACAAGGAGCAAAAATATAAAAAAATGGCATGTTTTCAGTGGCAGCCCCGTACTTCTCCAGAGGAAAAGCGTTAAAAAAAACACTGACCCCTCTGATCAAATCAATTGCAGGGCAGCCGTGCAGGTCAAATCAGTTAGGAGGCCAAATAACCATGCTTTGTTCAAGAAACAAAAAAGAAAGAATGGCAGAGGCTGTCAAAGATGAGAGCAATTTCAAATTGGTTCGGGCACAATACAGAGATGACACTTCTGAAACATGCTTCAGCCAGTAATAAACATGTGTGTGAGGTTAGACTAAAAGTTCCCTGATCACAACACATGTTTATTGCATCATAAAAAATAATGTCAGTATGTAAGTACATTATGATACTTGCTCAGTATCATTGGGGAGGAGAACTAATGAGATCCAACAGGCATATGGATTTCAGTTCTAAAATAAATGTAGCTAGTCTACGGTTAGGGAGGAAACTGTAATGGAAAAGGAATAAGGTTGCTTCAAACGGGATGGCTGGTAGCATTATGCTTGTGGACTAATGGGGGATGGACGTTTGTGTTTGCTGTCTCCTGGGAGTATTTTTCCCTAATTCTCTGAAGGAAAATGGCAGCAAAATTTCATTGGTCTATGATGGGCTTGAGAGCATAGGGAAGAGAAAAGATTTTGTCTTTGGATGCACATTACATAAAACAGTGTGATGTGTCATTTGTCAAACTCTATAAACATTTATCTGTAAACATATGCACGTACAACATATGCGGATAGAATTCAGTTCAACATTTCTAATACTTGTTAACAGTGATACTAATACACAAACAGAATGGAATAAAGTTATACTCTATATGATTTTAGCCCTGATATTTTTATATACAATTTTTTTTTTTTTGCAAATGCATAATGGACAATTTTAATAAGGTACATCTGTTAATTACAACAGAATTAAGTGAATCATAAAGAGTATAATTTTAGGTCCTTACTAATCATTTATGTTCATCATTAGTATATGTTCCTTAAACAATGAATACACAAAACACAGTCTCTCTCTCTCTCTCTCTCTCTCACACACACACACACACACACACACACACACACACACACTGGTGCTATTCTGCATGTCTAAACATGTATAATTCAAGACTCCATGGATAAGCAAGCAATTAAAGAATTCTATCTTATATAAACAGTGACACAGTTTATAATATTATATTTTAGTTGATATATGAAATTATTCATATATATATATTATTATATTATTCATATATATAATAAGACCTAATAATAAGTATTGTGACACTGGGTATAAATTTGTCTAACTTATTAAAGAGCATGATCTCGACTGTTACTTTTATGTCAGATCAAATGAGCATGTACTAGTTTTCTGGCCCTTACTCAGACAACATAAACTTTCCCACAAGACTTCTTGCCCTTTTTTTAGTTACGTGTCATTGGCCCCCTGCAGCAGTCCTGCTAAAACACTACTGTGGCCATGTATCAAATATCCATTTGGCTGCTCAATCCTCTCTCTGTCTGGCTGAAATTCTCTCTAAAACTGTGACATATGCTGTGTCCCTGCCATCCTGCTCTCAAGCTTCACTGCTCATCTTTTTTTTTTTAACCTCAGGCTCTACTCTACATAAAACAGGTGTCTGAAAAAAATCTATGCATAAAACATGTTTTAAACTGGTTACTTTTTCTCCTTACTGGAAAATAATAATAACCCTTATATCTACAGTTCTGTCATCAAAGATGCAGTTCCTTTAAACGTAATCTATGTTAGCCATTTTTGCGAGAAAACTATATTTTCCAAATAATTATGAAATAAACAACTTTATATTGTGCAAGGCTACTACATCATGTTCTATTAGGTATGCAATAAAACACAATAGGGCATGCTGTTATAGAAAAATAATCAATGACAGTGTGGTGTGATGAATTGCTATCCTGAAGTTGATTATTTTCCAAATAACCGCAAATCCAGACGTGTTCCGCTTATACCACAGCAATGTGCCAATGATTAAGTCAATAAGAAATATATATATTTAAAACAAAAAAAACTTTTTTTTTTTCTTAAACAAAAATGCAGTTTTGGTCATAACACGAAACCAAGACTTCTCAAGACTTTCTTGTGTCAGAGAACTTTGGCTTTACCTTTTTCTGTTATAATTTGCTGACACCAGCAACTCCTTCCAAAAACATAAAAAAAACAACTCCTCTGAGGAAGCTACACTGTATCAACAGCAACAAATGCTTTTCAATCCTTTTGTTTATATAAAAACTTCACCATGTCTGTATTAACAGAGCAGTGCTGTCACAGAAAATTAATCAATAATTGAAAGCATTCAATGTCAGTGTGGCATAAATAACTCTAAGTACAGGAAGATATTTTTAATTCCCTTGATGCTGTGTAGTTGAAATGGTTTAAAGTATGGATCACAGACAGAGTATGGAGCAAGCCAAATGATAAATGATTTGTTTTTGACAATTTGGGCACAACAGAGAACCTTGGCAGAATTTTACATATACTAGTAATCAATTCTGTACCATTGCCACCATATTTTCTACACTACACTACAAATAAGACATTACAGATACAGATCATTTTTGCTTAAATAACCTTAAACTACATATAGCTGAACACTAAACTCATATACAATATACAAATATCTGTAGTGTATATCTTTACTTCACCTGTTGGTCCAAGCGTAGTACACTTACCTGAGCAGCGTTTGAGAAAAGTATTTCAGTGTGTTTGCAATGTCTGTCCCAGATGGCACAGGGTAAATATTGTGTAGCACACGGTTGTGATACTCTTGCAAGTATCGAATCTTAGAGGCAACTAAACAAAGAGCAAAGTGATACATAATCAACAGCAAGCAAGGCCTCAGTGCCTTCATTGAGGATTACAAAACATAACTGGGCCTACAGATCAGCCAAATCTGCTCCTTTAAACTGCACTGTACGCCACGATTGAACACATACACACAGTGATGGACAGAAAATATTGAGATGGTGGTCAAGGCAGTTTATTTATTCCAAAAGCGATTCAAAAGCCACAGAATTTAAAAGTATATGACATTCACATTGCCACAGAAAATAGAAGACAAACACACAAAATGTAGTTGACGGTTTTTGACAGAGGTTATCTAAAGCAATCTGATGTTAAAATTAGAATTTCAAACAAATACAACCAGTGTTATGCCCACAAAACACCCAAGCAATGTAGAACAGCTCAACACTAATGCAGGAGGGATGCTTTCTAAAGCTTTGGCTGGTTAAATGTTGGTTGTCCACATAATGTGGTTTTTTTTTCACTCATTTACAAAGTCTGTGACAAAACATATCAAGGTGTCTAAACACGAGTATGTATTACTCATATCATAAAATGTCCGGCAGTTTAAAAATGGCTAAATCCACAATTAAAACTTTAAAAGTTTGAACTGTTTATTCCTTTTCATTGGGGATTAACAAGAGCTTTTGTAAAGGAATTGCAATGCTTCTGGCGTTCCTTCTATAAAGGTTCATGCCATTGAGAAGGAACTTAGGCTGAAACTGATAACAGTTGTAACATTACTTATCAGTGTAATTCAGTGGCTGTAAGTAAGGTGAATTTAACATGTAATGTGTTCCAAATTTGCTATTTTAGTTTGCTTTTAAGTTGAAACAGGTTCAGTGCCCTCTGAATGAAATATAGTGATATATCTTATTCAGTAAATGCAAACCAGCACAAATATATTTTATGCCACAGTTTTAACCCAAACAACTTACACTTCTTGATGGGCTAAATCCTATTTTATAAACATTTCATAAATTAGCCATCTAATATTAGGTCTGATCTCGTAGTTTAGTGAATATTTGATTTGCTCTGAGCTGTGTGCAGTATGTGACCTTCGGTGTGTGGCTGGTCAGATCAGCTGTGACTCACAGATAGCTGTTGCTATTTCACTTTTCCAGTTAGTCATACTAATGTGTATTAAGTGCAGTCTCTCCTAGCATTTATGATCTAGCTGTTCATAGATCATGTTATAGCAAAATACAGCATGTAAACCCTTAAGAAAGAGACAGCAAAGAGAGAGAGAGAGACCTTGTTTGTATAATGCTTACATTTTATTTTATAGTATTTGCATTTCATCTTCATTTTCAGTTGTGCTACACATGTTAATTCTGATAATAATAATAATAATAATAATAATAATAATAATAATAATAATAATAATAACAAGCTAGTCTATGGACCTCCTTTCTGAAACATGCAGAAGGTTCACCTTAAGCTTTCTACCAGTCATATCTAGAAGTCCATTTTTCCAGCTCGACCTTGAGAAGAGCCGTCTTTCCCAAGTCTTTGCAATGCATAAGCCATCACCTGATTCCTCCTTCGCTTACAATTCACCTAGACAGAAAACAGCGCATCTCCTCCTTCATGTCATGCAGCCCGGAGGACGTGTTGCAGCCTGCTGCGCCTTAGCAGCGTCTCTCTCTCTCTCTCTCTCTCTCTCTCTCTCTCTCTCTCTCTATCACGAAGGGCAGCTACGTGAAACACATCCTATATTTAACAATGACCAGTGCAATAAAACACAAACGTGTGCCAAATGTACTTACACTGTTCTGCTTTCGTAGACATGCTGAAACCTCGGTAAGAATCATAGAGGAGTCACAGTGGAGATGTGATTTAACCCTGCGGTGTTTGCGCTCTCTCTCTCTCTCTCTCTCTCTTTCTCTCTCTCTCTCTCTCTCTCTCTCTCTCTCTCTCTCTACCCCCCTCAGTGTTGAAAAGTGAGCGAAGCCCCCCTCACGCTCCGGCTCACGCAGGTTATACCACTATTACCATAGCATCTCCAAATGGCCCCGAATTATGATTGCACACTCCCTGCTTCTTCGAGGCAGTCCCTGGTTTACCCGCGTCTCCTCATCTCTGAGGTGGCCTCAGTGTCCATTTCGGATTCCTGGTATTCGTGGTAAAAAAAAAAAAATCAACAAAAGGTAGGCTGGTGTACTCGACTCACCTTTGCACCGCGAATGGACTATTCCGTGTCGAAGATTTTCCATTGATGATATTAATTTCTAGCGACCATGATGATGCTGGTGAGGGATTTCATGTCTTTAAGAGGTTTGTGTTTGTTTCTGGGCTTTTTTAATGAAATCATTCATAAATGAAGCTGCTTTTTGCTGCATTGTGCTGTAGGGTGAGCTGAAGGTGCAACAGTTGGTTTGTAAGAAATAATTTTCAGCTGTAGAATATATTGCATATCACTCAATGCATGAGTATTGACCTAGTGGTAGTTTAATTATTAGAACCATGGGTAGATTCAGATTGTTTTATGTTTTTATGATTTATATATGACTAACTAAGGTCACACTAAGAAATAAAGGTATGTTATAAAACAATGAAGTTATCTGTACTCTTTCTTGTTGCAGATGTAACTGAAAGGTACTTATCCTGGGATGTGTATGTAATTTGCATTAAAATTTTTATTATAAGGTCATATTATATGCCTTGAATTATTTTTAAAATGACATTTTACTGTATTCATGTTTTCAAGTGTACAGCCTAGTACAATAGTATAGATACATAGAATATAACCTATGTAAAAAATGACAACAAACACAAAATATATGATATATATTCAATATATGGTATTTAAGTATAAAGTATGCTTCTTAGTGCCATGGTAATTACAAGCAAGGTGTTTCTAAAGAATGTGAAACATTAGTGAATAAACAGGTAGAACTTTAGGCAGTTTGGTGTTCTGGAGCACTTTGATCTTTGTGGCTTAATGCCAAGAAGAAATTAGACATGACCTCAGAGAACTGGCTGTTGCTGTTTCTCAGTCTGAGGCGGGGTTATAAGGCCATCTCCAAACAATTTGAAATTCACCATTCTACATCATACTTCTTCCAATGAATGGGCATCCCAGCAAATTCAGTCTAAGCTAAGACAGATACATAAAAATAGCTACGCCATTTAAGAACACTAAATGTTTATGTTAATGACAGCACAGAAAAAAGACAAGTATGGCTTTCAAGGAAGAGTGGCTAGAGCACCTCTCTCCAAAAAGTGTATGACAAAATGACTGTTGTTTGAGATTCTGTGACATGACATCATGACATCAGTACATAAACAAATGGCTTCAAACATTAATGAACAGAACCAGTGTTGCACAGCAGAGTCAGAATGATGTAAAAGACTCATCACCATGCCATTTAAACAATTGTGCTAAAGGTTATTTTTTGTTTTACTGAATTATAGGGTGTACATATTTTTTTCCACCTACTTTATTTGCAGGAAAATGATTACAGATTGAAACCTGTTTTTGTTGTCATCTTGAGGTTATTTATCAATGTTGGTGAAGACCACACAATTTAGGCCCTGATAAATAAAAACATAGACTTGGGGGTGGGGGGTGTACTTTCTTTTTTTCCGTAACTAAACATATTTGCATTTGCTTTACTCTTTAACAAGTTTAGCAGTAAAAAAAAGCAGTAACAGTAAAAAAAAACCCAACTGAACAGAACTGTTTAATTTAGACTTGACAAATTGCATTTTATTTCAGCAAATAAAAGTCTATGTGATGTGAAAGAGGGTGAGCGACGTTGGTGTTCCATATGGTCAGACTTATGAAGGTGGTGTTTGCCGGTATTCTGGGATGTGGTACATGATCCAACCAGCAGGGACCAGGAGACCAAGTGCAAAGATAGACATGATAAATACCGTCTGCTGTGGAGATACGATTAAGTAAAAATTAAACACTTTCCATATTTTGCTAGATATTCATGTGCTATGTTTTGAGCCCCACACATACATATGCCACATGCACCACAGAAGTGTCCCAGAAGAGATGCATATCATCTGAAAATGTACCCAGAGAGAACAGTCTAGAAAAGTTTCCTAGTGTTTTTACACCCATTTCACTTTTATTAAAAAACGTCAAGTTTTCTTTTTTAGTTCCTTGTGTCCTAGACTACATATCACATATTTTGCATTAAACAATTTCACTTTGTTGCAGAAAATAGGAGAAGTATATAATTATTGCAGCTAGAAACAAATGAAATATCTAATTTTTAAACTTGGTATTGTGAGTAAAAAGTTCAATGGGAGATCCACTGTTAACTAGTGAACAAAATATACAGAACCTTAGATTAAGACCACAAATGATGTCTATGAAGCATAAAAAATAGAGTTTATATCATGTGAGCGGAAACCACAAGTCATTTGGGTTTTCTGTGTGTGTGGAGGTTGGTGGGGGGAGTAGGCTTTGGGGAGTGTGGTGGGTGGTCCCTACGACTGCAGATCACATAACTTGATCCCACTAAACTCCATGCTACACTCCAAATTTATCAGTACCTTAATGCAAAGGCATTAAATTTGTTATTAAACTGGTACACTTTATAAACACTTAACCTTTTTTCTCATAAATACACTTAAGTATTCTAGAAAATAGATTTAATATATTTATTTATTAATATTACTGTCATTATACTTATGTACAGTTAGTAACTACTGTCATATAAAGCAAGATATTATAACCTCTGCTAGAGATATACTGAGAAAACTATAGCATGTGGTATCGCTATAAAATAACATAATATATTAATAACATAAATAATACACAACACTGATAATAGATAGAAGAATAGAAGTTATTAAAATTAAAATAAATATACAAATAAACTACAATTTTAAGAAAGCCCTACAAGAAGCTTTTTAAGGGGAAAAAGGGACATTTAGGATGTGAAGAATCTTTAAACAAAGAGGGTTTTAGACAAACCATTTCAAATTGTATAGTAAGGTATACATGCAGCTATTATAATATATCTTCAGCAAAGTTCATATTTCTTTTGTCAGTTTTTCTACAGTGATCTTGTAAGCTTGAAGACGATTGTCAGATAGGCATTTTTTTTTTACCTTAACCAAAAAGAAATGCTAAGAGATGGCAATAGTAATATAAATATTTACCACAGGTCCGATCTTTTCCTTAGGTGGTTTGTAGGATATATTTGATCGGTGATCTTGTTTGGCCAGCTTCACGCGCACCACAGCTCTGACCGGTCCTCGCAGGACTGAAAACATTTTTGATGACAATTCTACAGAGTAGTCTGTGCAACCAGTAGGATTCTGAATGACTTGTGTGTGAACCATGAGCATGAATACGCATCCTGTTTAGAAACTTCAGCAAAATCAGCTTTTATCCCAGTATCAGGGAGGAGCCTTCAATCCTGGGTCATACCCAAAACTAATGTCCACATATTTTACAAAAAATACATCACATGAATGAATTTCTATATATATCTATAGAATCTAAGGCAACAGCCTGGGTCAGCTAGAGGTCTATAACTAAAAGAAAAAAACACAATTCCCTTCATGTAGCAACAACTGGATTTTGTGTCCCTCAAGGGGAAGACAGAAGTCATTATTTTACCACAACAGATGGCCCTCTAGACTGGTATAAACTCTGTGGACACGGCAAACACATAAATAATATCATAATGGTTAGTTATGCATTATGGAACAGTTTTCTCTAATGCATTATGGAACGAGATGGAGCAAGCTCTCTGACTAAACCATCAATGGGAATAATACATTGAACATTGATTTTAGTTTCAGCTTACTGTAAACAACACAGTGTTAAACAATTCATCCTGTTAACACTGTTATTTACCACAGGTAAAAAATAAAAAACTGAAAAAAAATAAACTGAATTAACATATAAGGAATTTTCTGATATAATTGGTTATTTACACCTCTTTACTTACTTTGTGTAAAGAAAATAAGCAGCCTACAGCCTACAGTCGCCCCCATCTGAGTGACTGTAGAATTGCAACTCATCTTACAGTCAGGGTGAATTGGGACATCTGATTTAAGCTAGAGGAGGCAATTTTTGGCATGGAAGCATTTTTTCAAATATTTAAAAGAATCATTTTACACCTCAACAGCAATTAATAACAGTGAAAGTGAACCACTCAATGACTACTGTGCTTACACACAGAGGAATTTGACCTTCACAATGAACCCATTCATGCAGTAAAACACATACATACATGCACACTAGTGAAGACAAGCCAGAGGCGTTTGCCAAAGTGTCAGTGGGCAACCCTATTCACTGTGCCCAGGGAGCAGTTGGGGGTTAGGTGCCTTGCTTAAGGGCATTTCAGTCATGTCATGTTGGTTCTTGGGGATCAAACCAGCAACCTTCTGGTCACAAGTTCCTTCATAAGCGCATCTTTGCCCCACAGTAGCAAAGTCCACAAAAATGTGTTTAACATATGTTGCAGACGGCAAGGATAGATAGATAGATAGATAGATAGATAGATAGATAGATAGATAGATAGATAGATAGATAGATAGATAGATAG
>JAOVVF010000002.1:17049933-17062095 GCA_028565595.1 Duopalatinus emarginatus
ATTATTATTATTATTATTATTATTATTATTGTTATTGTTATTATTATTATTATTATTATTATTATTATTATTATTATTATTATTAAAGATATAATGCAGACATTATATGAAGACAATCCTTTTATTTCTCTTGAAAAAAAAATAATAACGGAAGTCTGTCATGTATTGAATATTTCCCCTCAATCCCAAATGAATCACTTCTCCCTATACAAATGCACTATGTAGGGTGTACAATATTGTCATCTACACGCTCTCTAGTGCGGCCCATGTCCAGTAGGGAGCCATTGTGGATTTGAGCTTTGAACATTTTTTTGTCAATGGGGCGTGAAGGGTTTGTGCATTACTTTCTTTCACCGCTGGGTGGCGACAGAAGACATTATAACACAGAGCTCCATTGAGAGAACGGTGGACGTTGAAACGCAGCTCAGTAACGTCATTCTCCACCGCAGGCCACAACAACACGGAGCTGAGCTGAGCTGAGCGGAGCGGAGAGCAGCGAGAGAGAGAGAGAGAGAGAGAGAGAGAGAGAGAGAGAGAGAGAGAAAGACTGGCTTAAAATCACCTCCACATCTGTGTGTTTAGTTTGGACAGACAGAGGTGGACAGGAAGTCAGGTTCTGAGTAGATATGAGGTTGTTTTAGATTGATATCAGGGCTGTTTTGGGTTTGTTAAAGGTATCTCTAAACTTAATAAGAGAGACACAGAGAGAAAGAGAGACACAAGGAGAGACACAGAGGGTGTTGCAGCTCCACAAACCGTTCATCTGGAAGAAATATGATTCAGCGATGAGAAGGTAAAGGTTTATGTTTCTGCATGCTGCTGAACTTTGGGTCTGAACGCGTTTGCTCCGGTTTCTTTTTAAAACCCGACTCTCAGTGTGAACGCCTGGTAAAAAAAAATCGCTTTATCTGCGGATTGGTTTCCGTATTTATCTATTGAACCTAGATATCCCTGCTGTCCTTTTGTCGCCAGGGTTTCATCTCTCATGTGCACATGTGCGGGTGTATCAATCCGAATTAATCGGTTACATTAGAAAAGGGGAAAAAATTGCTTTGGCATGTAACATGAGCTCGGGTGTATCAAGCGCTTGAGCAGACAAAGCCATCCCGTTTACTGTCCTCTATTCTCCTGAGATCCAGCATGCTCTGTGTGTGCTAATCCTCTAATCAGCAATGAGGCCACCTTTTAAATCTTTATAACTGCATATTTTTTCTAATTTAAGCCTAATAAGACTCCAGAATGTCCCCAAAGCACTGCAATGTACAGTTGCACCATCGAGCATCCTGTTTCCCACACAGGTAGCCAAGCAGGTAGGTCCAGCCTTGTGTGTGTGTGTGTGTGTGTGTGTGTGTGAAGCACAAAGATTTTTTTTTCTGTGTGTGTTCTTTGAGCCTGGGAATGTTGTAGCCCACTGCCATGAATGAACAGAGAATAAATTTTATTACCCATGTCCCAGAATGGTAAGTAATGGTGCTACTGTGCTATGAGGAAGAGGTCATGAGCGTAAAAATAGAGGTGACTGATATGGTGCCACCTTAGAACCTCATGGGAGTCGGCCAAATACTTGGCGATGGCTCTTCTTGCCTGTCCCTGATTATTTCTGCTCAAGGTTCGAGATGTAGGGACTTGTATACCACTCTCCGCACACTAGTTTTTTTGTTTGTTTTGTTTGTTTGTTTTTTTCCTCCCTGCCCTGTTCTTTCATACTCCACAAGGACTACCCTGTTTCCACAAAAGCCACCGTGAATGAAGCTTGATCTCTCAATACCTTCTGACGAGCTCTGCTCCTGAAGTTTTACTCAATGTTGAATCCGACGCTTAAGACTCCAAGGGCTCAGCTGACAAAATGTCACAAAAGCTGCAATGCTGTTTTGTGCATTTAAATGAATGCCCTCTGTACGTGAAGAAACACAGTGTACTCCAGTTTTATTCTCTGGGAAATTTCCTTTGTTACAAAAGACATGAGGTGTGTCTATTGTTGTCTTACTTTAGGTTCAAGTGCAATTATGAAAGACGTGTAAATTATAGCCTTCTATGTAATTTCAGTGTTGCATTTCTGACCCATTAATTATCTCTGCTCTAGTGCTTCTCCTTCCTTGGGGAGACCATTTACCTTCGTTCAGGGTTGGTTTGTAATTTAGACGGATCGATTTTGTCAATGAGTGTAGTCGTATTTATTGTTCTGTGTGCTCAGGTGGTAAATCAGTATCTGCTTTGCTGCAGTTGTTCACAGATTCAGAATGTGACTTTTCTTGCTTCCTTTAGGATTGCTTAATAAGGCTAATAAATGCACAGACTAAATGTTGTGTTAAAAAGACTTTGCAGTAGTGTGAAACCCTCTATTCTAGATAGGTCCTGTTTTTTTAACTACTTTTTGTGGTTGTTTTGCATAATTGATGCATCAGTCCGATTAGTTCAACCAACATTTTAGTTCAGTTCACTAGGTTAAAGCTTATTTAGTATTTAGTATAGCTATTAAATGTGTAACCCACAATCTCAGTGAGTGGTGCAGTGTGTCATTCTGACACCTCACACCAAGAAAGACCTAGACCTGATTCCCTTCCAGTCCTTTCTATGTAAAGCTTGCATGTTCTCACAATATCTTTGTAGGTTTCATCCGGGAGCCATTCCAACACATGAAGTCAGACAGTGTGAATAGGTGCAAGTGTTTGAATTTGTCTGTGTGTTTGCTCTGTGATGGACTGGCGACCTGTCCAGGGTGTTTCACCAGCTTCTGCCAAATGAGTGCCTGTTTTTTACTTTGGTTAATATTTTCCTACATTACCTACAATGATGTTTCAGTACCTTCTAATAATTGTGCTGGGTGATGTAGCAGAGCTGTAGTCTTTCAGCCTGTCCTTCAACAGCTTCAACCTGCTAATACTGCTGTCCTTGATCAACACCAGCATGATTGTGTCGTGCAGCTGCGTTGCATTTTGCAACTTTCTTGCTTTCTCTATTATACTGCTGTCTTTATACTTTGTTGGATTTCTCATTAACTGCTGATAGTGAATGGTGAGTGAAAAAAGAAGTATTGCCCTTTTGTTTTTAGGACCTAACAGTGGGAAATGAATGTTATTATTTGACAGTCTAATAAATGTAATGTTTTTGTTTTAATACCTTTGGTGAAGCATTGAGCTTAAAATGAGAGATCTTCTCTTCTCTCTTTCATGTACATGTAGGTTGGCGATTTATCTAAGATTCCTGTGGACAGTGACTGTAGGCCATCACATAGTCTGGCTTTGTGTAGAGCTGTGTATCAGTATTTTAAATTGTACTCTCACAAGTTTATACATATTTAGTGGTCCATGCTTACTGATCTTAGATTTTTTTGTGTGTAGACAATTAAGTTGACTTTTTCACCTGCTTAACCATTTATTTAGACCACCCCACACTAAACAGTTTTCTGCCTTTTGAATCTGCGATTCGTCGTGCTTTTGTGCCACAGGTTTCAACAGTGTGTGGTTTGTATAGTTTCTGCCGTCTGACCCTGTGTGGGCTAAACATGAGTGGAGTACACACAGGCTGCCATTGTTTAGCCTTTCTGTCTGAATGAGAAGTGTTGACGTTGCTGTATGTTGTGCTTCAGCCTCAGGGAAACCTATAGCTGCATGTTACCTATTAGGCGTTATGTGCAGCAGAAACATTTGAACTGCTGTTGAGTCAGCAGTTTCTACTGAAAAAAAAACACACTGATATAAACCATAGAAAATCTTATTAGGTACACTTTTCATGCTTTGTATTATTTTACTTATTTTTAAGGTTTGTATGGTGATGTACCTGGTTATAAGTAATTTAATTTCCTATTATAAAAGTAAATTGCTTTGAGGTTTTGGCCTTTAAATGAAAAATAAAGAAACCTAATGTATTATTGTTAATAGTACTATTATTAGTATTGTCATCATTGGACATGTTCTCTGAGTTAGGTTTTTTAATTAGTTGGAGTGTACAGTGTGCTAGTTCCAATACTGCCAGATTGAATAAATAAAAACAAATATACTGTGGTACTTTAATTTTCATTAAATCATTTGGATGGATGAAGAAGTCCAGGGTAGGTATGCCTACCATCTGTTGTTAGATGCAGTGATGCCACATTGTGTGTGTGAGCAAGCTCATATCAGTTAGATTGGTGTAAAGCACACCTCAGTGGCCCACATCTGCCATGCAGGTCGAGCAGAGCTGCTGATAAACCTCCCTTGAACCAGCTGTTTGTGTGCATGCTCTGACGCTTCCTTCAACTTGCTGGCTTGTCTCTACAGCTCTGGCACGTAAGCTGGCAGAGGCACACTTACAGTGATTGGCATGAGATGGCAACAACATTCCTCCTTCTTTAATTTCTCTTTACAAGCCACCAAAAGTCAGGGCATGTAGTTTTCTTTTGAGCACCCATGAATTGGGTTCTACTGCCTTGGAACTACCTTAGAGTGCTTTTGACATATGAAAATATGTTTATTCTGTTCAAATCGAATCCTGGTGCCTTATCTCGCCTTACTGCAGGTGAGAACATGGCAAATCAAAGTCTGAGTTGGTCTCAGCCCACTTTTATGAGAACAATAAGAGCCATTCGACCTGCAGGACATGAACCAAACATGCAGTGTATTTTGGGCTGCAAACAGCATTTTTTCGGAGATGTAAATGGCTAACACAAGGCAAAGGCTGCACTGTGCAAAGACGAAACCTTAGAACTGAAATCTGCTTTACAGACAATTCTTTACACAACGATGTAATAGTGTATGTGCTGTTAAAATGTCTGTTACATTGTTCAGTTTAATGAAGAAACCTCTTTGGCTACCGCTTTACTGTTCTCACGTGCCTAATTGATAAAACCAGTCACCAAAGAATACACCAACACATTAGACAAAAACATGTTCTCAGTTAGAAACTGGTTGATTTTACTAGGTTTATATGATCTAGTAAAGATGCAAAGAGGCTTTTTACTCAAGACCGCTACTTTGCAGACTCTAGGGCTAAATGTCATGGAGCATGCAGTGTCCAGGTTTGGCAGCCCGTCATTCTTAATGAAGGTTTTAACACTATGTGTTAATAATCTGTCTGCTTATGCAGATGAGACCAGCCATGTGTACAGTGAGTGATCTCAGCCGGCAGGCCACAGGTTATATATGGCAGGTTATATTTGTTATTGGAAGGTGGCTACCTTAACTCAATTTTACTGACAGAATTTTGCTTTATTGCACGCCATATCCTCACCCTCAATAGAGAACAGTATTGCGGTTCTTCACCTCAATAAAGAACAATATCCGCACTATTCCTGTCCTCAGTAAAGAACAATATAACCTTTTTTTTTGTCCTCCATAGTGAGTAGCATCAACACTTTGAACAACTGCCATTACAAATGAAGTATGGTATTGACTATATATTTATTTATATCTGGTAGCATGGCAGGGTGCATGATCAGGACAAACCCTGATCATATTTATGTTGAGAAAGAAAATACCAGGATAAGAGAAACAAAAAAGTAGAAAGAAAGGCTGCAAAAGTATTTCTCTTTCTTTAGATATACAGAGATCCACCAGACCACCTGGGTTATGGGTGGCAACTTCAATCGGTACTCAAACAGGAACAAGCAATTTTCATGCTTGGCTGAATAGAAAGTTTTTCAGACACGTGTGATGCAGTGGGCTTTTTTTTCCTTCCATAAATAAACTTTGGCTTATGATTTATGTTGATTAATTAACCTCAGGCTAGCAGTTAAATGATTGAAAGCTCAATGATTCTTGTCATAACTTAATGGACCTCATTGTCCCCACATTGCATCGAGTAATTATGTTTAAAACATTGCAGATTTAGATTTGTTGTAGCACTGTGCAAAAGGAGTGAATTCTTAGCTTGAAGCTCTGTTAGTCACATCCTTATGGTAGCCTTTTTTTGCTTTCGTTAAGTGTTTCATACTAAATTACTCATGTTGAGTCACTGGGGAGTTAAAATCCTACATATCTTGTGTAAACAAGCCAGTTATGGTTTGAATGAGAGATATAGTTAGAATGGTGTGGTGATCATGTGATTGGGGCTGTAGTTTAGTTTTTACATAATGAAAAATTAAATTCTATTCTATCCTCATTTTATTTCAAATTGGTTTAATCCATTGTTCTTCAGTTAATTCTCAATGGAGAGAAAGAGGTTAGGTTGGGGGTTGGTGATGGTCCATGGGTTTGCTCCCGGATGAGACTCAGTGACTCAGTGGCCATCGCAACATGCTTCCCCTCCCCGTCACCCTACATCCACCCCCAAACTTTCAATTTGAATTAAGGTTACAGTAGCTGTATTGACTGCATAGATTTTTTTTTGGACAAAATTATATCAATCTGTTAAATTGCAAGGTTGCCCATTTTTACGTTTCTGTACAGATGCTTTCATCTTTGTGCCTACGTTTTCATTTATTGTAACATGTAGCCATCGTGCTGGACTGTTGAGCATGGAGTCGATGTGATTTACGTGGTGGATTAGTGCTGAGCAGGGATTGAGCGCTGGGTAAAAGCTTGCATTTCACTCTACTGAGTAATTGACTCGCTATGTAACTGAGAAGATTCATCACAGTGGGTATACACATGCATACACACACACACACACACACACACACACACACACACAGAAATGCTTATTAGCCTACATAAGAATGAGGAACTAACAAAAATACCAGTCTGAGCTAAACCATAACACTCAACACCTGCAGATTGGTTTGGTTAACATATGTTTATTAACAGTGTTTGGTAAATATAGGGAATTACCTGAGTGAGCAGGAGCAGCCGGTCTCATTTTTCCTTACTTAATGATGTCCTTCTCGTACATTTAAAACACTTGTATAGCTTCTCAAAAACTGTTACATAATGTAAAAATTCAGATGGAGTGGGTATTATGGAATTAAATTATGAACACTTTAAGATTAGGCAAATCCATTCAACAAATTGTCAGTGGTAGACAAATCATAAATAAATCAGCTAGTCTACTGGACAAGTAACAGCTCCAATGTGCTGCCCAGTCTCATGTTTTGGTTTCGTTGATGCCTAATTGAGGAGGATAAAAATGGTAGTTACCATCATGTAGTAACACATGTCCAGACTGTTAGGTAGTTAAATGCGTTATTGTAAACAAAGAGAAAAGAATGAGTGTGTGTGTATCTGGGTGAGGATGGCCAGTTCTGTAGCCAGTTCTTTTCCTCTCCTGATAAAGGTTTTCATGTAGCACACTGTATCTTTGCAACGAAACGTTTGCCTTAAACAAAAATATGCCGTGTTGTAGGCAATGAGTTGCAATGTTATTTCGCTTTATCGCATCATAAATCCTATATTCAAATCCTATATATCTCATCTACTCGGTGTTAATTTACATACCTGTGCATTCCTAATTCTGAAAAGATCGTCTGTCATCCATGCATGTTTAATAATGAGCCTAGTAAAAGTAATCAAACAGAGCAAACTACAGCTGATGCATGGAATACACCGGATGGCAGATTTTTAAACAAATACCTTGCACTATAGTTACAAGAGAAGTGGAAGAGGTGTCGCACCACTATAGAGCACACTGGCTTTAAACATGCACACCAAGCGAAAACTTTTGCGTTGTGAACCTCAGTAGGGAATATTCATTTTCATTTTGTTTATTTTCACAACTATGAATAAAAACTAATAGCCCAAACACCAAACCTGCTTGTACACCTCTTTGTAATAATCATGTACTTTGTTTTACCTTTTTATGAAATGCATGATTTGAATCAGATTGCTTCTTCTTTATTGTGTTTTAATGATTCGGTTTTTCAAAACCATGTAACTATTTTAGTCACTAAGATTTATTGTTTACTATTTTTTATTTCTTACTTACTGCACCCACGACTTTAGTCCTTTCTTAAAATACGGATGATCTAATCGAGCACCGGATGTGAACAGTGTTACTTACAAGTAAGATGACTTGGACTCGAACACTTATAGGCGGACGGCTAAATGTTTCTGCTAATGCTGCATGACAAAGAAAGAAATACCACCAGCACTTTATTTATTTATGTACTTTATTTATTTAGAGTATTAGTAATGTAAGGTCTAAAAAGGAAAGCCTTCTAAACAAAGCATTAGATGGGCTAATAGTTGAAGCAGACTAGTTATTGATGACAGTTTAGCTTAATTGGATTAAATAAAAAAATAGCAATTTTTTTTTTTCTAAAAGAAGAGTTTTATAACCTGCTACATGCAAAGCATCAAAATCAAAGAAACTTGTTTAAACAAAATATGGGTTTGAGAGATCTGTCTGTTTGTATATGCAAGAAGGAGAAAGTGGACAATATTTCGTATATTTCTGCTTGATTTATCAGCAGGATAGTTAAGAGAAATTAAAAGATCCTACTTGGCCATAAAAGCCTAAAAAAAACATAGCCCACACAACTAACATTGTGGACTAACAATACCTGCCTCCTGTTAAGAGTTAGCAGTTACAAGAGGAGAGACGTACAGAGATCAACATAGTCCAATGAATTTATGAAGTGTTATGTTGCAGTTGCTTGATCAATAGGTTATTAGGTTGAATACGTCAGTCACAGGGTTTAGGTTTTTAGTGTGGTTTGTTTATTTGCTTGTTTGTCTGTCAGTGGAATTGCAGAACAACTACAAGGCTGATTAACATTATTATCCACTTTTGTTATCATTCTGAAAAGAAAAATGCATATGTGCAAACTCCTGTTATTGATTGTGCGCCTTTCGATACCCAATTCTGTATTGGTGTTAGATATGCTAATTCTAATATTTCTGCAACATATCCAGGCGTGAATATTGGCAGTGGTTGAGATGTTAGACTTCTGACCAAAAGGTCATAAGTTAATATATATCCACTACCAAGCTGCCACTATTGGGCCCTTGAGCAATGCCCTTAACCCCTCAAATGTTCTGTAAATGAGAAATGTCAATGTATAGTGGTTGTATCCTTATATTTAAATATCATAAAAGAGTGGAATTTTGTCTTTCATGGGGGTCTGCCCTCTTCATGTACCCTTCTTGTTTGACATGGTCCACTTCCAGAAAAAACTCTAGAGTTCAAGCTGGTAACATTCTTCATGGTAGATGCTACAGATCTGTAGTAAACTTCTGAGCATAATAATAAACAGAGGAAAGACTTACTTGCATTCCACACATTACAGAATGGGGTGATGGAGAGAAGTACTTCAGTGCTACAGCCAGGGCTAAAAGTAGTGCTCACCTTGACACAAATGACAGAGAATTTTACAAGACACTTGAATGCACTGCATCATAAAAATGCATAAGATAATGAAATTAACTGTGTGATTAGTCTTTAAGTGCTGGTAGTCAAAATAACACTACAATCTGGGGAACAGTAATCACTGCAGTGTGATCTGATATTGCTCTGACAGTAGGGGGTCAATGCTTCCCTGTCAGTAGGATGATGCATTATAGAGCCTAATTGCTGTTGCTAGTAAAGATATAACACTGCTCTTCTCCTGACAGCGCAGGCATCGTCTGTGTCAGAACAAATCTAAAGAAGGGGTATTAGAAGTCCCATAGGCTACCAAGGGCTGCCGTTTAAATTATGACTCACTGCGTTCTTGCTTGTTCATCTTTCCTCACTCACACATTAGCGCACAGTGCAGTACATCAGTAAACTTTTGCTCCATGTGATAACACTTTTAATATCAAGTGGGAAATTCCAGTTTTACAATTGCTTCCCTATTCCTTCTCAATCATTCCTGTTGAATATGCAAGCCATATCATGGTCACAACACAGCCATGTTCCTGTTTGCTGAATTTCCAGTGGTTTCTGAATACCAGCTAGCCTTCACTGCCGCTCCCGAAGGCCCAGAAGAAGCACCGTAAAAATATTTTTGTCTTTTTCTGTTCGTTTGTGAGCAATTCACTGGGCACTATTGTCATATTATCAACCACAGATGTCTGTGATGTAGTGACGGCAAATTCAATAGCCTAAAAAGCTCAGCATGTAGCTTCTTAGGCTATAGCGGGGTAAAAACGACCAGAAGTAATGGTTGACCTGTAAATGAACCCCAGTTAATCATGCTGAGCCTTGCTTTTTTGTTTGGCTTAAATCTCATGCAAAGTATTGAAAGTATTGTCTGCAATGGCCAAGGCCCTGCTTTTAAACACATTGCCAAGATTATAGATTGGTTGTAGGGCTGGATAATTATGCCTCTAATACTGATATTGTAATTTTAAGACCATAACTCTTATGGTAATTTTTGTTTATTTTTTTAGAAGCATTGTCTGTCTGTCTATCTACCTATTTATTTATTTTAAAGGTAAGTGTATAGGGGGAAAAAAACAGTTCAGTAAAGAACCTTGGTCTCAGATATTGCCATGCCAGTTTACAAGCCAAAGTCAGACTGAAATAATAAAAAAAAAAACTAAATGACAGTGACAACTGATGTCTTCATCACAGTAAGCAATATAGTGAGTTTGTGCATCCCTGCAATGTACCACCAAGTCAAAATTTATGAAATACTTGGGAAATCATTCCAAAAGCACAGCTATATGCAAAATTTGCAACAGTGCACTCATGGTACAAGTTAGTTCCTGTTATCATTTGTGTTATAAAAGCTATAAACAGTCATTCTCTTTTTTTTGTTACAGTCATGATGGAAAAGATTTAAAAAATGTCATGTTGCTGAGAAAACAGAAAGCACTTTGTCCGGAAAACCAAATCCGGTGCGGGTCAGTAGTGGACAGAAGTGTACAAAATTGTTGTTGTTGTTTTTTTTTTTACCCCAACTGTATCATTGTTTCTATTGAATCATTTAGTGCATTATCAGAATGTTTACCATATTATCCTATCCTGCTAACACTTCTTTCATTGTTGATGATATTTAATGTCTACATATATATAAATTAACATTATATTTATACTATATATGTATGCCAAGAAATACATGTGCTATAGAAATGTCTGCAAATATTTGAGCGAGATATTTATTTTTTTGGGAGTGGTTTGTTTTTTTTTTTTTGTTTTTTTTTTTTAAACTCAGCCAGCTCTTATCAGGTGTACTGTCACGCTGTAGTGATTTTTATCTGTACAGTTTTAGAAGTAAGTGCTCGATCAGTCGAAACTGCTTGCTTAATGCACTTTTTAAAAATACTATTCTAGAAATTTCACAGGAGGCTTTTTAAAATTTTTGTTTAAATTAAATCCAGTAAATGATTTTAAGCTTGCGGTGACTTTAAAACGCAGTTTTACCAGATGCCAAGATTAATCTTGGTTAATTTTCATAACCCGATAGTTATACTCTGTCTTGTTACAGACCAGTGATCTAAGACTGGAAAGACCCAAAATGACTTCCTTTAAAACAGTGACACTACAAGAAGAACCCTAACCCTTTCCTGAATTCCCATCACAGAGTCTTAAACTCGGCTTTTCATATTTCCTCTTAACTGTTAAACGTATCTTGGCTAGATAAGCAGATCAGAGGCATTTAATTCAGCATAGTTTTACCTCCACCAAGTCACGTAAACACGCATTAAAGCGGTTGCCAGAGGTGCAGGTAGACAAAACATTCATTGCCACAGGAGCAACACAACAGGCGGTCATCAGAAGCCTTTCTGTGAAAAAAAAAATTCCTGTACTAGAATGAATTCACATGCCAAATGCCATCCTCAAGTAGTATTTTAGATTTTGAAGTTTTAAAATATGTACAAGGCTGAATTGAGACATTTTATATCATTCAGTTAAAATACCTTTCTCAAGATACAGTATATGGCCAAAAGTATTTGAACATCTTACCATCCAAAACCATGGGCACTGTTGTTATAACAACCTCAGTTCACAACTGGGAGGGATTTCCACTGGATTTTGTCCTATTTAGGCCCAAAAGAATTATTGATGTGGGCGCTGATGTCAAGTGAGAACCTGTGCAGCCTGTGTTCCAGTTCATCCATTGGATGAATTCTAGAGTTCTTGCACACTAACCTTGGTAAATCATGTCTTTATGAACCACAGTTTTACATGTGGGCATTTTCAGGCTGAAACTGGTTGAAGCCCTTTTGTTCCTTGAAGGGAAGTTGTGGTAATGTATTTTTTTTAAAACCACAGAGTGTTGCATTGTGATTTGTTCACACACACGTGTGTGTGTGTGTGTGTGTGTGTGTGTGTGTGTATGTGTATGTGTGTGTGTGTGTATGTGTATGTATGTATGTGTGTGTA